>JALIGW010000013.1:11035000-11617500 GCA_023053685.1 Diadophis punctatus similis
TAAGAGTTCGGAAAAGCAGGGCTTCCTTTCTGGTTCTTAACATTTATCGTTTGCATTTTCCCCTCACAATTGTAGCTGATATCTGGGCTTCTGCTCTCAGTTTCCCTTTGGATTCCTGTTCCAATGAGCAGACATGAGAACTACTAAGTTATCTTCCTCCTATCAGATGAGTCACCTTGTATGAGATAGGCAGCCACATAAATTTGATATAATAAATTAAAATAAAATAGTAGAAGGATGTCAAGCCATGCAAAACTCAAGAAACAAGAACCACTCCAATTTCTGGGGGGAAAACATTTTAGCTTGTAGACTGCAGTTACTCTGGGTCTATATTTCACATTTCCATCCTCGAGAGTCAAATATCTCTCGAGAGCTCACACAGTCTCATGGGTTAACATTCAAAGTACTAAAAATTAATCTGAGTTTAATAGCTTAGATACACAATTGGATAATGCTTTAGCTCTTGAACCAACTATCATAGGGCAAACAGCTAATAGAGCTAGTTGGCTGGCTGGTGAGAAAAACAGATTAACAGGACAGTTAGTTACACAATATTTCTGTCCCTTGGTGTTCCCAGGGTCTTTTAGGGACTGCATCATGGAGTAGACATGTCCATTTTCCTACATCCTCATCTGAAGAGCTACATGTGTCTTCCTCTGTGATGGGATGCCACTAAGAAATAGGTAGGGGCTTAGTCTCATTCCACATATCCTGGTCTGTCAACCCAGCACAATAATCACACTTGGTTTATTTCTTAAATTATAGCCTATCTTTATTATTTTTATAAATAGCTCAAGACAGCAAACATACCTAATGCTACATCCTCTTCCCATTTTCCTCACAACAACCCTGTGAGGTGAGTTGGGCTAAGAGAGAGTAACTGGCCCTACGAGGGCGGTCGCCTCTCTCCCTCCAGTCAGGTTTATTGTTTTATATGTCTTGGTAGCGTAAAATAGTGCTCTTAATAGATTTATGCTTAATTTTCTTTTTATATCTCCCTGACCAAGGGTAACGCCCTCTGTTTCACTTCTCTCTCTCCTTAGAGGCTTGATCTTACTGTTACTATATCTCTATGCTCTGCAGTATTGTTTAAGATATACTTTATGTGAGAAATAGAAAGACTTTGAGACATTTCTTGAACAAACAAGAAAACAGTTTATTTAAATACACACTTCTCAGTAAATGTCAAGTAAATTGCTTTCAGCCACAATCAGCTATTCAATTCTTTTACACCTTTCCTTCCTCTCAGAGACTTTCCTAGCTTTCCTGACTAAATCTAAGAAAACCTAGTTCTTCTTTGGATTAAGGCCTATAGATTAGAGCACGTTTCACCATTTATCTCTATCTACAAATAACACAATATATCACTCAATAAAGTCCCCTGACCCTGGCACCTGCTTCCCACAGAACTGCCTAGAGCCGTGATGGCGAACCTATGGCACGGGTGCCACAAGTGGCACACGGAGCCATATCGGTGGGCACGCGAGCTCAGGTCCGGCGTGCATGTGTGCACCAGCCGGCTGATTTTCGGGCCTTCTGGGCCCACTGGGAGTCGGGAAACAGGCTGTTTCCAGCCTCCAGAGGGGGTGGGGAAGGCCGTTTTTGCCCTCCCCAGGCTCCTAGAAAGGCTCTGGAGCCTGGGGAGAGCGAAAAATGGGCGTGCCATTGCATGCTGGGAGCAGGGGGGGTCATGCGTGCATGTGCGGGGGTGCATGGAATTATGAGTGTGGGCACGCACACACATGATCCCCCACATTCCCCCCCTTTTGGCACGCGAACCAAAAAAGGTTCGCCATCACTGGCCTAGAGCCTATTTTCTCTCCTGTTAACTTCCGTCTTGGACAGTTAAACTCAGGCAGAGATTCCTTATAAATCTTCCCGCTTGGAAGTTACCACAAACAGAGCTCTCCTCAGCTCTTCCATCTAGGCCTTTTATAGTTCCTGGCCCTGCTATCTATGATCCGATTGGCTGGCTCCTTATGATGTAATCTATCCCCCCTCCCTTCTGGAGAACTGGGATAAACACCTCCCCCTTTCTACTTACCATACATTTAAAAGCTGTTTGGCTCCATACTTACTTGTGTATACAATTCCTTTTAACCACACTTTAACTTTATACAACAACTTAACTCTTTTACATTCAGTACCTGTATGTAGGCACCACAGGCCCAAAGTCAATTAAGCTGGTTTTCATGCCTATGGGAGGATAAGAACTCACAGTCTTCTGGTTTCTATGCTGGGTGCTTTAGCAATGCTGAAAACTAAACTGGCAAGTTGAAAAACACCCTGAAAGAAGGCAACGGCCAATTATTTCCATACTGTGTCAAGATAGCTAGACAGACCTATCTGAATAGATAGGTCCAGGAAATTGGGCTCCAAATGAAGGGATTTTTGTTTTTACTAATGTATGTGTGCCATTCATATATCTATGTTTGGATGCATATCCAATGTGCTGAATGCATTAAAAAGATAAAATGCTTTTTAAAAATCTTGTATTTGTGCTTAATTTTCAACCATGGGCCAAATAAATATTTTGGTTCTAGAAAAGAAATGAAAATTCCTTTCCCAAATTGTCCCTCGGAAAATATGATAATAAAAAATAATAATGGAATGCACAGAAATTGTGAAATTGACGTTACAACTTCAAAACCGTGAAGTAAAAGAATATTATATAGTATGGTAAAAACTGTATACCTGGTTCGAAACTAGAAAAAACAAGTAAATGCTTATATAAATGTAAATAGTATTCACAATGTAAATGTGATGGAATAATATATGTAATATATATAAATAACCCAATAATTGTCGATGTCACAGAAATGAAGAATATGAGTTTATATGTATGTTTTTAAAGTTAAACTTCAATAAACAAATTTTAGAAAAAGAAAAAGAAAAATTCCTTTCCCTAAAATATGTAATAAATTGCACAAAATATCTTTGTTAAGAAAATATCTTTCTTTGAGTGTATTATATCTGTGGTTATCTACATTAGATTGGGCGAAGAATAAAACCCTCTAAATCCCATCATGTTGGAATATTGTGACACGTATTTGGGGGTGGGTGGTGTTGCTAAATATGTTTTTCATGTTTCCAGTGTTTTTAATATGCTCAAGACATTTTTCAAACATCCGTACTGATAATTTTAAGAACAGAATATTTCATTTTAAGAACAGAATATTTTATTTTTAAAAAGCAAGGAAATGGCTTGCCTGGAAATTAATTTACCGCAGTTTATTATTATTTTATTTTATTAGTGACATTTATATACCGCCTCACAGTGCAAGCACTCTCTAAGTGGTTTACACCATTAAGCAATGTATATTTACATTGCTCCCAACAATCTGGGTCCTCATTTTACCTACCTCGGAAGGATGGAAGGCTGAGTCAACCTTGAGCCAGTGAGATTTGAACCGCTGACCTGCGGATCACAGTCAGCTAAAGTGGTCTGCAGTACCCCACTCTAACCGCTGTGCCACCTCAGTTGTAAGGAAATAGTTATCTCATTTAAAATTTCAGTAGAGTGATGAGGTTTCTTTATCATAACCACTACAGGGGAAAATGTATGTTTCAGTGCAGAACTCTGTTTATCCATACATTTGAGTCTTGAAAATGTCTCTTCTACAATTTTCAATCTAGTATATAGAAAGCTACCATCAAATTCTGTACAATTGTTTGTTGGAACATGTAGGATTATAGGAAGTTCTTCATTTACAATCCCAACTGGGACCAGAAAAACCATTGTTAAGAGGGATGGTTGGTAAGTGAGGTACCACATAACCTCACCCTTTACAAACTTTTTTTGGGGGGGGCATGGTAAACAAATCACCATAGACATTTAGCAAAGCATCATATGAATGTGACTTGTGACTTTCCCTGTCAGCTTGATTTTCTTGTCAGAAGCTGGTCAGAGAGATAGCAAATGGCGATTACATGATTGCAGGATACTGCAATTGTCATAAGTGCTGGTTAGTTGCCAAGAGCCTAATTGCAATCATGTATCCCCAAGGATGCTGCATTGGTCATAAATGCAAAGACCTATGAAAAGTCCCCTTTAATGGTCGCTAAACGAATAGTCGTAAGTCAAGGACTTCTTGTATTATGAGGGCCACAACCTGAGAAAGCATATATTCATGAAGTGGAATGCAAATGATAATGCGAATAAATTTTATGTTATAATGACTATAGTCTACTGCTAGAACCAATTTTCAGTTGATATCAATAAACTCTGATTCATTGAATTAAACCAACTATGTCACAGTGACATCATTTATAGCCAAAGAATGACTGTATTTGTTCTAAAAAGTATTGGAATTAGATCAGATATGAAGTTTTATATTATTATGTTTGTTTATTTGTATCCTGCCTTTACTATACCTTAAACCTGGGACAAACATAACTTTATTTAGTTTTCCCTATTCTCTTAAGGGCAAACTACATATAATCTTGTCTATAACTAGACAAGACTGATAGGTATATAAATGTACAATACGTACTGAATTATATTTAATGGATTGCAATAAGATTTGACTGGTTTTTTAATATTTTTACATATTGCAGCATATCCCTTTTAGTTAAAGTTTGGGGGAAATAGCAATAGCACTTAGACTTATATACCACTTCACAATGCTTTACATCCGTCTCTAAGCAGTTTACAGAGTCAGCATATTGCTCCCAACAATCTGGGTCCTCATTTTACTGACCTTAGAAGAATGGAAGGCTGAGTCAACCTTGAGCCGGTCAGGATCGAACTCCTAGCGTGAGCAGATTCTTATCCTGCAGTACTGCATTCTAACCACTGTACCACCACAGCATAATAATGCTACAAACAAATGAATATGTGAACATATTCTCTGCTGTTGGCCCCCCCACAAAAAAAAACCTTGGAATGTTCTCTCCCCAGAGGTAAGGTGGAACCCCAGTCTTTTGGCCTTTTGAAAATATCTAAAGACTTGGCTCTGCCATCTTACTTGGGGCTCACAGAGGAACATGCAGCGTGGGGCTGTCTAGTACCCTGAAGCCCCCCCAGCACCTTTTAATTAACTTTTAATGTTGAATTTTAACAAACCTTGCTTCTATTTTAAATGTTTAAATTTTAGATTGTGTTTTTTTAAACATTTTATCTGTACATTCTCTGCGTGGTTTCTAAATGTGACGGACAGACAGACATGGACAGACAGACATAATGTGTGCATTTAAATGTGATGTACTTGGGAAATAAGTTGCAAGAGTAGGCCCGATTGGCTGATGGATTGGATCATCCCATTCTTGGAGGCTAGCTCCGCCCTATGAGAAGGGGCGTTCAGGTAAGTAACAATGCCCTTTCTAACTAAGCATGATAGTTTTGGCCCCAAAATAGAATAAACAATTGAAGCCATAATGTGGAAACATCTGTTTTGTGCATTGTGTAGAATCATGATTACAAGATAAATGGGTCTGCCTTACATGTTCCTTTGTCATTTTCACCTATTTTATCTGAATAGAGCTTTCAATGGGAGCAATATAGAGAAAAAAGTGATAATGAGCCTTTTAGGCAGAATATTACATCACAGTTTAGCATAGGGTTGTTTCAAACTCTACAGAAGCTTGACCAATTCCAGTTTTTGAGACCCTGAGCCATAATAAAATGAACCGCATGTGAAGACAAAATAAGGCATACAGATAGAACAAAAAGAAACATTTTAAGCTATTTTATATTAAGAATCAGCAAGTATCTACATTTGAATCCCCTTGAAGTTTCAAGACAGATGGTCTTATCTCTTTATTAAATTGGCCTTGATTTAACATTACAAAGATGAGTAACCATGAATTCATCATCTTCTTTTTCAACTTCTTTTATGGGAAATGAAAACAAGAGTTTTCATTTTGGAACAAACTAGTTTCCTATTTCTTATAGTGATTGAATATGGTTAAAATCAGTCATTTCAAACTGTAGAATTACTTCTTACATTTAACACACTGCAGTATACCATATTTATATACTGCAGAAAAGTATCGTTTATTGTAGATTTCATGCAGTGAAATAAAATTCATTTTGAATTTGGCCGAATGCTTGGCAGAGCTCCTATAGAGAATATTTTGGGATGGTGATGGAAGTGAAAATTTTATCCTCCGCCAATGCATCCTTTCAATTGTTCAGCCAGATTGATTCAATGTCTTCTAGGACCCAACCTGGTGGAAGATCACACAGAACCTTGATGTTAGCTAGATACTTTTGGGTGGCTTTCTCTCTGTTCAACACTTATTTTTATCGCTTATTATATCTATTATCTCTAATACAAAAGAAACCTTGGTTCAGAACTCCACCTTAGGAAGAGTGGTGCCAACCTCACTAGAAAATATGACATCACTGCCCTTATTAAGACATTACTAGATCCAAAAAAATCTAAATAAGAATAGGGCAATATTCCATTCTGGACAAGTGCCTAAATAAATGATAACTGACAGTATAAAATAGATTTTCTGTATCAATTTCAATTGGGGTTTAAGTACTATTATGGTCAACATATCTGGAAGGAAAACAGAAATGGTGTCTCCCCTGTTGATTCTATTGTACGGTACTATTTACCATATTTTTCGGAGTATAAGACGCACCTTTTTACCCCCAAAAAGAGGGTGAAAACTTGGGTGCATCTTATACACCGAATGTAGCCCCACACACCCACCCTTTGGCCTCTGTCTTCCAGCAATTTACCTGTTTGCAGCAAACAGGGAAGAGCCTCTTAAGACAAGCAAGTCCTTAGCAGCTTCCCGATCCCCAGATGATTTGCCACGTGCTAAACTGAAACTGAAACTGCAAAGAGGCAAATAGCTGGGAGAGACATGCAGATTTTTATTTTCTTTTGAACTGGATGCAAGGGGGTAAGTGAATAACTATAAATGTCTGTAGAATGTTCAAATTATTAGACTTATTTTTTAAAGACTGCTTTATTATTGTTCAAGAACCAGGGGTCTCCAACCTTGGCAATTTTAAGACTTGTGGACTTTAACTCCCAGAATTCCACAGCCAGCTTTGTTAGCTTTGCTGGCTGTGGAATTCTGGGAGTTGAAGTCCACAAGTCTTAAAGTTGCCAAGGTTGGAGATCCCTGTAAATCTAGACAACTTAACAAAATAAAGAAGCTTTTTAAAATAAATGCTTGCTCTGAAGAGGCCCAGTGCTATTGTATCTTCTTTTAAATAATAGATAATAATGTATACTTCCAGAAATTTTAATTAATTTTAACAGCTCTGTACAAGTATAGTCTGAAATGTAACAGTGTCCTGTTTAGTATTAAAGTTAAATCCTGACTTACCTTGGAGTAGATCTATTTAAATAATTGGGAGGAGTTAGTGTGACTACATTTAAGAAAACTTTCTGGCATATTGTACATTTCTCCAATTCTTTGCTATTTCTATGGGTCAGGCACATATGCACAGAAATACACAGCAAACAGTGTATATCATCTGTGCTGTTTGCTGTTTGGCAAATTGCTTGGAGGCAGAGGCCTTTTTTCCTTGTTTTCTTCCCCCAAAACTAAGGTGTGTCTTATACTCCCGTGCGTCTTACACTCCGAAAAATACGGTAATATTTTTCAATAGCACTGACAATGATATACTTCTGACAACCATGTTAAGTATGAATGGAACAAGTTTGCAGCTGTGTTCATTCCTGGATGGTCACCTCAGAAAGTAACTTTTTCTGTCCAACTTTAATTTGTCCATCAATGTGATTTGATATGATCTATTCTGAGTCTCAGCTTGTTTCCAGACTCAATCAATGATATTAATTATATAAATTATATAAATAATTATGTAAATAATTATATATTAATTAATTATAAAGCATTTTATTGTTTAGGAACATCTTTGCCTATATTTAAATATAATAACAACATCTCTAAGGATCTTGCCTTGATCTCTAAGGATCTTGCCTCCCACGCTAAGCAGCAGCAAGTGGCTAGCTGACTAGGCTTCTCAGTGATAACTCTCTGATTCTGGAATATATTCCCCAGGAAAAGTATACCTCTTAGTGCATGTTTACATTCTCATACCTTTTAATTAATGTAATGATTTAAAGTGCACATGTTTTAGAAGGGTTTTCACAGTTTTATCACTCTATGGTTTATATATTGTCACATGCTGTATTTTAATCATTATTTCATTGTTTATTTAAATTATTCTGGGATTTTCTAAATTTATGTCAGTATTTTAGAAGCCATCCTGCGAAAACATAATTCTGAAAGATGGCACATAAGGTTTTAAAACAAATAAAAAACTTCATCCTCATTGTGTCTCCTATTTTCACCTACTCATCTTTGTAATATGACCATAGTTTAGAATTACTTCTGTTCTAAAGCAATGATATGGGTTGCAGGCAGTTAAAACATTTTTCTTACAGCATGGTAATAACTTCAGATAGTTTCAAGCTGCAACAAATATTTGTACCTTCATTTAAAAAAAACAATGTTCTGAATGTAGGAAGTTAGCACCCACTCCTCTCCTAGAGAAATGAAATATCCTAGGAAATATTAAAAGGCAGAATATATTCTATAGAATATCCCTAGAGAAATTGAGAAACATGTTGTTAGAAAAGAAACAGACTCACTCTTAGCCCCCTCCCCCCTTTTTGTTAATAGCAGCAGCAGTCTTCTACATAACAAAGATTTATCTCCTTCAGTCATAGCCATATTAGAATTTGCCCAAGGCCCTTTCATTCAGCCAAGCCTGGGACAGACAAAAGCCTATAGAGTTGCCACTGCATGGCCTCCTGGGAGCCTGACCACCAATCAGTGCATTACATACACAGGAACAGGAAACTAAGAGATGGAGCCCAACAGACGTTATAAAACCAAGGGACTTTCCCTTCCTTTTCTCTTCACCCACATCTGGAAGCATGTGATCTACCTTTTCTGTACAGGGGCTCATGCCATGTGCTCCTGTCCACCATTAAACCTTCTTTCCAAGCAACTTCCATGAATCCAGTATTTTTTTCCCCACTTGGAACTGAACCCAGAAAGATGTTCCTTACAACATGAAGAAGCTAGCAGCATAGCAAGCACATATTTATTGTCTTACATGGCATTACCCAAAACTGATTTCACTAATGTTTGTTGATTGTTTCTCTTGCCCTTGTCCCAATTTTACTCAAACTGGGAAGCAAAATGTAAGATGTCTTGGTAATTAGAATGAAGACCTAAGTAATTTCACCCAAGCATTCAGGCCTTTTGTACCACCATTTACCAGTAGATATCAAGCATTTATCCTCAACATTACAGTGATTAACCTTATGGTAATAATACTTAATTAATATAGCATTCCAGCTAAAATTAAAAGTGGCAATTGACTGCCCTGAAGAAACATGTTCAGTTACACTACTCAATTCTTAAGGGAAATCTTAAATATTTCAGCCTGTGGTAGTGTGAATATTTATTTAATATTGCAGGAAATGAAGGACAACTTTTTTTAATGTTTATTAAATGTTCACATCTAAGTGAATATTAGTAGTTTACTAACCATCATACTTTTATTGTGTGAATTTCCCTTTAATTATCAATTAGAATTCCATAAAGAGATCATCTTGTAGAATTTTAAGATTTCATAGATTACACAGAAACATATGCTGATAATTTGTTCAAAAAGCCTGGCAAGCATGAAAATGATTTGTCTCTAGCATTTTGCAATGTACATCGCAGGTAAACAATAAAAAGTATTTAAAAAGAAAAATAGAAAGAATTGTGGTGCTGCATTAGCTCTGATACTCTTTACTCCCACCCAGCACTGACATGTGATCTGACTACATCTGCTGGCAGTAAAAATTACTTGCAAGATGGATTGATTGATAAATTGATTGGTTAAGTGCATTCAAGTCGATATCAGTGATCACATGGGTAGATTCTCTCTGGAATGATCTGCCTTCAACTTGGCCTTTTAGACTTCTCAGCACTGCATTCATTGCCATTGTAATCGAATAGATCTACTTTGCTGCTGGCCATTCTCTTTTTCTTTTCCTTTTCCTTCAACTTTTCCAGACATTAAGGACTTCTAAAGGGAACTGGGTCTCCACACAATGCAGTCAGAATATAAGAAATAAATGTCATGTAACATTGTAACATAGTAGCTTGCCTGCACAAATTCCCTTACTCTAAATAGGAATAGAATAAATAGAATAAAAATGGTCTGAGCTCAAATAGGTTTGGAACATCAGTGACAAAAACCTAAAATGATTGAATTGTTAAAAATATTATTAACATAATGCCAATCCTGCGAAGATACCTCTAAAACTATCAACCATCAACATCTGCCTATCCCAGGTCCATGGGAAGGATTCAATAGGTGGATAAAAATGTCAAATCCAGTCTGAACATCTGGCTGACTGTGTAACAAACCACAATACAAATAAAATTATATTGAGTGCAGCACTGTCATACTTTAGATTCCCTGAATTTCAACAACACTTATCATCTCATGAAAGTCTGGTCTCCCCTATGTTATATTGTTTAAGTTATTCCTTTCTGCAGTTCCAGTAGAAGACAATATATATATAGCTCAGAGTTGAATTGTGGAATCCTCAGTTCTCTTTAGGCTTCATTTATTGCTTGCAGATGTTTCATTAAATCACTAGGTAATACCATCAGTGTATTAATGATGTACATAGCTGGATAATGAAATATTAGCAAGCAAACAACCCAGCTGAGAAAGCAATAGCAATAGCACTTAGACTTATATACCTCTTCATAGTGCTTCACAGTACTCTCTAAGTGGTTTACAGAGTCAGCATGTTGCACCCGGGTTCTCGTTTTACCAACCTCAGAAAGATGGAAGGCTGAGTCAACTTTGAGCCAGTCAGAATTGAACTCCTGACAGTCAAGCAGAATTAGCTTGCAATACTGCATTCTAATCACTACGCCACCACAGCTCTTCACACTAAGGACTCCATCTTTCTGCAATTGCCAGACACTTCCTTGGCTATTCCCATATTGTTAGCACTGTTCTATTTCACAGCTGATAAAATATCTATAGCTATTAATACATTCATAGTAAGTTATTTTATATTTTGATGCCTTCCACTCTCTAAACAATTAAAGAACATTAACAATGGATTGATTCCCCGCCCCCCACTACTGCTATTCATTCAGGTATTATATTCATTATTTGCCTCCAATATTCATGCATTGTTGGATGTCCTCATAATATCTAAGTATATCTGCATTACTAGCACGTAAACATAATCCTGAATATACTTTCTTTAATTCTGCAATATGCATTAATTATAAGCAAAATACTTTTTAAAGGGGGCTTTGATTTTATACTTTATAGCCTGCCCCAATCTTGAAGGATTCTTGACAGAATGCAGCAAGGAATGAAAATTAAAAATACATAATAATAAAACAAAAAATGTGTCACGATGTGAAGATTGCCAGTTGTGCATCTCTACTATTTCTAGGTTTACTGTATTTCATAATCAAGCAGACATGTGATATGTTTTACTACGCATGTGTGCATTCCAGGAGTTTGTCTCCTCCTACTTTCTTCTCCTGAAGCCTCGCCCGAGGCAGACATGAATTCTTAGCTGAGAAAATGTAGCTTATTAAAGGTTTATATTCTTTTGTTACTTTTGTACTAAAATAAATATTTTGTTAATTAGAATTGAATCCCAGTTTTATTTTCTAAGTACGAATGACTTCAAAGAAGCAAGATCCTATATCACCTCTTTGATAGGAAAATTCCTATCCGTCAAAATGACAAGATGAATGTCTTAATCAAATTAGGTGGTAGGCAAGACCTCAAAAGAATAATACAGCATTTGCTTCTTCATGGAATATTCATTTATTTGGTCTATTTATTTATTAAATGTCTATGGCTTTCCATTTCACCATTATAATTCTGGCTGGCTACCAGTAGTTAGCCTCCCAGCAAGAATAGTAACAAAGTGGGGACTGCACATTCCTTTAGAAAAGAGGGGGCTACCATAGATATGTCCTGTTATTTAGCCACACTCTCTAAATATCATGGTAGAGTAGGGGTACACTGAATGACCAGATGGATGGAGATATTCCATTATATATCCTGGCAGTGTGCCAAACAGAGCTTTAAAAAAAACCTCAGTACTCTGAACTGAGCTTGAAAGCCTATTAGAAATCAAAGACTTCTATCTATCTATCTATCTATCTATCTATCTATCTATCTATCTATCTATCTATCTATCTATCTATCTATCTATCTATCTATCTCTATCCATCCATCCATCCATCTATTAAATTTAGAAACTGATCGTCTTCCTCACAGAGGGACTCTGGGTGATGTACAAGTAATATATAAGAACATAGTTGTTGCACTGGAAGAATTGTCTCATCAACAACCTAGTCTCAGCAGGTTGTATCTACTGTAATTTTCTGAATCATACATAAAGATTATTCCACGATCATGATCAATAATTACAACAATTATTTCCAAAAATATTTTCTCAATTTTTGGTTGTTTCAAAAGTCAATCTAGACAAACTTTTGCATTCTTTAAATTAGATGAATTCTTCCAAAGGTTTAATAAATCTTCTTGAAAGTAATGGTGGTTCAAATATATCTCAAAATAAACTCTTTGTCTGGAAATATCACAGGGAGAATCCAGTAATTTAAACAGAGATCTAAGGTAAGCAGTAGGTAAAAGAATAGCCTTTATCAGGAATCAAGAAACTTCAGGAAAGCTTTGAGGCATGACTTCTATGGGAATGATAAAGAAGTTCTGCCTAGAAGGGACCAGCATAATTCCATCCCACCCACCTGGTAATATTTCTAGAACATTCTATCTAAATAGCTAATTATTCTGAATCCCATAATTATGTGATTTTACACTACCACTACCCTCTAATTAAGAATACCTGACTATCAAAGAGTTCTTCATGAAGATATCATTTTGAATATTGTTAACTCATCCTTGGAGCATTTCCAATCTAGCTAATCAAACTGACTATCCAGCTATGTTTACTAAATGTTTTACACCAGTGAATATTCAGCAAGCAACATCCACTTAATTAGTAATAATCATAATTAAATATTTCTATAGCACTCTAACTACTTTAATGTCTGCTTTACAGACATTAAAAATTGTTCTACCCTGGGGAGCTCATATTTGTTTGCCTCATTTTATTTACCTGGAATTCCCGTGTAATGCTCGCTAATGCCTTTAATGTTGGTGTAATGTCATTAACTGAGAGATTCATGCAATATTATATACACAGTGTTATCACTGCAGTAATTCCATTATGGTTGATAGGCTCCATGCCAAACATAATTTTTTCAGGGCATCAAATCTTTAAAAAGAGGGATATTAATATATGGGGACTAAACTATGAATTATATAAATTTAAGCAGGACTTCATCTCTCTATAGAAGTTGGCTAAACCATAACAACTCTGCAAGAAGTTCACCATTACAGGAGGAAGGGAAGTAAGTCTATATGTCAATGTCCAGAATCATTTGTTGCTTTGGAATGGGCTTCTACTTGAGGTTTAATCCACTCCTACCTTGGCCACCTTCTGGAAGATGTTGAAGATGGAGATCTTCCAGGGGGTGATAACTGGTAGATGATGTCTAATGATGATGTCATGATGTCGCTTTGCTTGCTATTGTATGGTTTATGGTTTTTAGTCTTTTTTATGTTTGTATTTTTTCTTTATTGTACAGCCAGCCAATAAGAGTCTATTGGATTGGAACTGGGTAAAAACCAAATAAATATCTGGATTATCTTAATCAATCCATCTTTATTACAGTCACAGACCAACAAATAAAAGCATTAAAACAATACTAATAGTAAAAAAAATAAAAATAAAAGACAGACAGAGTAATATATTCTACTCACAATAGAATTCCCTATGCCACCAGGCTTGAAATTTTGGGCTTGGTCAATCTGGAACTGGGCCATCTGCGGTCCGATCTAAGCATAGTACACAAAATTGTCTACTACAACATCTTGTCTGTCAATGACTTCTTCAGCTTCAACCACAATAATACACGGGCAAACAATCAATACAAACTCAAGATAAACCACTTCAAACTCGATTGCAGAAAATACGACTTCAGCAACAGAGTGTTCAACACCTGGAATGCTCTACCTGACTCCATTGTTACAGCCTCAAACCCTCATAGCTTCAATCTCAAACTGTCTACCCTGGACCTCACCCCATTCTTAAGAGGTCCGTAAAGGGGGCATGTATAAGCGCACCACATGCCTACCGTCTTACTGCCCTGTCTTACTGCCCCCATTTATCTGCATTTACTTCCTTTGTTCATGTTTATGTTCATACTTATACTTGTTATCTTGTACATGTTTAACAAACAATAAATAAATAAATAAATTGTGATAGGTAGAGAATTAACAGTGGGCAGTTAACGTTTGCCTAATTTTACATACAGCATAGCAGAATTTGGCCACATTCAGAGAAACTGCTTCATACCAATCTGATAACAGTAGTTGTACGTAAATCAGATCAGCATTTTCCAGATATTTTATTAGGTAAGATGTTATAAATTTGAGTCCGTGAGTCATTATAGAGGATGCAGTATAGCAGGACACATGCTATAGTTTCAATGGCTCTTTGTCCACAGGGACATAGTCTCAAGCTCAAATAGTATTTTTTTGTATCGGCCCTCCAAAACTGCTGTAGGAAGCGCAAGGTTAATGCCCTTTGAATTTTGGGGACGCTTATTTGATATAAATATTTTGCTGCTTTAAAGGGAGCAGTTTGAATGCTCAAATAAACATTTTTGGGGAAAGCAGCCCATTGGATTTTCTTAACAACATTGGTTTGAAGGCCTTAATAAATCAACTGCCTTTTTAAAGGTCAGAAATGCATATTTATTTATGTGTCTTTCCAGACCCCAACCTACCCCAACCCCATCCCCACTTGCTAGACCACTCTGGTCTTTCTCTAGTTCAGAGGTTTCAATGTGGGCCGTACCAGATAAAATGCAATTGGGAAATATTTAACAAAATTAAAAAATATATAGTAAAACAAAGATCATATTACATTTTATAATTAAATAATAATTTTGACCAACCACCGTGGAATCTGGTCTTGCAACTCATGAAGAGTGCTACACAATTTTGCTGTTGTGGCTTAGCTGCAGCAGCAAGGGTCCCTTAACACTGCCACAGTGCAGACTCAAGAGGTGCACCACATGATAGGAGTTCCCTCTCAATCTCCTCTGCAAGTCTTCTGTTTTGTGTTGGGTTGAATTCATTTCCCTCCTCCCTTGCAAAGCCATTAAAATCATTTCCCTCCTCCCCCCAAAACAGGGTTAATTAATATATGCTAAGTTTTGGGCTGTACAAGGTCAATAATCATTGTTAACTTTATAAACAGTTAAACAATTTTATATTAATAATAATTAAGATTTAATAATTTCAGAATATATCCACATAAGGAAAGAATGAAACAAATGAAAGAGAGGGAGTGATCCAAATAATTTTTATATAATGATTTTCATTCTTAACTTTTCTTTCATTACAACATGGAGGGAGGGAGGGAGGGAGGGAGGGAGGGAGGAAGGAAGGAAGGAAGGAAGGAAGGAAGGAAGGAAGGAAGGAAGGAAGGAAGGAAGGAAGGAAGGAAGGAAACTCCTCTTGTAGTAATATGTTTTGTAATTATTTTGAATGCATTCAATATTGAAACAAAATTTTGTACTTTTTATCTATAACTTTCTTGCCTGATTTGCATGCATATATGTAATAAATGTATATAAATAAATAATACATAAATATTATTTGTTTTTGTTTAAATTATAAATGTAGATTAAAGAAATAGAAAATAATATTTTGGCTACTTTATTTATATCTCGCCAGCCAGACATAAAGAATCAGGAAGTATTCTTCTGTTTTATTTAACTTGTATTGCCTATTAAATATTTTATACAACATAAAGATAAACAGATCTCAAAGATGCTGAGCTTGTAGATCGAAAGGTTGCCAGTTCAGCGGTTCAAATCCCTAGTGCCGCGTAACGGGGTGAGTTCCCATTACTTGTCCCAGCTTCTGCCAACCTAGCAGTTCAAAAGCCCGTAAAAAATGCAAGTAGAAAAATAGGGACCGTCTTTGATGGGAAGGTAACAGTATTCCGTGCACCTTTGGCGTTTAGTCATGCCAGCCACATGACCACGGAGACATCTTCGGACAGCGCTGGCTCTTCGGCTTTGAAAAGGAGATGAGCACTGCCCCCTAGAGTCGGGAACAACTAGCACATATGTGCAAGGGGAATCTTTACCTTTACCTAAAGATAAACAGAGGAGCTAAATGTGTTTGAAAATGCTCAGTTAAATGTCTATAAATATTGTGAGAGGATACAATATCTCACAAAATTTTTGAAGTAATTTTGAGAAGCTATGCTGATACTTTTTAGGTTCTGAACTGATAATTAATATTTTAGAAGTGTTAATAGCAACTTTTCTTTAAGTACTGCCACTTTTCTAACCCCAGTTCTGTAGTTATAACTTGTTAACCAAACAACTATAGAAAAGAATAATTATGCTGCCTAGTTTTCAAAAGGCAACTGGACTTCCTTGATTTTTTCCTTGAAAACGTCTCGCCTCTCATCCAAGAAGCCTCTTCAGTTCTGGCCAGAAATGAAGAAGTTTCTTGGATGAGAAGCGAAACATTTTTAAAGAAAAAACAGAAATAACAGAATAACAGTGTTGGAAGGGATATTAGAAGTCTTCTAATCCAACCCCTGCTCAAGCAGGACATCCTATATCCGTGATGGCGAACCTATGGCACGGTTGCCACAAGTGGCACGCGGAGCCATATCGGTGGGCACGCGAGCTCAGGTCTGGCATGCATGTGTGCACCAGCCGGCTGATTTTCGGGCCTTCTGGGCCCACTGGGAGTCGGGAAACAGGCTGTTTCCAGCCTCCAGAGGGGGTGGGGAAGGTCGTTTTCGCCCTCCCCAGGCTCCTAGAAAGGCTCTGGAGCCCGGGGAGAGTGAAAAATGGGCGTGCCATTGCATGCTGGGAGCAGGGGGGGTCATGCGTGCATGTGCGGGGGTGCATGGAATTATGAGTGTGGGCACGCACACACGTGATCCCCCGCATTCCCTCCCCTTTTTGGCACGCGAACCAAAAAAGGTTCGCCATCACTGTCCTATATCATATTCCAGACAAGTTGCTGTTCAATCACTTCTTAAAAGCTTCCAGTGATGGAGCATCCACAACTTCTGAAGTTAAGACGTTCCACTGATTAATTGTTCTCACTGTTAGAAAATGTATCCTTAGTTCTAGGTTGCTTCTCTCCTTGATTAGTTTCCATCCATTGTTTCTTGTATTGCCTTCTGGTGCTTTGGAAAATAGGTTGACTCCCTCTTCTTTGTGGCAGCCCCTCAAATATTGGAACACTTCTACCATGTCACCCCTAGTCCTTCTTTTCACTGGATTAGACAACCCAATTGTTGCCATAATTCTTGATATGTTTTAGCCTCCAACCCTCTAATCATTTTTGTTGTTCTTTTCTGTATTCTTCCCAGAGTCTTAGCATCTTTTTTTATATAATAAACTGGATGCAGTATTCTAAGTTTGGTCTTATTAATGCTCTATAAAGTGACACTAGTACTTCTAGTGATCTTGATTCTATTCCTCTGTTAATGAAACCTAGGATTTGCATTGGATTTTTTTTGGCTGTTTCTACACATTGTGTAAGTGTGTACTTTCAGGACTCTGACGCTCCAGCCAGAAACAAGCCTCCTTTATTGCTTACATCAGCCTTGGCACATAGTAAGGAAAGGCTAGCTCTGCTTGGCCTATGCAGGCAGCGACATAAGAAGCCCTAGGAGTTCCCGGCCCCTTCAAGTGCCCCAAGTAGCTCATGTTGCTTATTAGGAACAGGAGTTTCAGCAGAAGCCTCTCCCTCAGTCCGTTCTCAGCAGCTGACCAGCGTTCTTCCTTCCTTCCGGCTCTGTGTCCATCTGCTGTTATCACCAGTCAAGTAAGGCATTCCAGTCCTCACCCCATCTGTGGTTCAGAGTCCCACCCTTTCTATGCTATGCATCCCCACCCCTGATGTGGCAACTAAGAAATGTAGCACATCAGCTTGGCTTCAGCCAACACTGTTTCAAAAGTTGACACAATCCTAGCTCATATTTAATTGATTGTCCACTAGGACTCCAAAATCCCTCTCAGAGTTATTGCTATTGAGCCAGGTTTCACCTAATCTGTACCTGTACATTTGATTTTTCTTGCCTAAGTGTAAAACCTTACTTTTCTCTATACTGAATTTCATTTTGTTAGATTTTTTTTTTGTTAGTTAGGGCCCAGTGTTGAGTCTGGCCAGATCCATTTGTCTCTTGAGCATATCTTCTGGGGTGTTGGCTATTCCTGCCAATTTAGTGTCATCTGCAAATTTGATGAGTTCCCTTTCCATTCCCTCATCTAAATCATTTATGAAGATATTGACGAGTACTGGGCCTAAAATAGAAACTTGGGGTACTCCTCTGCTTACTTCACTTCATATAGATGTAGTTCCATTCAGGACTACACACTTAGTGTAGTTTGTCAGCCATTTACAAATCCTTCTGATGATTATGCTGTTTATTCCATATTTTTCTAGCTTACCAAGAAGTAGGTTGTGGTCTACTTTGTCAAATGCCTTATTGAAATCCAAGTATATGCTGTTCACTGCATTTCTCTGGTCCACTAATTTAGTTACTTTGTCAAGGAATGAAATAAGATTTATGTGATGACTCTCCCAGACACTTCCCCAGATACTTCTCCAGATGTCAGTTCAGAGGAAGATGAACTAGTTCCGGGCATATCAGGAGCATGTCAGGAGGAGAGTTGGTCAATGGGTCTGAGCAGCAGTCTAAGAAGGATTTGTCTGAAGCACAGCTGCAGCAGGACAATCCTGAGGCTTCAGGTGGGGAAAGCATGCAGCTGCAGCCAGTCAGTGATGAGGAAGAGGAACTGCCGTCTGCACCTGATCTGAGAACAGGCAGAGAGAGTAAAAGGGGGCAGTGAAGGTCAGCTTGATTACTTATGAGGAGGTAGCCTCATCCCACTTGATGGGCTTCACCAAAAGCTGGCTATTTAGCACAGCATAGCGATGAAGATGATGCTGGAAATAATGTGTTCATTTCTTAGCTGAGTGTTTCCTGGTTGTTGTGATCTTTGCCTTGCTTTATTTATTTGCCATGATCTGTTTTTGACAAACCCATGTTGGCTTTTGATTATAACTTTGCTTGGTTCTAGGTGATAGCAGATCTGTTGCTTGATTAACTTTTATAGGATTTTCCCAGGTATTGATGTCAGGCTGATTGGTCTGTAGATTCCCTGGATCTAGTTTTCTTCCCCCTTTTTTTAAAGATGGGAACCACATCAGCTCTTTTCTTGTCCTCTGGTAGTTCCCTGGTGCATCAGGATCTTTGAAATATATGGTTCAAAGATTCTGAGATCATGTCTGTCAGCTCCTTCAGAACTCTGGGATATAATCCATCAGATCCCAGTGATTTGAACTCATCTAGAGCATGCAGATGTTCTCTTATCATTTTCTTGATTATTTTAATTTGTATCCCTAGTCTATTTTTTATGGTTATGTTTTTGGTAGGTTGAAAAATGTGTTTAAAGCTTCATGGAAGCTCAAACAAAATATCACTCTTCAACTTGTGAAAAAAGACGCATCTTTTGCAAGGGTCTGCATGCACAACCACTTCACTTTAGGTTTTTCTTCTCCCTATACAGTACCTATGCTTAAAGAATTATATTTAGCACCCTGTTTTTACTGATCTCAGTTCTAAGTGCTAGTTGTCACTTTAAAATCTGTAAACATGCCCCAAATACATTTTCTTATTTTGTAATTTTGTTCTTGTGATAAAATTGAATTTGTTTCTAATAAAGTTATGTTCAGCCTCTTGAACTTTATTGTTGATTTTACTTTTTAAAAAAACATTAAGAAGAAAACTGCAAGAATAGATAACTACTGGCTTTTATCAACTCTTAATTTCTAAATTATAATTGTAACATGTCAGTTTTAATTTCTATGTGGTAACCACAGAACTTGGGGGAAAGGAAACTAATTCTCATATCGCTCTGGATTTTAGAATAAGCAAGCATAGCATTAGTGCAATATGAGAGAAACTCTTCCTATTCTCAAAATCCTACACATACAAAAGGCATCACAAGAATCCTCATGTCATCTGCTGCATTATCGAATTTCCCAAGCGTTTTTCATTTTGTTGATTTGTTCCCAAAACTCTATGTGATGTAAGAAAGTCTCTTGCTGTAGTTAATGAGAACTCACAGAAAGGGACTTGTGAACTGTTAGGCAAATAGTCGGCACTTTCCATGAATAAATCAGAGGATTAAGTATAGGTTGGTGCAAATAAGTCAGAATGCCTCATGTCACTGAAGAGTAATATTGAATCAAGTTAACAACTACTTATTTTAATAAGGTACTTGAATACATGATCGGTTGTGAGAGAACTGCACATGTCTCTATGAAAATGCTAGAATACTTTCAATTACATAACGCAGAGGAGGAGTGGGGGGGGGTAATCCAGTATGTCAGCACCAGGCTAGGAAAACTGTCCTACACTGAAACTATTATTGATACTTCTGTTTTTACTAAGTTTTTCTTCTACTCTCTATTTCCCAAGATTTGAGACAGTCGGCAGATGGTCTTATACTGTTTCTTTTGAATCATGGCACTCAGCAGGGGGATCAAAAAATGCAAGATGGCAGGCACAGTGCCACATTGAACCCATTGAAGGTTTTGACATACACACATACGTAAACAGCATTATTCAGAATTTGGTGCCAAATTAACTTTTCTTCATAATGGAAGTAATTTCTGAAAATTGTTTTGTGCACACAAAAGCAAACTATAAAAAGAAAGGCTAGAGAACAGTACATTCTGATCTAGGAATGATTCTTCATTAGCAGTTTGTCATAAGTTAATGTAAGGCTTTATAAAAGTTAACAGGTTTTTTATGTTTAAAAAAGGAAAAATATCAAAACAATGAAACTTTAAACTAGTTTCATTTCTACTTTTTCTTTCCTCCATAAACTTCTTTCAAAACTGAACCTGGTTAAAGGGAAGACACTTTTCCAAGCAGTGGCAGCCAAAAAAGCAATGATCCAAATATATAGCAGGCCTGAGCAGCATATGGCCTACCAAGCTAAATATATAGGAGGAAAAACTCCTGCGCTGACAGCCTTCCGACAGGCCGACACTTTCCCTGGTGTGGCGGGTGGAGTACAGGCTAGAGAGTGGCGAGCTCTCGCGGCCACATCGCTCAAGCGCGAGGCTTCTGTGATGGCACTGGGCTCTGGTAATACTGTCCCTTGCAACAGCCCACTTTGTGTGCAATGAAGTCTCTATCGGCCAGATGATTGACGCCGGGAGATGGCCGCTGCCGCAATGCCTCAACAACGGAACCTGCCGGCCCCTTTTCACTCGTGCTTATTCCGACGATGGGAGCGTGAAGCTTCAGTGACAGACCAGGCCAATGCCCCTCATGGTCGATGTCACAGTGCATGGCCCAGCACCCGCCAACACAGCCAGAGCCGAAGCCCTGCCGGCATCTCCTTGGGATTCTCTGGATGGTGAACAAGAATCCCAAAACTCACAGAGTTGATATCTTCGATCTCCAAGTGGGTAGAGCAGCAATTAGGATGAGAGCAAAATTTGCCACGTCTGTCCTGCTGAGGACCGAGTTGAAGATGGGTCATAGCAGGGCAGATCCTGGCAAAAGTAACAGACTCAGTCCTCATTCTGAGTGGATGAGGACAACCCATCCTGAATGCTGGCTCCACCCATGATGGAGAACAGCTGATTTCTAACTTAGCAGTATAGCCTTTCCCCACTACAAGTTGTCCAAGCTTGGTATATAGGCTGGACTTACTCTCTGAAACATGCATTAGCATGCAGTAACCACCTAATTAAGGTCTGTTTCAAGTTGTAAATAAGAAAAAGATAAATAGTTCAACCTAATTATTCACCATTGGGTCGAATAGTAAAAGTGGTGGCTATAATCAACTCTGAGCCACACAAAAGAGGAAATAAAAAATAACTGGTGGAATTACATAGGGAAAGAGTTTGAAGAAAAAAATCTTGATGTTTTCCAATGTAAAAGCAGAAAGTAAAAAAATTTGTTTTATAGAAAAAGTTTGGTTTTAAATTTCTCTTTTAAAATAATTTGGTTAAAAGTAGGTTTGGCAATGCTTTCTTCCAGGATGCTTATTTTATTTTTACAATCCAGTTTACAGCTGTAAAATTTGCTGGCACTAATATCCAAGTATTAATCAGGGCCAACAGGTTTTCTGGAATCACCTAAGTTGGCTGGGATTGCTTTCTATTGAAAATAAAGGCTAAATAATTTTTTGAATTGAGTTTGATTCCTGCCTCTTCTATAGTTGTTTTTTACTTCTCAGTATAGCCTACAATCTAGGGATGTCCTAGTGGTGTGTAATCCAAGAAGTAATCATGTCTCTCATTGCTTCATTTGTTTTCAATATCAGCCTAGGTTGGTTAGGTATTGCCAGTTACTGTGACATGGTTAATGTTACATAATCAGAACACAAGAAAGTTACTTCTTCAATTACTTTCTAAATTGAATCAATATTGTGACTCAATATGTTGAGCATGCCAATAAAAACTACTTGTTCTTGTTTGCTCTAGATCTTACTTCAGTCCATCAGATAAGGACATTTAATGTTCATTTGCTACTTCAGGAAAAAAACAGTGAAGCAAAAGGAGCAATATTAAAAGAAATGAAGAAAGCATATTCATCCTTTGTTCTAATTTTAATCTCATAAATATCATGGGATACACCTCATAAATTCAAATCCTATCAATAAAAGAGTATGGTGTAGTTGCTGAGGTGTTGAAATACGATTGGGGGGGATCAGGTTCAAATCTAATGTGAAGACCACATGTGAAGTTCCAATGAAACCGATTTCTTATGCCTATGCATAGGAATCTACTCAACTAATGGTTAGTACTATTTTGGCACTAGATAAGGATTAAGGGAATTCAAGACGGGTTGGACTTAGTTCATTTGTGGTTAAGTAGAGACTCTTTTGACTCCGCCCTCAGGTTCTGTCACTCCTGCTCCTACATCTGTCAGCCATGAAAACTTTTGGACCAAATGCTCTTAGCTCATTCTCACCAAATGCTGTTAGACCACAAGATTGTTGTTTTCAGAGAAAATAACAGAGAGCTATGTGTATCACATTATGCTCTAGAGAAAAGGCAGGATGTGAGTTTCATAAATAAACATTAAATAAAAAAAGAAGCTTGCAAGGCCTACTTGTAAATATTAAATAGTGATACAAAAATATTCTATTTAAGTGCAAACTGATAGGCCAAGAAAGATGTATTTAGGAAACATGTAAAATAATATAAATACACACTTTTAAAGAATGATTTTGCTAGAAGATTATGGATCTCAAGGCCAAGGGAGCATGGGCGGGGTATAGGTACCATGGGCAGGCTCTTCCTATGCTACAGGTGTGGGAGTGTCACAAGCAAGCACTAGGGAGCAAGGGGGAAGGTGATTGCCATGGGCAGGTGCTAGGGAACATGAGTGGATGCCACAGGTAGGTGTGCCACGGGTGGGGCAGCAGGCGTGGTGGTCATAAATGCAGGCCAGCCTGAATTTTAATCATGTAACCACCAGAGTGCTGCAATGGCCATAACTTCCAAGGAATGGTCTTAAATTATTGTTTTTCTGTAATGTTGTAACTCTGAATGGTTGCTGAATGAATGGACATAACCCAATGACTACCTGAATCTAATTTTCCTATGCATGCTTCATCTGCATGTTTACCAGTATGATTAATAAAATATTGAAACCATCCATTTAATTAGTGAAGTTCACACATTTGTAATGTAAACCAGGTCACTCCTTTATTTAGATTATGTGACAAACTATATTTTAATACAGTTACAATACTGAAAAATTTGATTAACAAACAGTAGAATTACCATTTTTTCGGAGTATAAAACGCACCTTTTTACCCCCAAAAATAGGGTGAAAACTTGGGTGTGTCTTATACACCGAATGCAGCCCAACCCACCCAGCCACCCACACCCTTTGGCCTCTGTCTTCCAGCAATTTACCTGCTTGCAGCAAACAGGGAAGAGCCTGTAAAGCCAAGCAAGTCAGTAGCAGTTTCCCGACGTACAGCTGATTAGGTTTGCCACGTTGGAAAATGAAAGTGAAACTAGCTGCAAAGAGGCAAATAGCTGGGAGAGACACGCAGATTTTTATTTTCTGCTGGATGCAAGGGGGTAAGTGAATAACTATAAATGTCTGTATAATGTTCAAATTATTAGATTTATTTTTTAAAGACTGCTTTATTATTGTTCTAGAGCCAGGGGCAATTTTAAGACTTGTGGACTTCAACTCCCAGAATTCCACAGCCAGCTTTGTTAGCTTTGCTGGCTGTGGAATTCTGGGAGTTGAAGTCCACAAGTCTTAAAGTTGCCAAGGTTGGAGACCTCTAGAAAACTTAACAAAATAAAGAAGCTTTTTAAAATAAATGCTTGCTCTGAAGAGGTCCAATGCTATTGTATCTTCTTTTAAATAATAGAGAATAATGTATACTTCCAGAAATTTAAATTAATTTTAACAGCTCTGTACAAGTATAGTCTGAAATGTAACAGTGTCCTGTTTAGTATTAGAATTAAATCTTGACTTACCTTGGAGTAGATCTATTTAAATAATTGGGAGGAGTTAGTGTGACTACATTTAAGAAAACTTTCTGGCATAATGTACATTTCTCCAATTCTTTGCTATTTCTATGGGTCAGGCACACATGCACAGAAATACACAGCAAACAGTGTATATAATCTGTGCTGTTTGCTGTTTGGCAAATTGCTTGGAGGCAGAGGCCTTTTTTCCTTGTTTTCCTCCCCCAAAACTAAGGTGCGTCTTATACTCCGGTGCGTCTTATACTCCAAAAAATATGGTATATAATTTGAGGGATTACTCAAAAAATATGGTATATATGCTGGCATTCTACAGTAATTACAAATAGAAATCCAGATCATTGGTTAGCCTACATAAATGCCTCTCAAAAAGAAGAAAAGCAAATACTGTTTCTTCCTGATTCACCCTTTCAGTCTGTAGCTATCGTGTTTCCCCGAAAATAAAACTGGGTCTTATATTAATTTTTCCTCCAAAAGACGGATTAGGGCTTATTTTCCAGTTACCGGTACATCTTATTTTTGGAAAATACAGTTCTAAATGCGTCCATCTGGCTGAGGATGTTAACTGGAGCTTATTTTGGGGGTAGGTTTTATATTACAAGCATTCTGGAAAAAAATCATGCTAGGGCTTATTTCCCGGTTGGGTCTTATTTTCGGGGAAACACAGTATATGAGTTTTTGAGTTGATGAGGTACTCTCTAAAGTCAGAATGTTCTGACTTAATGTTCTGACTTAAAGTCAGAAGGCGGTCATGCACATTTCTGATTTTCTTGCACTTTACTACTGCAATGTGCTGTACATGAGGCTGCCCGTACTGAACATCCAGAAGCTTCAACTACCACAGAATGCAGTGGCACAGACAGTAATAAGCACTTCTCTTTATGCCTCTTTATTTCCACTGCTGCTACATGAGTTGCATTGGTTATCAGTTGGCTTCCAGATCCAATTCAATGGTACATACTGGTCATCATCTATAAATAATTTTAAGTTGTAATGCCTGGTTATCTGTGGGACCATCTGTATCCAATTGTTTCTGCCCACCTAAGAAAATAAACTTAGGCAAAGTGGGTGTGCAGCAGCTCCCCTTAAATTAAACACTGTCATCTAATGGAACTGAGGAAGTGGTCTTTCTCTGGATTGGCATTGCCCCCAGAGTTACATATGGTACTCACTCTCATAAAGAGTTCTGGAAAGCTTTTAAGACCTAGCTCTGCTCCCAAGCCTGGGGTTAAAATTTTAGTGGACTTCCTGTTATATGTTATTTTAATTATTGTTATGGGTGTTTTTGTCTTATCTATTACGTTATGTGGCCGTTTTTAATTATTTTCAATTGTATATATGATATTTTAAGCCACCCAGGGTCTTTTGGAGTGGGGGTAGTTACAGGTAGTTCTTGAGTGACAGCCACAATTGAGACCAGAATTTCCATCGCTAAGTGATGCAGTCATGAAGCACGACATCATGTGACAGCATTGCTTAGTGATGGCAATCCCAGCACTCCCCATTGCTGTCATTAGTTGAATTCCACTGATTAAACCTGTCCCAATCTAAGCTATTCCAGGCCTTGGATTTGTGTCCTTTTGGCTACCCTGCATCCTGCCTATGGGTGGCCTGTCAAATGCTGAATTTTTGATCACATGGCTGCAGAAGCATTGCAACAGCAATAATTTTGGGGATCGGTTGTAAATCCCTTTGTTCAGCAGCACTGTAATTTTGAATAGTCACTGAACAAATTGTAAAAGGAGGACTACCTGTATAATAAATCTAATAAATAATTAGTCTTTAAGTAGCCAAAAAGGACCCATGAACCTCTTTGTACATGACATGATATTTGCAATAGGCAAGGAGCCTTTTCTTAGGAATAAACCACAATGAAACAACAAAGCATCTGCTATGAGCTGAAAAGATAAAGAACTAACAGCATGTAAAGCATAAATGTTTTTGTTTAAACTATTTGAAGGATAGAAAAAAGAAGATAAATTTGTGATTCTTATTTAGCTATGGAGTTCCATCTAAATTTACTCACTAATCTTTATACCATAACATGCATGCACAAACTGTTCACAAATACTAAAGTTCTTTACACAACCTCAAATTCAAAAAGCAGGGTATAGAAGCAGGGTATTTTCATTGTAACCCTCTATGTTTTGGTAAGTGAGTAATTTGAATTCCATTTTTTTAAATTACCATACCATTTTTTAAATTACCATATTTTTCAGAGTATAAGATGCACTTTTCCCCCCTAAAAGTGGGTGAAAATTTGGGTGCGTCTTATACACCAAATGCAGCCCACCCGCCGAAAATGGGGTGTGTGGAGGCAGCAACTGTCTATGGCATTCCTTGCAGCCTGAAATAGCTGATCGTCGGGAGGCTGATCCAACCGACAATTAGCTGCTTGTGCTAATCAGGCAGTGCTGAAGCTGAAACAGGCTGTTTGCTATTTGCTACAAGGAGACAAATTGCTGGGAGGCAGAGGCAGATTTTTTTCTTGTGCTAATCAGGCTGTGCTGAAGCTCAAACGGGCTGTTGGCTGCAAGGAGGCAAATTGCTGGGAGGCAGAGGCAGATTTTTTCCCCTTGTGCTAATCAGGCTGTGCTGAAAGTGAAAGTGAAACTGAAACAGGCTGTTTTCTGTTGGCTGCAAGGAGGCAAATTGCTGGGAGGCAGAGGCAGATTTTTTCCCCTTGTGCTAATCAGGCTGTGCTGAAAGTGAAAGTGAAACTGAAACAGGCTGTTTTCTGTTGGCTGCAAGGAGGCAAATTCCTGGGAGGCAGAGGCAGATTTTTTTTCTTGTGCTAATCAGGCTGTGCTGAAACTGAAACTGAAACAGGCTATTTTCTGTTTGCTGCAAGGAGGCAAATTGCTGGGAGGCAGAGACAGATTTTTTTCTTGTGCTAATCAGGCTGTGCTGACGCTGAAAAGGCTGTTTTCTGTTTGCTGCAAGGAGGCAAATTGCTGGGAGGCAAAGGCAGAATTTTTTTCCTTGCTTTCCTCCCCCAAAAAGGTAGGTGCATCTTATAGTCCGGAGCATCTTATACTCCGAAAAATACAGTAATACAGCTAACACAAAGGACCATGAGTATCTTATATTCCTATCTTACAAAAAGAAAGTCAAAATCAAAGTAAACAACATAAGTTTATAACTATAATTATAATTGCAATGCTGGCACCTGAAGAACAGTCTAGCACCAAACAGTAACCCCTGATCGTTCATTGTTGTTCAGCTGCTAAGTTGTGTCGTGACCCCCATGGATCACAGCGCATCAGGCCTCCCTATCCTCGGCTGTTTTCCAGAATTTGTCCAGATTTATGTTCATTGCATCAGTGATACTATCTAAATATCTCATCCTCTGCCCTCCCCCTTCTCCTTTTGCCTTCTATCTTTCCCAACATCAGGGTCTTTTCCAATGAGTCCTCGCTTCTCATTGGGTGGCCAAAGTATTTGGCTTCAGCTTCAGAAGCTGTCCTTCTAAAAAACAATCAGGGTTGATTTTCTTTAGGATTGACTGATTTGATCTCCATGCAGTCCAAGGGACTCTCAAGAGTCTTCTCCAAAACCACAATTCAAAAGCAAACCCCTGATGAACCTTTCCTGGGTTCATTTTCAGGGAAAGCATTGAGGTATTTATGCATATTATTACAAATTGATTGTAACTTTCAGGCATATTTAACACAAATAAGTTCCAAAATTGCTGCTGTTGTATTTTGAATTTTGTTTGCTAACCTAGAAACTGTGCTCTCTTGTCTCACCATATCCCACAGAGAGCCGGTCTCTTTTGTAGATATTGTTGGCCTTGTTTCTTATATAAAACAAATTATGCCCCCAATGTTGTGTTATTTAAAACGTTTTCTTAACACAAAGCATCCTCACCCTTATTTTGTTTTAATGAATGTACTATATTTTATTTTTTATCCCTCTTTATTCTTTTTGGTCAGTAATTTATTTTCTTTTTAATCCTTGTTGCTTTCCTTTTGTAAACTTTAACAGCAACATATATTTTCATCAAATAATAGGTGCAGAAGATGGATTTCTAGAAGTTCTTCACTTTGAAAATGTTAATTTAGCATGTTGTGGCCAAGGTAGAATAGGAAGCTCCAGCTTCTACAAATTATCAGGAGTTTCAGCAATCCACTGCCACCAAACATCACTGGGTTTTGTTTTGTTTCTGTTTGTGTTTTGTTTTTTTGTTTTCAAAAAACAAGTTTTTTATTGGACACTTAGAAAGCTAGGTCAGACGAAAACTGAATTATATTTTCATGTTTCCCGTAGAACATTTTCATTTTCTTTGTGACATGTTAGCTTGATATTTTAAGGGAACAACATAATGCCACTGGCCTTGGAAAAGGCATATGGAAGAAGAACAGAAAAAGCTCCTCCTGTATTTATCCCATGTCAGTCACCATGGTATTTAAGTACCTGTTGTACAGAAGAGAGCTGCTTTTCACAAGTACAGCATTATTCATATGCAACACGGTTTTTTTTCAAGATTTGATTTTTGTTTGCTTGGAATATTTTAATTAAATGGAATACAATTTAAAACAGCTTGGTCTCCTTATACGAACAATTAAAAATGCTTTCAGCACAATCCAAGATTCCTATTTCACCTGAACTTCATAATGAAATCATCAAGACAAGTTTTTATCACATCCCATCTCCAAAGAAGATTCATTTTGTATACCTGTTGAGGGCTGCTTCCAAAAAGAACCTTATTTGTTTAAATTTATGTAGCCACCCCATAGACTTACAAATGCACATCAATCAAAACAGTTAAAGACACACAATCCCACAACCAGCCCAGTTTGTTAACAATTAAACAAATTAAATAAATCAGGAGCTCTACAAACACATACCAATCCCAGGCCTGGGATCAAATCCAGGTCTTAGGTATTTCTAGCACCCTATGAGATAGGGCACTGTCCATATCTTTGAAGAGATGAGTTCCAGAGTGTGGGTGCACAGACGACTTTAATAGAAGGTTTGGTGAAGGAAAAATAACAGCCTCCTAATAAGAATACTATACTTGATCTTAGCCAGAAGGTGAGAAATGGAAATAAGTAAACCATGGCTCCTGACTGTTAAGTGCCTGAAGGTTCAGGGCTGGCTAAGCCAAGCATGCTCTGCTGAAAGGGCAGGTAATAGAGTTGTCAGATATCAGAGAGTAATAAAGTAAAATATTTGGAGCTCAGGGTTGAAATGAGAGGTCCTTGCTGCTCTCTGAGCTTGGCTATTTTCTTGCAAATGTTTCATTACCCAAAGTAGGTAAAAGCATCAGAGACTAGCACTGATGGCGTTACTTACTTTGGATAATGAAATGTCTGCAAGAAAACAACCAAGCTCAGAGAGCAGCAAGGACCTCTCAGATACCAGAGAGTTACAACAAGGAAGACTGCTAAGAAAGCGCTTGCTGGAATTATCTTTATCAAGGCCTGTATAAGCAGACTCACCCACCTGTCTGTGTAGCCTAGTTGGGACCTGGATCATTTGTCAGGCATTAAATAGAGCTGGTTCCTGATTGCAAGAAAAGGAAAGTGCCAAAAGTAGAGATTTGCCTGTTTGTGGAGACTGGGATGCCCACTGCTGGAATGAAGGAGAATAACAAGACTCAAACTATGGCTGCGTGTTCCGTTGTTTCCCCCCCCCCCTTGGTTTGATATTTTACTTTGAAATTTTACTTTTGAGTTCTTGGGGTGGACTACTGACACTCCAAAGAGATTGTTTTTGTTTTCAAAACACTGAATGCTTAAGTGTCTGTGAAGAGTAAGTTGCAACAGGTTTTCTAGATTTTTTGAATTTTGTGTTTGTTTACTGTTATACAGCTCCCTGTGTATGAAGACCATGCCACAGAAAGGGTCTGGGGTGTATCCAGTCTCCTAAAACACGGGTGTCAAACTCATGGCCTGCGGGCCGGATGCGTCACATGCTGGCCCCGCCCCTGCCTGGTTTAGCGAAGGGGGGGAAGTCCCAATACATCATGTGACGCCGCCATGACAAAGCGAGTTTGACACCCCTGTCTTAAAACATTTTCAATGGCCAGAAACAGTTGGAGATAGGCAGTCCCTGAGGTATCAAGATCCTATTCCACAAAGGACTTTATAGGTAATGACAGCACTTGCATTGCACTAGTAAGCTGACTGACAATCTCACATAGCAGTGGTAACATGTGGGCATACTGGGAGGCACCCATTAACACTTGCGTCATTGCATTTTGTACCAGCTTTGGCTTCCAGCTGGTATTCAATGGCAGTCCCATGTAAATTACACCATACTAAAATTCACAAGCAGGGTTTAGGTGCAGAAGGTAATCTAAGTTAGTTTAGTTTAGTTTAGGTGCAGAAGGTAATCTAAGTAAAGAGAACAGATACTCTTTGAACAGATTAAAGTATTGGAATAAAAAAATATAGAATAATGCTAGTAATCCACAGTTTTTTTCTTTTTAACTTTTTGGATATTTGGAGGGGGGTTCTCTCCATTTCCTATGTCCATTCAAGGCCTAGCACACCAGGGTTTTTTTGTGTTTGTTTCTCTGGAAAAAAAATCAACAGGAAATAATTTCAGGACTGATAATGAATTTGTGAATTTCAGCAACACAATTTTGGGATTGCAGATTGTATCATCTATTATCCATTCCATGGTTTCCACACCATTTCCTCTCTGCTTCTCTTTTCCTTCAAGGATCCAATTCATGCTATTTGATGAGGACTCCTTGATTCGCCTAGAAATGAGTGGAGCCTAAGCACGCTACAGAATGGGAAGATTACCCCAAATCTATACCTATCAAACTGTAAACTAAAACAGGTAGACTTGACAGCCAGGATGTGAGAGGAATGTTAAGAGTCATTAGTTTTGGTGTCTAGATTCAGCTACTCTAGTCTGATTGTAAAGAATATTTTGGCAAAAGAATAAAATGTATAATTTCATCCAGTTTTGAAGGTCATCTCTAGCAGCTGCTAGAATGTTATCTCTGTGAGGATGTTCAAGGGTACTTCATTTCATTGACACTTACAGCAGAAGACTTTCTATGCATGCACACACAATTAGGGACTGTCTTCCAAACAACCTTGTGATATTTCCAAGGAAGGGCCTTTAACCCTTCAGTAAAAGATACTTGATTTTTATTCTTCTTACTCTTCTACTTGGATTTAGTAAACATACATTTACTATGCCTTCTATGCTTTATAGAAGCTAGCACTATGATAGTACTACTGGTTCATTATGTGTGTGTTAAATTGGGTTCTTTAAACTAATTTATTACTTATTTTACTTGATTTTATTACTTTTATTTCTATGGATTGTTTCTATGGATCACGTGTTGCTCTGGATAATGGAAGGTTATAGCTCTTTAAATAAATAAATCACTGGCAATCAGTGAAATAGGCAGCTTAATCTCCATAGAAACATACTACAAGATTCCTACAAAAATTATAACCATGTTGTTCATCAGAAGAAAATAAAAATCCATGCTTACTTAATAACCTGATATCAGCTATAATGACAAAAAAGTATATAGGTAGTCCTTGACTTACAACAGTTCATTTAGTGGCTATTCAAAGTTACAATGGCACTGGAAAAAGTGACTTATGACCGTTTTTCACAGTTACGACCATTGCAGCATCCCCATAGTCACATGATCAAAATTTGGATGCTTGGCAAGTGGTTCATATTTACGATGGTTGCAAGTCCCGGGGTCATTTGATCCCCTTCTACGACCTTCTAACAAGCAAAGTCAATTGGGAAGCCAGATTGACTTAACAACCATATTACCAACTGCAATGATTCATTTAACAACCATGTTACTAACTTAACAACTTCAATGATTCACTTAACAAATGTGGCAAGAAAAGTTGTATAATGGAGCAAAACTCAACAAATGTTTCACTTAGCAACATAAATTTTGGGCTCAATTGTGCTCGTAGGTTGAGGACTACTTGAGCATTATCTATCTCCAGATAGTTTTCTCAACCAAGATGTTACAAAAAGTAGGCAAGAAGATGAAGAAGATCCCCCAAACTAGGTCAAATGCTACAGCCATACTGTATGTAGCTCAATATGCATCAGAAACTGAGTCTAGAGATTGAATAGCTTTAGCAAAAAGTGTCATTAATATCTAACTATACTGTCATGCCCCAGCATATAATTTGTGTATATACTGTTGTTCTCTGGCCCCATCTAGTGGCCAGGGACCAAATACCAATCTGTATTGTTTGGAAGTTTTACGCATCAACCCTCACTCCCAAAACAAGTGCATGCTGGGAAGTCAGATTCCTTTTTTTAGCGTTTGGAAGAAAACGGAAGCACCAGGAAGAATCCAGCCTAATCCATGGCACTATTCATCTGTGGACAAAAATCCACATCCCATGCACACAGCATTGCTGGTGAGATTTAGATTTATCTGTATTTGTTAATTGTTATGCTCACCAGCCCTCAAAACTGCTTATTTTATATTTGTATTTTTCTTATTGTATGTATTTCTATTTTTCCCAGTTGCACCCATCCTGTTCCTTTAATAAAACATCCAGATCTATGCACACAGTCTGTTTTATTGGAGGATAAGTAGGTTTAGCTGCATGTCCAACTGCACACAAAGTAACGTGTAGTGAGGACAAGAACATATACTCTATATTTTTCTGCCTTTCTCTTTCAAATCCATGAACACAAAAGCTATCTATCTCTACAACATTATCTTTGCAAATGACTAAATTGATACAGAAGTAGCTAGGCAAGTTGATTTTTAAACTTTGGAAATACATAGGTTTTTTTAAAAAAAACAATACATTAAACTTGTATCAAGAGGGCTCCCTGTTTTCTGTTAATTACACCACTGAGTTCTGGAGACAGGATGTAATGGACAGCCACATATGAAATAATCTTGTGATAAGGACTTCTTAGGATATTTAATGATCTCTTCTCGGAATCAAGCAGAGCTAGTTTAGTGGAAGAGACCAGAGAGCAAATTGTGTGTTAAACTTAATTAAGATAAACTAGAAACAGCACATAAACCTACAAGGCTAATTTATACTCGAGAAAAGCGTTTATCAATTTACAAAGAGTAGAATAACTTTATTGTCATTTTGAATGTACATTAAAATGAAATTTCGTTGCATACAGCTCTCAAAGGGTCACCACCTCCAATATACACTACATAATCATGATAGAATAAATAAATACAAAATTATGCATATACCCGCATATGTTATATGACACATAAAAACAGCACAGTCTACTTCAGATGTACGGTATACATGTACATGGTGAGAAAAACGAATCTTGTGGGTTTACCAGATGGATGGCATAGGGAACAAAACTGTTACAGAATCTGGTAGTCCTGCTAGAAGTACTTCAAAACCTCCTCCCAGAGGGAGCAACAGACATGAAGGCAACAACAACCACTGCACATTTCCAAGAGATATTTGGGCTTGCTCATTCCAGATGTTAACTTAGAACCAATGTATATTTTCTAACACTAACAGATGTTAAAACTCTATCTGCTTTCTACCATGAAACATAAAGTACCAGATACCTAATACATTTTGAAGAAATAGGGTCTAACCAATTTACAAATGAGACAGAGAATTCAAAAATGCATATTGTATACTGGTTCATTTCAATGAAGACCTATGCAACTCTGAAATATATCCATAATTTTTAATTTATACAAAGGAACAGAGGATTAAATTATCAATATTCCACATGTAATTAACTCTTTCTCCACTTTTGGTATCTCAATCATCATCTATGCTTCTGAAAAGAACAAATAAAAATTTCAGTGTTGTTGCAGAGATTATTTCCACCTACCCCATTGCAGATGGGGAGTTCCACGCTAGAGGTGGCTGCTGGATTGATGGCAGACTCCACCTCCCCTTCCCCCTTTGCTCTCTGCTCTCCACCTAGTCATCATTTTGTTGTTATATTTATGTTTATTCATTGTATTGTTTTTCACTGTTTATTTTGTTGTTCTATTATTTTACTTCTGTTTACATGGTTTTCATTTTTGTAGCCCCATGGCAAGATAAGAGAGAGAGAGAGAGAGAGAGAGAGAGAGAGAGAGAGAGAGAGAGAGAGAGAGAGAGAGAGAGAGAGAGAGAGAGAGAGAGAGAGAGAGAGAGAGAGAGAGAGAGAGAGAGAAGCAGCAAACACATGCATGCATGCATGCATGCATGCATACATACATACATACATACATACATACATACATACATACATACATACATTTAAGTGGGCAATTTAATATGAGCCAACACAGTTCTAGGCTGCATTAACAGAGGGATAGAATCAAGATCATGTGAAGTGTTAATACCACTTTATAATGCCTTGGTAAGGCCACACTTGGAATACTGCATCCAGTTTTGGTCACCACAATGTAAAAAAGATGTTGAGTCTCTAGAAAGAGTGCAGAGAAGAGCAACAAAGATGATTAGGAAACTGGAGGCTAAAACATAAACAATGGTTGCTGGAATTGGGTATGTCTAATTTAATGAAAAGAAGGACTAGGGGAGACATGATAGCAGTGTTCTAATATCTCAGGGGTTGCCACAAAGAAGAGGGAGTCAAGCTATTCTCCAAAGCACCTGAAGGCAGGACAAGAAGCAATAGATGGAAACTAAACAAGGAGAGAAGCAACCTAGAATTAAGGAGAGAAGCAACCTAGAATTAAGGAGAAATTTCCTGACAATTAGAACAATTAATCAGTGAAAACAACTTGCTTCCAGAAGTTATGAATGCTCCAACACTGGAATTTTTAAAGAAGAGATTGGAGAAACATTTGTCTGAAATGGTATAGGGTTTCTTGCCTGAGCAGGAGGTTGGATTAGAAGACCTCCAAGTCCCTTCCAACTCTGTTATTCTGTTCTAACAATGCAGAATGAACAGAAAGTGTGTGTGTGTGTGTGTGTGTGTGTGTGTGTGTGTGTGTGTGTGTGTGTGTGTGTGTGTGTGTGTGTGTGTTGGATTCAATCCAATCTATATTTTTAAAAGACTTTTTTTAGTTGGAAAATTATTGCGGGTAATTTCCAGATTATTTTGTATCCAAGCACACTTGCAGCCAATCCTTACCATACATCCAGATCACAGCAAGCACAAGGGTTATTTAACGGAAGTTGCAAAAAATATACCTTGGGGTTTATTTACTATATCAGCGAACATCAAAGGAGTTGTGGCAAAATTGTACAACAGGCAGTCAAAAGCATGGAGAGAAAGAGATATCAACAATAGGAGAGAAATAAAAGGGTGGAGGATGTAGTATCAACAATGTGCGATATATCTCCAACAATCTCAATCTCAATCGCTCAATCTCAATCATTTCAATCATCTCAATCTCAATCTCAATCTCAATCTCAATCTCAATCTCTCTCTCTCTCTCTCTCTCTCTCTCTCTCTCTCTCTCTCTCTCTCTCTCTCTCTCTCACACACACACACACACACACACACACACACACACACACACACACACACTAACAATTTAAAACCTTTTTTGCCTCTCTAATTTACCTGCATGACTTAAATGTGTGTTGATTTCACTTGCAGCAAGGGTCTACATTATCAATTCAGGTACTTGTTCAGCTAAATTTTGCTGACGATTTTTTAACTGACTTGATTTCCCATCATAATAGAAAGTTCCTGGATCCAGCTCCAGGAAAACATTTGTCAAATCGTTTAAAAAAAAGAATACTGGGATTCAATAGAGACCAATGTGAATTTTTAAAAATATATCTAAATATAGACCTCCAAAAAGATCAGGAAAGGGCTGTATGGATTGTTGATTAACCGAAGGCTGTTCACCCTGGCAAAGAACTTATGTGACCTTGCATTTAAGCAACCATGACATTTTCTTCCTGGCTTGCTTTCACATTTTACTCTAATGCTAGGAGGAAAGAATAACATTTCAGTTTTGGAGCCAACATAGTGATGCCAAATTCAAGAAACACAGCTTCCGCCTCATGTATAATTACTCTTTTTTATTTTTTTTATAATTTTATATTTTTTATAATATTCTTCACTGTGACTGTATAAATCCTGCTGTATTTCACAGACCTGGAAAATCAAAAATTCTATTCATTGTTGCTATTAGACCAATGATCAGAGGTCACTAAGAGATTTACAAAATTATTTATGATTACTGAATTCTGAATGAGCCTATTAGAACAAGCCCAGCCTTTCTTATTGTTCAACCATGTACAATGTTTTCCTTTGACTGTTATTTGATACCTTTTCAATTATAGTTCTCCTTTCTTACTTGATTTTTCTGCATCATCTAATATTTGATCAAAATAAATAAATTGACTGAGGGTATCCATTGTTGAGGTTGCCTAGGTTTTAATATAACTTTATGAAAATATATGTTTTCACATTTTTCTGATTGCTGAACATATTGCTAGATAAAATCGTATTTTGCCCAACATTGTTCACTTAAGCAATTAATTAAATTGTTTGCATTCCAATTATTTTTCTGACATGTTGTGTCTTAATAATATGAAGCCAAAAGTTTAGCAACCATTTCATTTTGTATAACGTTAAAGAAACATTTTATGCATATAAGAGTCTAGTATTTTAAATGGTATTCATAAAGAATTATGCATGCAGCCTCATTTAAGTTGAGTAGTTCAAGTTATTTCCCATAGTCCATGTTATAACAGAGAAGCTAACCATTACAAATTCCACAATTTCATTTCAAGGGAATTGATATGAAGAATATGGCAATGCATTATGTATCATTAGTATAAATTCATTCTTCCTCCACATTTCTTCAAATTTTTTTCAATATAATGAAGGCAGAAATATTTCAGAGAAAAGTATATTTAAAGAAACACACACATGCTAATACTCAAATATATTTTTAAAGGTGATCTTATATACAGTATATGACAGTATCAAGACACTACTTTCCTTAAGAGTGTTAATAAAATGTTCAAAGGAAGATTCCAAAGCCAACTTGATTCATCTAGTATTTTTTTCAAAACTATCAAGCTTCATCCTCTATATCTTTCTGAATATCAGATTAATTGCAGTAATCAAATGATGACAATTTGTTTCAAAATAATGCAGCAACACTTTGAAAGGAATCAGCAATTACTTGTTAGAGATAGTGGTTTGACATTACTAACAGCCTGCAATTTTAAGGCCCAGGGAATAATTTGCTCCTCTTTTTACATCATGAGGGACAAAAAGGGAACAGAGCTACAGCAAATATAAAATAGGTTGGACTGCAGTCCTAACTATCCATTGAAGTCTGTGTCTGTCCTGTTTGCTATGCCAACCAGTTAGTTATAGAGGTACAAATGACAGACTCAATAATTCCTCTGTAGAACTGTATCAGCAGCTCATTGGGCAGTCTGAGCTTTCCGAATTGGCGGAGGAAGAACATTCTTTGTTGTGCTTCTTTGATGAAGTTTTTGAAGTTAGGTGTCCATTTCAAGTCCTGAGATATTACAGAACTCAGAAACTTGAATGACTCTACTGTTGATACTGTGTTGTCTGGTATTGTAAGAGGTAGTAGAATAGGAGGGCTTCCCCTAAAATCTACTATTATCTCTACAGTTTTGAGTATGTTCAGTTCAAGATTGTTCCGGCCACACCACAGGGCCAGTTGTTCAACTTTACCTCTATATGCAGATTCACCATTGTCTCGAATGAGACCAATGACTGTTGTACCATCTGCAAACTTTAGTATTTTAACAGAGGGATCCTTTGAGATACAGATGTTGGTATAGAGAGAAAAGAGTAATGGAAAGTGCACACAGTCCTGGGGGGCACTTGTGCTAATTGCACAGATATCTTATGTGATTTCGCCTAGCTTCATCTGCTACTTCCTTCATCTGCTGCTTTCTACCTGTTAGTTTATAAGATAGGTGTAGATTTGGCTACTGTTGGTGTATCTAAAGTGGGGAAGGTAGTGGTAGATGATAATGATCACCTCTCAAACCTACAGTAGAATACATTCCATTCCAGTCATTAGCCAGCTGACGATTGCCTTCAGTAAGGGAGGGAGGTCTACTGTAGCCATGATATTTTTCAGGCTTCTCCACGCATTTCCTGGTTCATTAGCTGACAATAGATTTTTCAGCTTTTTGTAGTAGCTTCCCTTTGCTTCCTTGATCTCCCTTGTTAATACATTCCTGGCCTGATTGTACAAAATCTATCTTCTTTCGTGTAGGTCTCCTCTTTGGCATGGCATAGCTGCTTAAGCTTAGCTGTGAACTAAGTTTTTTATTATTAATATATAAGCACAAGCTTTTGGTAGGCACACACGTCCTCACCAAAGCTAATATATGGTGTCACAGTATCAGTGTCAGCCTCCACGCTGCCGGCTTGCTTCAGCTGCCATAGAAATGGGGGGAGGAGGGAAGGTTAAGTATTTGGGAGGGGGGAAGCTGTGCTGGAGATGTCTCTTCGTGTGTCTGATTAGGGGTTTAGGGAGAAAAGTTTTCATCATATACAGCCAGGCTGGATGGACAAGTTTACAGCCTGCCCAAGGTCAACGGCTTTGGCAGACCAGATGTGGAAGCTCCACCTGGACATGTGCCCACATGACATCTTGAGGCACCGGGATTGGATGATTTGCCCGGGGGGTTATGAGGGGAGGGATTTGGGATTATTTCTATATGCAATTTACACGCCTTTTGCCTCAGAACTTGCTTTCATTTTGTAGCTATCTGTTCTCTTCTAGTAAAAGTACTCTTCTCTATCATTATGGAGTTGGGGTTTTTCTTTCCCGGATTTTGAATGGAAGCACACCTGACAATCAGTGAGTTCATCCAAGTCCACTGAAGCAGGTTCAAAAACACTCCAGTCTGAAGCAAGCCTGTAGCTCTAACTTTCCTTCCTCAGTCCAAGACTTCACTGTTTCAACCACAAGTTTTGTGGTTTTAAGTTTCTGTCTGTAGACAAGTATGAAATGGGTCATACAATGATCAGAAAGACCCACAGCTGTTCTTGTGAGAGAGTGATACCTTTTTACGTGGTATATCAGTGATCTAATATGTTTTTTCTTCTAGGGAGACAGTTAACATGCTGAGCGTATCTAGGCAGTTCATGAGTGAGATTAGCTCTATTAAAATCTCCTCAAACTATGAATAGGAAGTTCGGATATTTCTGTTCTGTGCCCAGAATCTGGTCAGTTAAGGTTTGCAGTGCACTGCTTGTGCAAGCATGGGGTGGTATATAAACCCAACTAAGATGAGTGAGGAGAACTCTCATGGAGTACAAAAGGGTTTGCAATTGATAAATAGTGTTTCTAAGTCCACATCACAAAATTTCTTCAGTATTGCAACATCCTTGCACCAGCAGTTAGTAACGTAGAAGCAGATTCCCCCCTCCTCTCTCTTTCCCAGAAATCTCTATAACCCAATTTGCCCTTTGAATCTGAAACCCTGGGAGCTCTATATATCTATATCTATATCTATATATCATCTATCTATCTATCTATCTATCTATCTATCTATCTATCTATCTATCTATCTATATACATATATATATATACATATATATATACATATATATATACATATATATATATATATATATATATATATATATATATATTTATATTTATATATATATATATATATATATATATATATAATCTATCTATATCTATATCTATCCATCCATATATATACAGTATAATATATATATATATATATATATATATATATATATATATATATATATATATATATATATATATATATATATATATATATATATATATATATATATATATATATATAATATAGCATCCTCTATACTTTCATTGAACCAAGTTTCTGTAAAGCAAAAAACTATTGAATTAGAAAAATCAGGGTTGTTCTGATTTAAAAGGAGCAATTCATCCATTATTTATTGTAATCGACGAGATCCGGCCATGAAATGATATCTATGGGTTTTTAAATTGTTTTAATGTTTAAGATGTTTTTAAATGTTTATTTTGTTGTTAAGCCGCCCAGAGTCCTTTGGGAGTTGGGCGGCATATAAATTTAATAAAAAATTAAATTAAATTAAATTAAATTAAATTAAAAAATTAAATTAAATTAAATTAAATTAAATTAAATTAAATTAAATTAAATTAAATTAAATTATTAAATTAAATTAAATTAAATTATTTATTTACTAGTGTTTTGTTAGGTGAAGCGATGAGAAGGGAGTCCTTACCCCTCTCTTTCTCAATTTGACAAAGACACCTCCAGGCCTTCCTCTCCAGCATTTCCTTTGTTTTCTCCAGCTGTTGAAGATAGCAGCTGCTCCTCCAATCAGAATATCCACACAACTTCCCTCAAGGACAGGAGAAACTGGAGGAGGAATATTCCTAGAAAGTTGTCTGCTGTTCAGAAGCTCATCTTTGGTTTTATGTAAAAGTGACCACAGTGAGTCACAGAATTTTTTTAAAAAAAAGTTTTAAAAAATCACTAGAGAGCATTTTACCAGCGGTGCCATCTTGAGATGAAAAATTTTGAAATCTGACATTAAGGTGGCACTGTAAAAGTAAATTTGCATCAGATCCTCACATTTATGACCAGCACAGAATTCCCACAGTTGATCAAAATTTGGGCATTTTTCAATTTGCAGGTATTTATGACTGTTGCAGTCAAATAACAAGCAGAGACAATAGAGAAGCTAAGCACTAAAATTGTTACCTTTTTTTGTTGTTGTTGAAAATTTCTCTTTTTTGCTGGGAAAACTAAATGTTTTTGAGGCTAATCTGCTATGGTGTTTTTTTTCTGTCTGAAAGGAGCTGTTTATGACTGGCTTTAAGAGTTCCAGCTGTAAAAGTTTAATTACTGAAGTATTTTGGACTATATCAAAATAGTGCCTTGGAATCAACCTTGTCATGATAAAGATGTAAATATTTATAAATATACAATTAAATAAAATATTTTCTAACTCACATTAATTTTGGTAAGTCTGATAAAAGAAAACATGTCGGAGGATTATGAACTGTATATCTGTGGATTTGAAAGTTCAATGTCTCTCAACACTTAGCAATTTGTTTATGTATTTTTTATTTATTTTGCAATATTTAGTTATGGGAAAAGTTATTTTATCCTTTTCCCGTTATTTTCTGTTGTGGCTTTATTTTGCTATAAGACATTGATCAGAAAATGATTGCTTTTTTTCAAGGAGCTGCAGAAAATGGGCACAAAGCAGCCATTACATTTTTCTGGTGTCAGATGGGTCATTCCTCACATGGCTTTTGACTTCTTTCCTCCTCATCACTGAATTCAGCAGTCCTTAATGAGCTCATGGTCAAGTAGATCAATAAGGCATTCTGTGTAAAAAAAATGTGCAACAGTGGAGAGGTTAGCATTTCTGTTCTAATCATAATAAAACAAAACACTAAACGGCATTCCGAATGATATCCTGGCATTCGGGTTCACTGTTGCTTCTGGCAAAGTGTTGCTAATTGGCTTCTGTATCATGTCAGTCCCAGATGATCATGTGGATTACAGCTCAGCAACAGGCCAAACTATTCAACGAAAGCATTGTTGAGTTGAAAAAGTCCCCTAGAGCACACACAAGTCATAAACTGCAGTATCTGTGACAGAGAGTTGCAAAATTGTTCAGAAACGCAGAGAAATCCATCAACATCTAGTTGTAATGGTTTACAGAGGTCCAAATATTGCTTGCCTATTGTGTTCAGATATAATGACATAATAGTAGTTTATCATCTGATTCACAAGCCTCAAGCATATGCAATTCTTCCTTCCAACTTCTCCAGCGGTATTCCCAATATTCAACTGTGCCTCAGAATCTTCAAGGGTTAGGAAATGGTTCTGCGTATCTCTTCATTTTCGTGGCTCTTCCAAGTGGAGATATGAATGACCGTTTCTAAATTCAAAGAACAGAAATCAGAACAATACAAAGCTTCAGATTTCAGCCATTCCCGCTATCCTTAGAAGACCTAGAAATACTTGGCAAGGAATATGGGTCAGGGAAGAAGTCATAAAAGAACAAGAATACATAAAAAGGGAATGTTTTTGATTAGTGGGGACATAATATAACAAGAAAACCACCATTTCAACACTTTATAACCTTAAAATAAAACATTTCCAAATAAATAGTATTTTTTCCATTAACTAATGAATAGTGTGGTGTTTGTTTTTTTAAAAGGAGGGAAGAATATTTTTTGACATTTTGATTGTGCAGAACTCTGTAAGAACTAAAAGGCTAATTATCTCCTCTCAGTCATAAAACCGATTCAGGTTACAGCCTCAATTGTTCTGCATCTCAAGCACAGTCAGATTGCCAGACTCCTAGTAGTTCTGCCAGGTCATTTCAAAAACTCCACACAATGCCAATTGTAAGCGTGGAAACTACGAACACACGTTTTTTTTCCTCTATCTGCACTCAGACCCAAACAGCTGACCAAATTAAGTAGCCAAAGCCTAACACCTCTGACAAAAACATTTACAGTAAATAAATTATCATTATTTCATACGAAAAGGAAGCTATGCAGGTCCAAATTGTCGCATGTGCCTGTTGATATCACCCTGGTGATGACATGGAAGTTCCTCCCCTTGCCTTTCTAATAAGTAATATTTTTATTTTAACTTTGCTCTTATTTTTGTTTTATCTCTGTTTTTTGTTCATGCTTTTATACCAGTTTTTATATTTTTATTGTAAACTGTCCAGAGTAAGTTAGTATAAATAAATAATCTATATATATAAAAGCGAAAACCACTCACACATTAATCACGAAATCTCCAGAACCGTAAAGCCTACAAACTTGACATTTGCCCCGTATGTTTCTCTTGGCTTCTAGGTACTCACTAAGAAAGGATTTTTCAAAATGACCATCGGAGCATGAGTATTTCTTATATTATTATTAACATGCTCTGATGCTAAGGAGTTCTACTCCCCCCTCCCCACCTGAAAAGAACTCTGATCCAAATGCAAAACACTAACACAGGAGTTTCGCTTTTGCTTTCACAGCAGCAAGCAGCTTTACTACAAACAGTTGATCTAAGCCACACACAGACTCCTTCCTGTCTCCTTCTTCCTCGCACAGCAAATACTGTTTGACTTTCCAAACACCCCTCAACTCTCTCACACACTGACAGGATGCTAGCCAGATGAATACCGATGGATGCTGGTAGGCAGAGGCAGATTCCCCCCCCCCTTATTTTCCTCCTCAGTTCAGATGAATCTGTTCCTTCTACTGTAACACCAGTTAAAGGGAAAAGAGGCAAAAAACGCAGGAAAAGGTTTCAGATGCGATTAGGAAAATGCAATTAAGGGAAGCATGGCCAGTTTTATGTGGCATGCTCCAGAATCAGTTCACCTGACAGCCTGGTCATCCTCCAGCCAGAGAGCAAAACCAGGAATGTTGTTTACAGCGAGGTCCTGAGCAATTCATCTGAGGAATGAATTGAAAGTCTACGCTATGCAAATAATGTCTTCATCTGTAACAGAAACTAAGTTTACCATCACTAATGAAATAATGTGCCCCTTTTTTAACTACTCATTAATTTTCAAGCTTTAAGTGTCAATTTATCAAGTCCCATCACATAGTTTCATAGTGAAGCACGGGTATTTAGCTAGTTACAAATAAATAAAACAAATAAATCAAATGCCTATGTAAGTATGTCCCAACACTGCTTCTTTTGCTGAACAGAAATGAAGATATCTGATTGCTATGCTACATGAGTTATAAAATTTCTAACATTACTTTTTCAATTACTATTCAAAGAAGTAAAGATTATATATATTTAGTGCAATTCTCAAATCACTGAGGTTGAGCTATGCTTGATTTGTAGGCAATTTCCTACATAATCTATACCAAGTGTCTAAAATGATGAAATACTTAACATTTGCTGTGGGTCTGATTTGAAATAAGCAAAAGGAGAAAAGAAGCATACACAGAACAGGATTACCATATGAGTAAAACTCAACAGATGACAAGATGGAAATGAGGGAAAATAAATTTCTTTTTTTTTCATTAACTCTAGCATTGCAAAGTGTAGACAAATTGACAGGTACATCAAATATTTGTAGAACATTTACATTCTAAATGTCAAGGGGAATAATAGCCACTCAGAGTCCCTGCGGAGTTGAGCGGCATATAAATACAAATAATGAATGAATGAATGAATGAATGAATGAATGAATGAATGAATGAATGAATAAAATAAAATATATAATATAGAGAACCAATTTTGTATAGTGGTTAAGGCATCAGGCTAGAAACCAGGTGACTGTGAATTCTAGTCCTGCCTTCAACATGCAGCCAGCTGGGTGACTTTCAGCCAGTCAATCCTTCTCAGCCCCAGGAAGGAGGCAATGGCAAACCAATTCTGAAATCTTGCCAAGAAAAGTGCAGGAACTTAATCCAGACAGTCACCAGTAGTCAAAATACTGACTCAAAGCCATCCAACATGAAATTGAAAAACTGTAGAATGAATAATCAAGTTTGCTTTTCAACAGCACAGTATTTGTGAATATTTTCACACCTAAAATATTAATTGAGCTCTAGCCATGAAAGCTCTAATCAGATGTATTAAAAAAAATCAGTCTCAGAAACAATATTTTCCATGCAAATATTTAAAAAGGCAAACACTGGGATAAAAAGTCATGCAATAGAAATTGAAGTTATAGACATCTATCTATATGCTAGCTTGTAGAGAGAATAAAAATGAAATGTTCATAAAAGCAGTTACTGTTTCTAACTATTTTGAGCCAATTTGACAAATGCTGATGGGGAGTAAGAAGAGATTTTCCTCATTATATCTCAACTAAAGAGAATCAAATTTAGTGATAAACACTAAGTCTTCAAATTCATGCTACTTCTTTTATTGAAATCTCTTTTTCATGGCATTAAACTTTGAGATGAACAGCTGGGCATCCTGAAAATAATGTTCTCTTATTGGTTTCTGGGGACTATAATTGGGTACATCAAAAATGAATCAACTTGTTCACTTGTACAGAAAATGCCCTGTGTATCCCTCTGTAAGAAAAAGGTAACATTTCCATCATAAAGAAAGAGTTGTCTATAGTCTAGCTAGCACATCCTATTTTCTGCTGTAGTCAGTGCTATGGTTTGTCAATAATAAAGCAAAGGTATCCCAATGATGAATGAATGAATGAGTGAATGAGTGAATGAATGGATTGATGGAGCATATGTATCTATATCTATCTCTTCATCTACATTTTCATCTACATCAGTCTGTATCAAAGAAGTTCGCAGAATTACAACATATTACAGGATTTACACTGAATCTCATAAGAGTTAGCAATATTTTGCAACACGACCTTGATATTTACCTATTTACTTCAACTTTAGCTTTGCCTACATTTATTAGCAATTATATGGATACTGTAAGCGCTGATAAGAAAATGGTGGTTTCATTTTTTAGATAAAATATTCTTATTTGGATGGAAAGTGCAAATAAATGGATTATATTACACAATTGCCAATTACTATTATCATATATCAGCAGTGGATTGTTCGTTTAAGTTTTTTGCCAGAATTCTTATTGGTCGAAGATGTGCTATTATATATAGACTTTAATTTAAAATGAAAAATAACTGTTAGCTTTGGAAGTTAGAATTAAAAAAAATATTTACAATCACTTTTGGCACAGAGAACAGAAAGATGGCACATTAAATGAGCCTATATATTATACAGCAGTGATTACTGTATTCTTTAGTGATGTGAGATACTTCAGTTTTGAAAAATTGCTTTATTTAGCTGCATTTCTGCTCTTACGGGGTCCAAGTCAACTTTTCCAAATGAAATCCAAAGAATTGCATGGCTCTTAATATTTATTACCTAAATACCCTCAGGTTTTATTCTTATAAATAAATTATAATTATTTATATAGAATATCATAATAAATGGGGGGATAATATGAGGCATTGCAAATAGTAATTAAAAATGCAACATTCCAAAAGAGAACCAATATCACAAAAAGGTATAATGCAGTATATTAAAAAAAATATATAAATTTAAAATCCATCTAATAATGCAGCTTTTTTTAAAAAAGACCACTAGTTTCACTATGCTTTAAATAAATTGTAACTGAACCAGAAATAAATTGGCTTAGCTCCTGTACAGTGGATGTGAGGGCAATCTGGCTACAACATCTGTTACCCCATTGATCGGCAGGATTGATGTGGCTGATGTAACTGGATTGGCGGGTGTCCACTTCCTCCCTCACTGCTCCATGTACATCTCTCCTGAAGCTGTGAGCTTAGCAGAAGCAGACAACTATCCCAGATAGAAGGAGCGTTGGTCCTACCTGAAAGCCTTTTCTCAGGGTAGGTTGCATGATAGGCCAGGAATGGGTAATGACATTGTCCTTCTGCCTGGAGACTAAGTCATAATTTTATAGCCACGCCCTGTTGCCTCTCTCTCTGGCGTTGCCTCTCTCTTTGGCCCCAATTATCGACGAATGTGCAGCTGTAACAAGACAAACTTATCCAGATGTTAGATGCCCTGACTCCACCCTTCCGGATCCAAACCCTACGGTCATTCCAGGGCGGGACTGGCCTATCCTGCAACCTACACTGAGAAAAGGCTAGGACCAATGCTCCTTCTCCAGTGAGGATGCAGGATAGTCTAGGAATACTCTAGGAATGCAAGATAGTCTAGGAATGAGCATATCAAAGCTGGCATTCCTAAGGGTGGGTCTCCATTGGGGCTGGATCCTCAGATGCCTCAAATGACCCCTCAGGCTGTCAGTTTATGGTGGCTGGGACAACTATAGGGAAGTGGCTGGGGCGGACCCAGGGTAGCTGGCTCCTATACAGCAAGCAGAAAAACCTCAAGTTAAAAGGGAACGGCTGCTAATGGATATAGGGCGGCGTCTGGGGCGAACCCAGGGTAGCTGGCTCCTTATTGATCAGCCGAATGAAGCCTCGAGCGGCCGGGCAAGCAGATATTTAAGTCAACTGTTTGGCTGTTAAATGGCCAAACAGCTGTGGGGAGATTCACTCAGATAGTGAAATTAATGCCAGCCAGTAATAGCTCCAAAATGACGGCTGCGGCATTTGACAGCGTCAGAGAAGCCGCCCCACTTTGCCTGAGGGCTAGAAAAGCGCAAAGCGCTAAATTCAAATCTGCAGTGGCAATTTTGCAGCTATTCAGTGCTGAAGACAGCAGAGTAGTTCAGAGAATAGGATTGACTCGTTCTTCTGACTGGAGAGATCAGCCACTAAACGAAGCACCTCTCTCTGACAAGGACTGAGTCGATAACTGGGGCCAAAGAAAGAGGCAACTCCAGAGAGAGAGGCAAAGGGGCGTGGCAATAAAATTATGACTCAGTCTCCAGGCAGAAGGACATAGTCATTACCCATTCCTGGACTATCCTGCAACCTCACTGGAGAAAGAGTGTAACCACCATTCTTCGGTCAAGGGCACATCTCTCTTGTTACAGCGTTCAAATTAGCTCATGTACAGTCAGTGCCAAGGGAACACAGAAGTTTGGAGTTCCATTAAAGTACTCTTAGTTTTATGTAGGTTGTTATCAATCTTTGCCAAAGAATGTGGAATGCCTGTCTTTGGTTAATATTGACTGAACATCCTGCTTAATGTAAAGATTATTTACTCAGCTCTCTGTCCTACTTATTTACTCAGCCCTCTGTCCTGTTTAAGGTAAAGATTATTTACTCAGCTCTCTGTTTATCTAAGTTAATTAAACACTCTTCTGTTTGTCCAGGGTAAAAGTTAATTAGACACTCTTCTGTTTAGTTAAGCAATCACACCTTGATATGATTTGTCTGTATACTATATGTTATATATTAACCATTTATCCATTGTAACTAAATTAGTAAAGTTAATGTTTTGCACTTTTTTTAAAATTTGCTGTTCTTATAAGCCGCCCTACTCCCTGGGGACTCACTTGTATGCACAAAGAAATTTGCTATAAAAAATAAACACAGCTCCGAGCAGAGAGAGGTCTCTGAACATACCCAGAGAGAAGAGGTCTCTGAACAACAGAGGCTTCATGCCCAGAGAGAGATTTTCCTAGCTCGGAACAGCTTTGCTCAGAAAACCATGTCTCCGTGTCTATGATTCCTACAGTTTTATCTATATCTAAGGCTTTGTTAATTTCTTTCATTGGGTGAGCATATTAGTACAGAATTGAAAACTTAACTTTGCTGATTGATATGAAATGTTCTTACTTTTGTCTCTGTAGTGTAGACATTGCTTCTTTTCCATATGAACCAGGAGATGGAATGTCCTAGTATGTTCTTTCTAACTTAGTGAAATGTTGGAAAGAAAGGGTCTGTTTCTTATCAGGATAGTATTTTGGGCCCAATCTGGTGTGGTAGGAGAAGCCAACAAAGATTGCATTTGACAATGGGGGAGATCTCCCCCCCCCAAAAAAAATCCCCACAATGCTTTCCTATGAAAAAGGCAGTGGGACAGTAGGTTTGCTGTCATTTATGTGTTTCTTTCTCTATCTTCTTTAGCGTATTTCTCTCATTGGCAGAAAAACAAAGAAATGGAAAGAAGTTAGTAGTTATTTTTTTCTCTTTCACACTTCTATTCTTTTTCATTTCTTGCACTTTTCCCCTCTTTTTCTGGTACTTTCTCTAGCCACTAGCAACCAGACTGCCCCATTATACACACTTCTTATATTTTTGTTATGCCTTGTTTGCCTTGAATCTAAATCCACTGCATGGATGATGATATGTTGTGTGAGTTAACATTCATACTTTAAAAATGAGTATGCTATTGAAGTAGTACATGTGTTTCTAAAAATTGAAGTATCACGGAATTTGAAAAATAATCCTTGTGACAAGCTACCTTTTAGATATCATCAGTACAACATTAATTAATTAGTCCTTGTTTGCCAAAGAACTGGACAGACACAAACTGGAGACCCAGTGTGTTTATCATTGAATCAACAATCCCATAACTTTCTAAAACAAACGCAGGCAATCCCCAGATGTGTTGGACCAACTCCCAGAAAGCCCACAGAATTCTAGGATTATGGTATACTCCAGAGGTGGGATCCTGCCGGTGCGGTTAATAGCTGATGTTCGGCGCAGAGCCGAAGACGCTGCTGCCGTTCGCGGCGCGGGAGCTTTCCCCGGGCGCTTTCCCCGCCCGCATGGATGCCGCCAATTGCGTTCTTTTGCCCTCTGCGCATGCGGAACGCTTTGCGCATGCTCAGAGGGCAAAAGAACACAATTGGCGGCATCCATGCGGACGGGGAAAGTGCCTGGGGAAAGCTCCCGCTCCGCGAACGGCAGCAGCGTCTTCGGCTCTGCGCCGAACAACAGCTATTAACCGCACCGGCAATCAGAGGCAGGAACCCACCTCTGGTATACTCCAATAAACCTATAGAGTATCTAGTTAAGAAAGACTGTTCTAAACAGAACACATTTATTCTCTACAAATTGGTTGGGATTGTTTCTAAATTTAAGCAAGAATCATCCTCTACTGCAGCAGCTCAATTACATTAAACTTCACTTGTAAAAACAAAACAAAGCAGTATTATAAATTCTTTTCTGGCAGAAAGCAACTAACATTTCTCCATAAAACCATTAAACAATTCAAATACCAAAAGCATTCACAGCAGTTGGTGATTCACTGATGCAGTCTGCATGTCCAATACCTAGCAGAATATTTAGAGCAAACTGTAATAGATTGTAAATATAAATAATGCAAATTACTTGAAAAGATTGCAACTTGACTGGAAACTCTAAGATAAAATATTATTAAATAATAGAATATAGTATCTTTATATACATAGAGAGAGGCAAACATGTCATTTGTCTTATTCGTTTACTTAAGCCCTACATGGCTCAGGGCCAGGTTACCTCCGGGACTGCCTCCTCCAGGTCCCATCAGCCAAACAATGTCGATTGGCGGGTCCACGGGGGAGAGCCTTCTCTGTGGGAGCCCCATCTCTCTGGAACCAACTCCCACCAGAGATCTGGACCATCCCCATCTACTGGCCTTCCGCAAAGCCGTAAAAACATGGCTCTTCCGGCAGGCGGGGTGAAGAAGAAGATCGGATTCCCCCTGACTGAATGGTTTTAAAATGATGTTATGTTTTAATTGTCATTTTTAATTGTATTGTTCTTATTCCTATTGTATGCCGCCGTGAGTCCTATGGGATTGGGCGGCCTATAAAAACTTTTAATTAAATTAAATTAAATTAAGACCAAACTATTTATGATCACAGAATTGGGACTTTAAAGGTCTCATCTAGTCAGTGATTGGACCATAATACTACATTTGTGAAAGAAAATTGTTTAGTTTTTATTTGAATACCTCCAGTGAAGAACTCCTCACTTCAACCACAGTTAGAAATGTCTTCCTGATGTTTAGCCTGAATCTACTTTCTTATAATTTTAAGCCTTTTGTTCCAATCCTACTGTCTGGCAATAGATAAGTGCACTGTGTGATAACCTTTCAGATATTTGATATTGTATTTCCTCTCTGTTTTATTTTCTGTAGGTAAAACATACCCAGATATTTTAACCATTCCTGTCAGCCTTCCAATGTAGACCAGACTGAAACAAATGTCATGTAGGTCAATGCTACTTTACTGTAAAACTACAGTAACGGAATCTTGCAAGTCTGAGTGTATGGTACTTCATTGTTCCTTCCCTTTATCTTTGAGAGAACAAGGGAAGCTCTGAGGTGTTTACTTATGTTACATTCTTGCTGCCAACTCTTTTACAGTATCTAACCACTGCCTTATAAAGGCTCTTCCTCCTGTCCCTCAAGGCCACTCAATCTTCCCTCAGAGGGTTTGTTTACCAATGTCTTCACCATTTAGATAGCCCCCCTCCCCCTGAACTGCCGCCAATTTGTTGCTGTCTTTCTTAAGCAATGGTGCTCAGAGCTGGACATAGTTTTCCAAATTGGCAGGACCAGGGCACAGGACAATAAAACAGCTATTTTCCGTGGTATTGACTCTGATAATGCACTGTCCAGCTAACCTGATATTACACTGCTGGCTATGTTTAACTTGTAGCTGACAAGAACACTCCTGTTAAATCAAATCTATTTAATTCTGAATTTCTGTCTTTCACTTCCCTTACAAAGATACACATATTTACTTTTTTCCTTATTAAAATTACCTCCTATTTCATTTCATCCTACTGCTTAGATTTTTTTTCACTCCTTCAATTAATTAGCCATTCCTTCCAATGTTATAAATTCCCTTAAATACCATATTTTTGGAGTATAAGACGCACCTTTTTCCTCCCTAAAAGTGGCTGAAAATTTGGGTGCGTCTTATACATCGAATGTAGCTTTTTTTTTTTTTCAGCCCTAACTAGGTGCTAACAGATCTTCCTATCTCTTACCTTGCAGGCTTTTTCATTGTTACTCTCTCCAAAGAATGTTTTTCCAGCCCTAAGTCTTTGCAGAATTTTTTTTCATTGCTCTACTTGCTCCAAAGAAGTTGTTTTCTAGCCCTAACCAGGTGCTAACAATCTTCCCAGCTCTTACTGGCTTGCAGGCTCTTTCATTGTTATTCTCTCAAAGGTTTTTTTAAGTCCTAACCAGGAGATAAAATAATGTGCTGCAGCTGCTCCGAATAAGTTTTTTTTTTAGCCCTAACCAGGTGCTAACGATCTTCCCAGCTCTTACTGGCTTGCAGGCTCTTTCATTGTTACTCTCTCAGAAGAAGGTTTTTTAAGTCCTAACCAGGAGATAAAATAATGTGCTGAAGCTGACCAGACTAAGGATGCTAGCCAGATGACTACCTGGTAGGCAGATTGTTTTCCCCTATTTTCCTCCCCAAAAACTAAGGTGCGTCTTATACTCCGGTGCATCTTATACTCCGAAAAATACGGTAATATAAACAAACATGGTTTCTTTAAACAAAGACATACAACAATCTTCTCTAGGGAGTATATCACGTACATCATTGAGTACAAATCAGTGTTGTTCCTAGCACAATTATGTCATTTATCGCAAGACAAAATCAGAATATTAATATTTGAATTTTACACCTAAGATTCAAGACAATAATTAAGAGGAACCCAATAATCACAGGCTCAGCCAGGACTTCTAAGCCCATGCAAGTCAAAGCAGTGAAATTGGAAGCCAGTCGATTGGCAGCCAATGCTATCTAGGAAAAGAGGATGGCCTTCTGCCATTCTGATGGCAACAGCCAAGAAGTTCCACTGGGAAGGACAACAACGGGTCCCTGCTTGTGGCCACAAAAATCTGGCCCCAAAAAACACTGTAGCAGTCTTGAAACCATCTGCTTGCTAGGGAAAATACTATAACCACATGGTGAAAAAAAATATTACCACCATTGTCAGAACACTCCACAGCTCAAGGCACCAGAGGAGACCACCGCAAGGTGAAGCACCCAGATAAACTTGCTTGATCTCAAGAAAGCTAGTAAGATAGGACCTGGTTAGTATTTGGATTGGAGACGCTAGATTGGAATTTTAAAATAAAATCCAGAAGAAGACAATAGTAAACTAGTAAATAGTAAATCAGTTCACAAGAGCTGATTGTTAAATTTTCTGGAATTTTGTGACGTGGTTGAGAGCAGAACTGAGCCACCATGCCTAGTGTGCCAGAGCAGCAGCAGAGCTGACAGAGTAAGAATTAAATGTCACTAGCACATCACTGGATCTGCCATCTTGTTTATGTTGCAAAGGGCAAGAAATAGACAAGAAGAACTAAAAGACTAAAAGAAGCTCAGAGGGAGAATCCTAACTCAATAGAAAAAACAACAGCAAAAGGTTTAGACCACCTGACACTACTATACATGGGTCACACCTGGAACAATAATTCTCAGAAAAGCATAAGGAAGAGAGCAAGTTTGATCTACTCAAAACAATGTTCTAACCATGAATCTATCATCAGTTCAAGCTCTATTTAAGTGTTATTTGGAACAGGATATTTCAATTTATACTTTTTCAGAGCAAGAAATCCACAAAGAGGGTGGTGCTATAGAAAAATACCCCTCTCTTTAGCTGCAAAAGGATCTCTGAAATCTTTACAGGTATATAGCAATTTGATACAATTATACATTATCACCTACATGTAGCATTGACATATCCCACCAATGCAGGCTGTACTAAAACATTTTAAATGTTAGATGTGACAACAAAATCCTTTAATAATGGCTAAGGGTTTATACACTTAAGAAATTTCATTATTAATAGAGTAATAATGTGGCTTTACATTTCTAACAAAACAATAAAATGCTACATTATCATACGCTTAAAGCTTAGGGTATGCACAGCATTTGCAGGGACTCCTTGCTGCGTCCTCCAAGAAAGCAAAGTAGCTGTGGCACGCACACCCTCTCGCACACATACATGCGCGCCCACACCCAAGCACACAAACACCAAGGTGACCCACGGAGCCTTCAAAGCAAAGCAACCACACTGTGCCTCGTTTCTATTTAGAGCAGGGGTGTCAAACTCAAGGCCCAGGGGCTGGATTCATGCCATGGGGTGCTTAGCTCTGGCCCGCAGGGCTGCCCTGAAAACAGTGAAGGACCAGCCCGCAGTGTCACTGCCAGCGAAAACTGAGCTCGGGAGGGCCGTGTGCGGCCCTCCCAGACTCTGTTTTCGGCCGCGACGCCTTCTGTAGCCCTCTGCCAGTGAAAACACGAGCACTGTTTTCACTGGCAGAGGACTGCAGGAGACCATTGTGGCCAAAAACAGAGCTCAAGGGTCCATTTTTGCTGGCAGAGTGCTCAGGCCACCATAGGCACCCCCTGACACAAGTGATGTCAAGCTGGCCATCCCCACCCTGGCCATGCCCCTCCATCCCCCCCAAGGTCAAACATAACCATGATGCGGCCCTCAATGAAATCAAGTTTGACACCCATGATTCAGAGAGTTTTCAGCATAGACCTTATAACAGTGATGGCGAACCTATGGCACGGGTGCCACTGATGGCACGCGGAGCCATATCTGCCGGCACGCGAGCTGTTGCCCTAGCTCAGCTACAGCGCACATGTGTGTGCATGCCAGCTGATTTTTGGCTCGCGCGGAGGCTCTGGGAGGACAATTTTGGCCTCCGGAGGGCCTCCGGGGTGGCGGGCGGAGCGTTTTTGCCCTTCCCAAGCTCCAAGAAAGCCTCTGGAGCCTGGGGAGGGCAAAAAAACGGGCCTACTGGGCCCACTGGAAGTCAGGAAATGGGGGAATGGAGGATCACGCACGCATGCACAGGGGGATGGGGCAAGTGGGGAGCTTTGAATTATGGGTGTGGGCACGCAAGAGCGTGCGATAACGCATGCACGCACTATTTTGGCACCCGAGGGAAAAAAGGTTCGCCATCACTGCCTTATAACATTGAAGAACTGTGCTATTGGGGAAGAAGTAAGACATGGCACCAATAAAAGTTAAGACAAGCAAAGTTTAATTGAATCAAACAGATTAAATTTTGTAAAAGCATCATACTGAATATGCCATATTTTATTTTAATTCGTGTTCAAAATAATTTTGCTGATTTACCTAACCACCTTTTATTTTTGCTAAAATTCTAACTTCCCTAAATATGTAATCTATAGATTCTTAGCTGTATGTCCCAAAATGCTGCAGGCTTGAACTTCTAAGTGTGATGAACAATTGTTATAAAGGCAAGGAAGGCTTCTAAATAAACTTCACATTACTCAGCAGATTGATAGCGATGAGCTCTGCAATTTAATTAGGATTACTTTTGTCAAAATATTGTTCATTCATAGTGCTTATTTCAAACTGAAGAATAATACATTTCTTGACAGGAAATTATTCAGAAAGGTTTCTAAGAAACAAAAAACAAGCACACCTAACTAATATCATGATTGACAGCAAAAAAACTTGAAAGGAAAGTAATATAGTGAAGTTTTCAAAGGTACAGGATCTAAAATTTTATTTTATTTAAAGTACTTCTAGGACTGTCCATCTTGAAAGCAACTCTGGGTGCTTTACACCAGGGGTGTCAAACTCAAGGCCTAAGGGCTGGATCCAGCCCGTAGGGTGCTTAAATCCGGCCCACAGGACTGGCCTGGAAATATCAAAGGACCGGCCCGTGGTGCCTCTGGTGGCTAAAACAGGCTGCATGCGGGGCCCCATACCTCGTTTTCACGCTCCATGGCCTCCTGCAGCACTCTGTCGGCCGAAAATGGGCCCAAAAAATGGCCTGAAAACGGCCCCAAAAAACGGCTCGAAAACTGGTGCCAGAGTACTGCAGGAGGCCTTTGAGGGTGCAAACGAGGCACAGGATGCTGCAGGAGGGATCCGTCCTGCCCCCCCTTGCCGGCCCGTGGAGGAGAACTACAATGTTGATCCGGCCTTTAAAGAAATCCAGTTTGACACCACTGCTTTACACCCAATAAATATAATCTAGCATTCATAAACAAAACAAAAAAAACTGGTGCCACAACCACACTTCTCTGATGCAAATTGCATTCCCATCTGACCTCACCTTACATTAGCAATTGGAGGAAGATTCAGAAAGATAAAAGGGTGGTAACCTGTCAGATCTTGGCAGGTGGGGGGAAATTCCATAGGCTAGGGGCTGCAATGGAAAAGGCACACTTCTGAGGACCCACAAGATAGCAGCATTTAAGGCAAGAGATATGGAGCACGCCTATCACATCCATTCTGGTGGGATGGGCAGATACTCTCAAGGAGAAGCTGTCCCACAGATAATTTCCACATTTGTAGGATTTTAAAGGTGATGATTAGCACCTTGAATTACTCCTAAACTCGGTCTATAAAACCTTTTCTAAAGAAAACTTTCTATATACATATGCATACTCTAATTAAAATTTCTGTCTAGAATAACTGAAAGAAAAGTAAGGCAAAATGCACGTAAAGATTACCGTAACTACTCATTGATCTTAGGAAAGCAGCACAGTTAGGAAAAAGGAGAAGATAGACAATATTGATAACTGGGCAAAGTTTAAAATTAAAGACAGAAAAGGAAAAAAGCATCCTTAATATGTCTTAGACTAAAATAAAATAAGGCTTTGGTAATCACTGGCAAGCCAAATATATTCTCTAATTAGACACATAAAAGTAGTTTCCTAATGTATCTCTTTAAAAAGAACATACTCACTCTGTTTAGAATTTTTGCCACTAAAGTTATCAGAGCTTCATGATAAAGGATGAACAACCCCAAAGTTCAGCGCTTTCATTTTTTCATAAACAAAATTCATTCAACACACAATCACTTCTTTAGATCCAATCATTTGTACTAGGTTTAGTTGCAATAATTGTAATCCAATGCTTTTCATTGTGTGGTGCATGGTTAATGTGCAATATTACAGGCAAACTCTGCTCCTAGCGTGGAGTTCGATCCTGACGGGGCTCAAAGTTGACTCAGCCTTCCATCCTTTCAAAATTGGTAAAATGTTGTTGGGGGCAATGTGCAAATAATGCTTCTACATTGGAAACCACCCAGAGAATGCTATAAAATACTATAGGGCAGTGTATAAACCTAAATGCTATTGCTAGTCACATCTCTGGGAATGAATTTTGGCCCGCTGCTCTGACAGCTGGTCCAAATTAGTGATTTTTGATGGTTTTCTGCCATAAACTGCTTATTTCAAGTTTGGGATTTCAAAACATGGTAGAGAGAAGGATACACAGGGGCGGAGGGAGTGGGAGAGAGAAAGGAAAAGAGAGAGAGAAACAGAGAGAGACAGAGATTCTATTGTCTAGGATCAGTGTGTGTGTGTGTGTGTGTGTGTGTGTGTGTGTGTGTGTGTGTGTGTGTTTGTTTGTTTGTTTGTTTTATTAATACATATGCACCAAAGACAAATTCCTTGTGTGTCCAATCACACTTGGCCAATAAAGAATTCTATCTATCTACATTTCTCTTAATATACATAAAAAAAAACTCTGTATCTCTCTGAGCAACGTGTTGTCTGGGTACAATTGGTTTTGAGTAAGAATACAACAATATTCATAATGGTAATCATAGTGTACATATCAATAATAATCACATAGTAGTAATACAATTAGCTTATCCATACTATAAAAAATCTGTATATAATTAATTATTCTAGGATCATCGTTTTGAACCATTTGTGCTTCAGTGGCAAGATGACTTGTTATTCCCCTGTAGAATGCCCTGATATAAAATAGAATTCATTCTTCTTTTAGTAATGATAAATTACCCAGGTCCTGAGGTAGCAAAGCATTCTCAATTTAAAACATTACTTCCTCCATGCTTGAATCTGCTATCTACAAAGTAAATGAAGCAGGAAACAAACCTTGGTTCTATAGTTAGTGCTATCTACAGATCCACACGAACATTCAAAGACAAAATACATTCAAAACTGGTAAATACTTTTTCATATAACTGCATCTTCTCATATAATATCATTATTAAATAAGGTTATGATCCGCTTTACTCCACTGAGTAAATGAGAAGCAGAATGTCTTTCCCACATATGCTACCAGGACAATAATGGCTAAGAGAAACAACAATATCAAAATAAAATCAATATAAATTGGGCTCTAGGGAACAGATGGGTTGCTGCTCTTATACCAGCCTTTCTGCTGTGCAGCAGCTTTCCTGCATGACATGTTTGACACCGTGACTGGGCTGGCCATAAGTTTCCTACACTTATGCTACTGAGATACAATCTGCTATGCCTGGCCTCAGAATTTGAAGTAGTTTAAGAGTTCATAACCACCATGGCAACCATAGACCTTACCCAAATTATTGACAGCCCAACACACAATAGGGGTTACACACTAGGCCAGATTTTTGTCTCAAGACAGTGACAACAGGATATGGAGTTGGGGTATGTATCTGTTTTTCTCTTATCATGGATCACTCTGATTGCTTTGGAGATGTCCACATTGATTTCCTGCTACAAAGAGGAGAGATCCCTATAAAGAGATCTCTTGCCTAATAAAGTATTAAACAAGAAGATCAAGCAATGGGAGGTTATAAAACAACCTCCCCCTACTATCCACCCTATGCCTCAACTCCTCCGATTGTCCACTGATTAACAGACAAGATTAAAAAGTTCTTCCAAATTTCCTGGTATGCCTTGTTTTACTAATTCATCTCCTAATTTATCAGGTTTTACTGACACTTGTCAATCAGAGATAATTCCAACACACATCTCCGGTATACCATTGGAATTAAACAATATACTCCCAAATGGACTGATTTCCTTGCTTGACCTTACAGATCTTCCAATTTGCAGTTGGTCTTCTGGGTGAATTGTCAAAAGTTGCTTTTAACCTTAACATTAAATTCTTATAATTACCTAACAACGCATTATTGCTCTCAATGATTGGCAGAGCCTTTGCCGTTCCTTTTCTCTGCAGACTAAGGCCACTTTGGTCCAATTTGTTGTAAACTCTATTACTCAGCTCACTATGAAGAATTCACACTGTGTTGTAGAAGTCCTGAATTGATCTTGGTCCCTTGCCAACTTCCAGGAGAACAAAGCAATATTGGCTATGTAGCAGTTGGTAAGATTACTCCCAGCCAATCACTGTGTAGGCAGAATCATAGCCTTGTGTGGACTCATTGTTTATTTATTTAACTACAGTTGATGCTGTAGTAATGTGTCAGCCATTGGTTCTGCAGACAGGAGCATGCCTTGAAGATCTATTGCCATTTTCTATTTCTAGAAGGCAAAGTCCAATGCCTGTCTGATGAGAGAATACAGAAGCATTCAAGTCAGCTATTTGAGGTAGACAAGGTCAAGAAACAGACACAGCATGGATTCCAGGAATGCTTTGATTGTTGTATGGCAGAATAATTGAACCCAGAAAGACTGCCAAAGTTTCTTTCTACTGCATCTTATACAAACAAAATCAAGGGACATTTATTTTGAGTCTAAATAATCATTTTATTTCCCCCCCACCCCAATAATTTGATCACTCCTTCCCCTTTCCCAAAATCTACCTTTTTTCAGAGGAATAGACTTAGCTTCTACCTTAATAAGACTAACTATAGATGTTAAGTCTTCCTGGATCCAATTTTTCCCCCTCTAGTTCTCAATAGAGTTTCATGCTTCCAGATGAACTGGAACTTTATGAGAGAGCCAGTTTGGTCTAGTGGTTAAGGCTAGAAAGCAGGACACCATGAGTTCTAGTCCCACCTTAGCCATGAAAGCCAGCTGGTGACCTTGATCCAGTTACTCTCTTTCAGCCAACTCACCTCACTGGGGTGCTGTTGTGGGAAAATAAGAAGAGGAATGTGTGTTGGATATGTTTGCTTCCATGGGAAAAGGTGGGATACAAATAAAATAAAATAAACAAGGTGAAGATAGTCCTCTTTAAAGCTCTTCATGGAGTAAGGCCAGGTTATCTGTAGAACTGCCTCCAATTATCTCTGCCCATTCCTAAGATCTGACAACCTGGCATGCTCCAGATTTCATCTTTTAATTTAAACAATATAACCTTATGGAGAAAGCCAATTTGACTTAATGGTTAAGGCATCAGGCTACAAAGCAGGAGATCATGAGTTCTAGTTCTGTATTAGGCACAAAGTCAGCTCAATGACCTTGGGCCAGTCATTTTCTTTCAGCCCTAGGAAGGTAATGGCAAACCATTTCTTAAAAAGCCTTGCCAATAAAACTATAGGGACTGGTCCAGGCAGTTTCCAAGAATTGAACACAATTAAACAGAAGACAAAAAAAAAACCTTAAAGAACCCAGGATTTGTACAATCTCTGTTATTACAGATACCCTGTGGAATAGAATTCCCTTGAAATCCAAATGGCCCCAATCCTGCCTGCATTTCATGAAGCCTTATTTTGGTGATGTGGATTTGTGATGGCATAAAATATGTTTGTTTAGTTTGATAACTTGGATGGGGGAATTTCCTATATCTGTTTTACTGTCTTTCATATTTTATTATAGTCTTGATTTTGCTTTGTTTTTAATTGTATAGCACCTGAGTTGTTTTAAGAGAGCAACTATACAAATCAACTAAATAAGCAAAACTTCTATGTAATTAATACATTTTAAAGTGCTACTAGTGGGATAAACCTAGGACAAATCATGTCACTTCTGTCCAAGTAAATCCTGGTTTTGACACATACATACCAGTGAGGCTTCAGAGAATTAGACATAAACATCAGGAAAGCAAATGTGCTTTATGAAGCAGTGATTTCAAACACTATTGATTATCCCAGAGGCAACTTAAATCCAACAGAAGATCACATGAACAGCTCCTAGGGATCTAGATGGTCAGGTTGAAGTTTGTGTCAGTACCTTGGTTTATGCTCAACAGATCACTGATAAAGGTAATCCAAAATAATATCCCATTTTCCCAGTAAACTAATAAATGCTATGTGCATAGATTTACTGCTGTGAAATAGAATTAAACTTCAAAGCTGTATCGCTACAATGTGGACATTAATATTGATTTTTCCTTGACTAGTGATATATTGTGATATTGTGAACACTGTCAAGATCTCTTAAATTATATAACTTTTCTCCACAAAATGATTTTGACTGAAAATTGTATTTTAGAATTCTGCTCCGGTGAAATACACTGGATTTCATTATAGTAATTGTTTCTAAGTCTATATGCCTCCATATTTTTTAAAAAATGCAAATTTTATGCAGTTATAATTATTTATGAGATAATTTCTCTGTCCTTTTTCCTAAAATTCTCAGAAAAATCCCAAACATCAGATTTCTGCAAAATCTCAATTCAGCACCCATAATCTTGTGATTCATGGCCTCGTTACTTATGCAGACTTTATTTGCAAATTTATTTGCAAATTTATTAATATACAAATGCTATTGATTTATTGAAAATATTTTTATTTATCAAGCTTTGATAAAGATTTTCAAGGCAGATATTGTAAGAAGTGTCTACCACTCCCAAGTACTTGCATTGAACTTGGAAGGGTACCTTCGAAAACCATGATATGCTTATAAGAAAAAAAAATCAGGCATGATGACTGCAGGATGCTTAGGAGTTCATTTATACATTTGTGCAATAACAATAGCCTGAAAAAAGGGAGAAGAAACCCAACTGTTTCTCAGCTGGAAATATTTGTTGTTCTTACAGAAGATACTTTCCACTCACTACTGATTGCTCTTAGAGGTAACCTAGTTTTACAAATCCGTTTCACTGTTGTTGTTTTTCTTATTCTTGTCAGGCATATTAGTAGGTTTAGAGATCTAAAATTTGTAAAGTTGAATTCTCCAGCATTAATATCTCAAAATAATTTTCACAGTGTTTCCTTCTGAGCTGGAGGTTAATACAATCAACTCAGAGGTGGGTTCCTCCCAGTTCAGATCAGTTTGCTCGAACCGGTAATGACCCGTTGGTGATGTCACGATGACATCATGGAACCGGTTTGGTCGGTGCCTGTCCATAGGCGCTGCCATCTCTTTTTTTGAATTTTTTTTTGGGGGGGATTTTTAATTTTTTTTCTTTTGAGCATGCGCAGAAGCTGAGTTTCTGGCACTGCGCATGCATCGCCATCTTGTTTTTGGATTTTTTTGGGGGGGTTATTTTTCAGTACTATGCATGCGCGCGGCCACGAGGTGCAGCCACGTGGCACTGGAGGAAGCAAACCGGCAGCGAGATAAGTTAGAACCCACCCCTGAATCAACTGCAGATAAGCAATAATAGAATAAGAACATTGGCTTAAGGACCTGATCCTGAACCAGCATAACATAACTGGTAGAATTTTTGTTATTGATGCTAATCAATATATTACTAATATATAATGGAACAATAATTGTTCCATATAAATGTTCCTGACATTTGTCCCACTTAGTTATTGGGTCCACTTACTTCTCACTGAGGTCTTCGCTGTTTGTTTAGCAAAGCTATCAATGCATTATGCAATAAGTTTTGTTTATCAAATATCTTGTTGCAGAGCCTGACACTGATTACGGGAGAGTAGGGGGTGACTGCTCAAGCTCACTTAGCTGTCATATATGCCTAAAGGAAGACTAAAACAGGATCTCCTAGTTTGTAATGTAGTACCGTAATCACTACACCATACTGGCTTTCTTTATGGATGTAGGATGCTGTTAACTATTAAATAGATGTGTTACTGTAGTGGAATTTTTAGTTATCGCATGCTGGCAAGGTGATTATAATGTTCCTGAAGGAAATATGCTCATAAATTTAAACAGAAGAAAGGAATAAGAACGAAAAGAAGAGTAGGTGATTTGCAGGCTGAAAAACAAGAACTCGTTCGGAAACAAGGTCAGAATTCCGTTATGCAATTGATTTTGGGTCCTACCAGTTCTATAATACAGTTCAGACATCAAATTATGATTTAGGAAAGCACAAGTATGTTTTCATTTTCCTTCTTGTATATAAATTCCTTATTTGTTTTTCGAGTTTGTCTGATGTTTGAACCAAACTAACCAGGATGAATTATAAACTATGATCAACAGTCTCACTTGAAACCTGTTTTTAATGTATTTTTTAAACAATATTTAGCAAGTAATAATACCAATTTCCACTATGCAAGCAGAAAAATAATAAAGCACTAGAATTCATGGGCATTTTAATATTTCCAATCATTTTCTTAATAAAAAAGTCTTGAAAGAATTCTCAGTGGGCAATATCTATTTCAAAAATTCTGGACTTCACCACAATACGTCTTTTTTTCCAAGCTTTTCTGTAATTCTGGGGAAAAAATATGCAGTTGCTTTTAAGATATATAGGGATGGCTACAAAATAGTCACACTTTTTTCTGGTTGACATGGAAATCTGGGAGGAAAAAGATGGTTCAGGATTGTTTCAGTAAAGAGCACAATAAAGAAACTAGATTCAAAGTACTTCTTCCTAAGGAAGCACTTTGAAGTACTGTATGTATAGCCCTGGTCCTAAATGTGATTTAATAACCATATAAGTTTACCTAAAATATTTCTGTCACAATTTTCCTTAACAGAATTTGAAATGAGTAACAGAATTTTCAATCAGATGGCTTCCAACAAATTAAAAACAGATCAATGATATTTTAAATATATATTCTTTATCACAGCCAAAGGCCAGCAAAATAAAATATTTACATAAAATAATCTAATGGGAGTAAATAGTATAAAAATAACACTTCTATGTTACTGCTTGCAAACTACTCAGTACTTTCCTCAAAAGAATCGTCTGTGCTCTACCAAAGCTCATAAGACAGTGCTCAGTCTTGCAAAGATGATAATAATTCATGTCTAAAACTGGAAAGTATCACACAGAATTTTACCACATTGTACGCAAGGCCTTTACCTGATAAAAAAGCAAGGAACTATAAAACAAATTCATGTGACGCGGGAATTTCAGCAAAAACAGAATAATAAAATTAACATATTAAACGTTATATAACTTTTTCTCTTGTTCCTTCTACACAAGGGCATTCTGTTACTCAATGGGATATTTAAAAAACCTCTCTTGCTTTAGAAAATGGGCGTTTACTTACCTTTGATACGCCCATTCTCGTTGGTTGAAGCCAGCATTCAGTGAGGGTTGTCCACAGCCAATCACATCAAGGGCTGAGTCTGTCAATCAAAACTGAGCCTCTGTCCTCCTCCTCCTTGGATATTGGCCCAGTTTAGACGAAGCTGAAAGACAGACTTGACGTGGCAAGAAACAGTGTTAACCGAACAAAAGGAATACACTGCACCCGTGAGAAAGTAAGTCACACCACAGACTGCTGAATGAAGTAACAAAACCTGATTTATTAAATCACAAGTAATAGTGTAAGAACAGTATAGAACGTATTCAATAAAAAACCAAGAACATAAGAACCAAGAACATAAGGGAGGGTCTGAATGCTGGCTTCAACCAACGAGAACGGGCGTATCAAAGGTAAGTAAACGCCCATTCTCCATTGGAGGTTGAAGCCAGCATTCAGTGAGGGACATACCCAAGCAGCTAGTCCCGAGGGAGGGCAACTAATCACCCACTCCTCCCCAGTGTCTACTAGGACAGAGGCACAGCAACCTGTTGAAGCACTCGCCTGCCGAAGGCTGTCTCTGTAGAAGCATAAGAATCAATTTTATAATGGCGTATAAACTGAGTGGGGGAAACCCAAGTGGCAGCCCTACACACTTCCTCAAGTGAAGCCCGAGTCTTCCATGCAGCTGACGTAGCAGCACTGCGGGTGGAATGGGCCGTGATAGTCTCTGGTACCGGCTTTCCAGCTGAGGTATAAGCCCTGGTAATTGTGGCTCTGATCCACCTCCCTATGGTAGGAGATGAAACTTTAAGCCCCATGGAACGGGGAATGAAGGCAATAAACAGGGCCTCTGATTTACGAAAGGCCGAAGTACGGTTGATATAAGCCTTCAAGGCCCGCCTCACGTCCAGAGTATGCCACTGACGCTCTCTAGGATGACGTGGGTGGGCACAGAAGGACGGGAGAATGATTTCCTGGGAACGGTGAAATAAGGAATTCACTTTGGGAAGGAAGGAAGGGTCTAGACGGAGGACCACTCTGTCTGGATGGAAAATGCAAAGGTCCTGCCGAATAGAGAGAGCTGAGAGCTCGGAGATACGTCTGGCTGATGTAATAGCCACGAGGAAGGCTACCTTATAAGACAGAAGGCTGAGGGGCGCCTCTCTTAAAGGTTCAAATGGGGGACCGGTCAGGGCTTCCAGGCCCAGAGGTAGGTCCCAGGTGGGAAAACGGTGCACGACTGGCGGGCAGATGTTAGAGGCTCCTTTAAGAAACCTATGCACCATGGGCACATGTGCCAGGGAGGGGCAATTTGGACAAGAAAGAACAGTGGAGAGTGCAGCCAGTTGCCGTCTAAGGGTGTTAGGAGCCAACCCCAAATTTAGTCCTTTCTTAAGGAAGCGGAGTAGGAGCGGAATGGGCACATAAAGAGGGGAAATCCCCTCTAGACTGCACCACTCACAGAAAGCCTTCCAGGTGTTTTGATACACCCTGTTAGTGGAAGGACGCCTGGAGGCCAAGATGACTTCAATGGTGTCCAGATCATAGTGTTGCCGCTTTAGGACCTCCCGCTCAACCGCCATGCGGTCAAGCGTAACCAGTGCGGGTCTGGGTAAACCACTTCCCCCTGTTGGAGCAGATCCGGAAGGGGGGGCAGTCTCCACGGGTGCCCTCGGGACAGGAAAAGGAGATCCCCGAACCAAACCCTGCGTGGCCAGTGAGGGGCAATTAGAATCACCTCCGCAGAATGTTTTAATACTTTCTGGATGACCCTGGATAGCAGAGGGAGGGGAGGGAAGGCATACAGGAGTCCCTGGGGCCAAGGTGAGCGCAGGGCGTCGACTGCTTCTGCGCCTTCCGTCGGGAAGCGAGAGTAGAACCGGCTGAGCTGTGCATTCTGTGGGGTAGCAAACAGATCAATTAAAGGTAAACCAAATCTATGAACAATCTCCTGAAACACCCCTGGATGTAGCTGCCATTCGGTCTGGTCTAAATCCCGACGGCTGAGCCAATCAGCCTGCTTGTTGGCTTCCCCTGAAATATATTCCGCTGAAAGGGAAATAAGGTGTTTCTCTGCCCACAAACCCAGGGACAAGGCCTCCTCTAACAGGGCCGCTGAGCGTGTTCCCCCCTGCCTATTAACATGGGCTTTGGCCGTGACGTTGTCGGTGAGGACCAACACATGAGAACCTTCTATCCTAGTCTTAAAGCTCTTCAAAGCTAAACGGATAGTGCGCAGTTCTAGTAGGTTAATGGGGCAATTGGATTCCTCCCTAGACCAGGTGCCCTGGGCCAGTTGGCCCTGAATATGTGCCCCCCAGCCTGAGAGGCTGGCATCAGTGGTTACTGTAATTCTATCTGGTAGGAGGAAGGAAGAGCCTTCTTTCAAGGCTGAGGATGTCCACCAAACTAGGGAATGTCTAACTTGAGAGGGCAAACGAACCCAAACCGCAGGGGGGGACTGACCCGGGGGTATAAGTGGAAGTAAGAACCACTGCAATCTACGGGAGTGCAACCGTGCCCAGGGCACGATATCGATGCACGATATCATTTTCCCCAGTAGCGTGGCCAACAGGCCCAGAGAAACTGAGGGACAGCGGCTGATGTTAGCTATGATGACCCTGATGCTGTCCTGCCGTTCGGGGGATAGGAAAACCTTGCACTGCTGGGAATCAATAATTGAGCCCAGATGAAGAATTGAGGTACTAGGCACCAGACAGCTCTTACTGTGGTTGACCGAGAAGCCATGTCGTTGGAGCTCGTCCAGTACGACTTTCACATGGCGCTCTGCCAAGGACCTGGAAGAAGCCTGAAGCAGAATGTCGTCCAGGTAGCACTGTACCCTAATTCCTAAAGAACGAAGGTGAGCCTCCAATACCGCCAAGATCTTTGTAAAAACTCGAGGGGCTGAGGAGAGGCCAAAAGGAAGTGCCCTATACTGGAAGTGTCTTCCAGCAAAACAGAAACGGAGAAACTGCCTATCAGTAGGTGCTATGGGGATGTGGAGATATGCTTCGGAAAGGTCTAAGGAGACCAGATAATCAGCTCTATGGATACCCCTGAGGATAGAACGTAGGGACTGCATTTTGAATTTGCGATATTTAACAAACTGGTTTAACCTTTTGAGATCAAGTATAGGTCGCCAATCCCCGGAGGGTTTTGGAACCAGAAAAAGTATTGAGTATACTCCTGTTCCTCTCTGTTCCCTAGGTACCGGTTCAATGGCCCTAATCTCCAGGAGATGGCGAATGGCCTGTTCCATTAAGCTGCGCTTTTCTGGAACTCCGGAAACGTGACAGGGTATAAAACTTGGAGTGGGCTGTGACCAAAATTCCAATGATAACCCAAACCGGATAGTTTGTCTAACCCAGGCGTCCTGAGTGGTCACTTCCCAGGTATCTGCAAACCTGGCTAGTCTACCACCAATTGGGAAATCCTGAAATAAATTATTTGCCTCGTCTGGAAAACTTGTTACCCCATCCCCTATAGGGACGTTTGTAAGATCTTCCCCTGGCCGATCTATCCTGGTAAAAGGACCTCTGGCCATACTGACCTGGGGTTCGGGACAGATTGGAACCCTGGTCAGCCGATCGAAAGGGCCGTCTAGGATATGGGTTATGACGGAAAGAACCTTTTTTGTTATGAGTTGGAAGGACCTTCCTACGATCTTTTGACTCCACCAGTAGTGGATCTAAAACTTCCCCAAAAAGGGATTGGCCCGCAATCGGCTTAGAGGCCAAGCGCCATTTTTGGCGAGCATCGGCAGTCCAGTTCTTGAGCCAGTTCACCCTGCGACCTGCCGTGGCCGCTGCAATGGACTTTGAAGAAAAGCGTGCTGCCCTGAGTGTAGAATCCGCTGTAAATTGAGTTGCAGCTATGACTTTGTTGAGGTCTTGATGAATGCGAAGTTCTGATGAGGGAATCAGCTCCTGGAGCTGGCGCAGCCACAAGAGCGACGATCTGGCAAAGAAGGATGCAGAACAGGAAGCGCGAACCGCCCAGGCCGAGGCATGGTGGGACTTAAGCAGGAGTTGTTCTAGCCGACGATCATCCGGTTTCAGGAGCTCCTCAGCTTCTCCCGGAATGGAATTTGGAGAGTGGAGCGCAGCTACCGGGACGTCCACCGATGGAGGTGAGAGTAGGCCCGTCAGTTCAGCCGCCGTATTAAAGAATCTCTTGTCCTGCGCGGAAGGCATTGGTCCTGAGGTTGGAGCCACGAACTGACGCTGCACGTTGTCCAGGAATATCTTGGGCGCTGGAATAACATCCAGCTCTGTCACTTGTTCCTCAAAAACCGGAACTTTGGTTGAAGAAGTCGCCGCATCTGTTGTTACTGGAGCAGAGGATAAGCCAGCTACATTCCTGGCCTTATGTAGTAAAGACTTGAATAAGGCAGGTGGGAATAAGCCCACAGAAGTGGGTTGTTCTGGAGCGAGGCCTTCATCCTCTGACAGTGCTGTGGGATCGCACTCACCCTCTTCCAGGGTGGCAGGTCTGATATCCTCACTGGAATCATCAGAAGAGTCTTCAGCAATGGTTGCTCCCCTGAGGGACTGAGAATGTGCTTGACTAGAAGGTCTGGATGGAATGGCCTGGGCAGAGGCTTGAATTTGTTGGAATCCAGCTAGGCACTGTTGCACAGTTGCTGCCATGACCATCTGCCAGCTTGGCTGGTCAGGCTGATGTGAAGGGCCCGCCTGAGAAATCAAGGAGCTGGAGGCCACACTAGCAGGGGGCCTAGCTGCCTGTGTCCAGTCTATGGTGGGAGCAGAGGCCACAGGACAATCAGGCCCAAATGCAGAGGCAATTTCCTGGGGATTACCCTGGGCAGATGAGAGCAGGCCCCCTTCCCCCCATACCTTGGGGTCTAATAGGTTGGGCGCAGGGACATCCAGGTTGTGGACTTGAGCCTGGACCACTACCTGGTGCTGTGGGGGTGCCATGGCTTCCCCTTGTTGATCAGCCCTGTCCACAATGCGCTGCAGCGCTCGATCGCGCCTCCTCTCATCCCTTTCTGCAGCTTTTGACCCTTGTTTAGCTTCCACCGGGGCAGGAGTGATCTCCTCCCCGGGATCAGGCCCTTTCTGGGTTTTTGTTTGGGCCCTCTTCGTCTTCGCCGGAGCTCTTGCAATCTCCGCCATCGTGCCTCAGCAAATTTGAGCCCTGCGCGCGCAGCTCGATGACGCTGCGCTTCCAAAATGGCGACCGTCTCAAAGAGCGGGAAAATCGACAATTTGAAAAGGCGGCTTGGCGCGGAGCTCAGAATGCGCGCCGCCGAGCCGCTAGAGCGAAAGGAGTCAGCTGCCAGGTCGGACTCTCTAAACGGGCTAGTATCGATCGCTCTCGCCGTTACCCTTGCTCCTGTGCTCCCCAGGAGGTTTGGCAAGGGGTTTTGTCCCTCCAGCACTCATCGGAGTGCATGCACTGGCCGATGGAGAAAAAACTTTCACCCCCCCTTTGCTCTGTAAGCCATTCGCAGCTTGAAAGTAAAGAAGAGGGGGGGGGTTAGCTGGAAATAAGGCACTTAACGGCCACAAGTGGCATATTGTTAAGGCCTGGGACTGGGAAATAGCAATTTCCTAAGGGCTTGTCTACTTTAAAAAGTTTTCTGCCCCTTTTTATTTATTTATTATTATTATATATATTTTTTTAATATATATTTTAAACTTACAGTTGAAGTCAGCAGTCAGAGAGATGTAAATCCACGTCCAGCCTTATTGAAGGGCTGAGTCTAAACTGGGCCAATATCCAAGGAGGAGGAGGACAGAGGCTCAGTTTTGATTGACAGACTCAGCCCTTGATGTGATTGGCTGTGGACAACCCTCACTGAATGCTGGCTTCAACCTCCAATGGAGAATGACCTCCTATATTTAGGGGTTTAAAGTGCAAGGAAATAGTTAGCAGATTTATTTTGGGAGTGATTGAACTATCCTCTGATTCCACCAGTTTGAAACTAATTTATTCTACATCCGTGATACAAAGCCAATGTAAAGTAAAAATTCAGGGGAGATTCTAAGGAAGCAAACTTTAACTATATGGTCAATGTAGTCTATACTAGAATTTACCAAGAATTTACCATACATGAAATATAATCATCCATGAAAAATTTATGCTTAACCAAATTTAGAAATCTAAACAATTGCTACCCCGGGGCTCCTTTCAACCTTCTGCACCTCAATGATAGAGCTGCATTCAACTGAACATTACATAAAAACTAAGCGATTGTGTTAGATTGTGGGCAAGGATCACAGGAGACAGACTTCATAACAGCTCTTTTACTCAGCTCTCTCAAGTAACCAGCAAAACATGGTCTGACAGCTAGCTCTTTTATAGAGGGCTGTCAGACATAACAACCAATAGCGTATGAGCATTCAAACACATGACCTGGGTGGCAACAACAGTTCAGGTACAGTTTAACTAAAAATATAACAACTTACAGTTCAGTCAGAGGTCGTCTAGTTTAGGGTTCAGTTAGAGGTCAGTCAGAACACAACAGATTTTGTGTAGAGTAATTTCATGGCAACTGGTACCAATCTGATCCTTCCATATGTGGAAGAATTTCAAAATAGTGCTTTGCTTCTTTGGTCTGCCAATATTGTATATTCTATTTGTGGAATCCCATCTCCTGACCATTTATTCCAACTAGTTGAATTTGAATTTGAACCAGTTAACCTGTTCCAAATTTTGTCACTGAGTATCTACAGCTTGTAGGAAATACTATTTTTTCTTAGTCTTTTGATAGTTAATTTGAAGATGTTCCTTATTGTGCAACTATCTTAAGATTCTTTAAGGCTGACCAGAATTTATTAAAGTAGCCTGGCAACATCAGCATTTAACAATCTTAGACTTCTTTCTTCTGCCTGGTGAGGTTGCATACTATATCTAATATTAGGATAGGATAATTTTAAACATCACCATGACCTAGAATGATTTTAATAACAATGAACCACCATTTAAAGAAAGAAAGCAACATGAGATTATATATTAAGATTAATATATATTATATTATATATTATATATTATATATTATATATTATATATTATATATTATATATTATATATTATATATTATATATTATATATTATATATTATATATTATATATTATAAACTATATATTTATATTTATATATATTTATTTATTTATATTTATTTATATAATATATATATAACATACATATATATAACATATATATCACACACACACACACACACACACACACACACACACACACACACACACACACACACACACACACACACACACACACACACACACACACACACACACACACACACACATATATATATATATATATATATATATATATATATATATATATATATATATATATATATATATATAAGATTATATATTAAGTACCAGATCCTACTTGTAGCTATAGAAAATTCCCTAGTCAGATTAAGATTTAATAGAACCTCTATTGGAGATCTCAGTTAGTAGCTTGTTTCATAAGAATTCATATTCCAAATTTCCAAACATGAAGAACTTTAAAGGTCATTTTCCTATGAATTAAATATATAAATTGTATACAACATTAGTCACTATTTCAATAAGAGAAACATATGACTGCAGCATTCAGCAGCAGTATTGCTATTATATTCCAGACCAGTCTTAATTTTCATAGACTTCTTCATTGGCAACTTTTTGTAGAAAATATTGCAGTAATTTAAAATGTCACCTTGGCCAAATTGACCGCTTCCTGGAATAGACATAGCTGATTCACTATCCTAAGGTGATCACAACATAACATCGCTTAGTTCTGAAAATTATCATAGGCCACACAGAAAATCAGAGCAAGTGTTTTAGAAGGAGACTTACAACATTTGCTGAGATAACTGTGTAAGAAATCTGTCCTGAATATTAGAAATATGCTTGATGATAATGATAATAATTTCCCTACTTTTCTAGTCTCCTTAGGGTACTTAAGGCAGCTTTAATTTCCATTCTATTGTCATTGCATAAAATCTGAATAGATAAAATTGTTGTCAATTAATCAGCTTCTGATTAGTTTACAATCCATCCTTCTTTACCACTCCTTGTGTGAGCAGGTCATCTGTCCTACTTAATATCTGTCATCTTGACTTTGATGTGTTTGTTCTAGATATTTCTTGGGGTGACTTGTTCTAATACTAAGATTAGTAGCTGAGATTTCAACTCGCCTCGTTAATGCTGCAGTATTAAAAATGCAAACACCTGTATGCAATAATCAGTTCTTTGGAAATCAAGAAGCACAGCTACCATTTGAAGACTCTGCAGTCTCAAGGTCTTTCTGAAGATGTCTGGGCAAAGGTTCAATTGGCTACAGCTGCTTCTTGACTTTGAGAAGAGATCGAGAAGGGGAAACACATCTGGTCAAATGATTTGCACACATCTATTTTTTTACGCTTCTCTGTTGAAGCAGAAACCATTTTCCCTTCACATGGGCAATCTAGCAGAACCCTGCTGAGAAATAAATTTTCTATGGGTAAAATTTGGCTTCACCCACAACGGTAACAATTTAAAGAAGGATGAATACAATTCATTGAGCACCTCTGATGTGCAAGCAGAGTTTATTTTGAGTGGGATTTCACTACAATCTCAGTGGAATTAATGAAGAGTGCATATTAGTAGCTTTTAGTGGGTTGCATCCAATGTATCTGCTGCTGGATAGGAAGAGAGACAATGACTTTTAAGTTCACTTAGCTCTGTATAACTTAACCATGGAAAACCTAATTTAAAACAAATTACACATGGGGGGGGGGGGAGACTGAGATAATATTATAAATAAACTTCAGAAAAAATGGAATCAATACTTAAAAATGAGAAAAGACCATTAATATTAGAAGTGCTGTTCTGAAATTCAATAGAGTTGTCAGTAAGAAAGCTATTTTCTGAATTTCCATTTTATACTTACAAAGTTATCAAGTGAACATGCATACAACATTAAAATATTTGTGCAATTTTCACTGGTAGCCTGCTTCTGGGGACAAACTTTATTTCATCATTATTTTTTCTTCAAAGAAATAAAAAGGTTAATACAATATGTTCTCAAAAAGAAATGTGTGTGTGTGTGTGTGTGTGTGTGTGTGTGTGTGTGTGTGTGTGTGTGTGTGTGTGTGTGTGTGTAATTTACTTAACAATTTACTATGACTTGACTATATACAGTTTAAATATGGGGAAAGGAATAAATGAAAACAAATGAAAGTTAACTATATTTTAAATAATATGCCACTGTCCTATAAAGTTGCTTCCCCTGAAAAGCAAATCTTTTAGCCCAAATCTTGTGAGTTATGAGCTTAAATGGTTGCAGCTGGTAAGAGCGCTTACATTAACCATCAAATGGACTGATTTGAGTGAAGAAGAAACATTTCTGCTTCTTTAGGACTCAAGACAACAAAGAAGCAGATATGCACAATGAAATTGCCATAACACATTCCTCTAGAAAACCTTGCCTCCTGACATGGGGATCTGGGATGGTTTTCACTTACCTTCCCTACCGGTTCGCTATGCTCGCGCGCGCCGCCTCCACACATGCACACAACCTCCCACGCATGCACTTTACTCGCACGAGAGCCTTCCATGCATGTGCCCGGCCTCAAAAACGTGCACAAATAGGATAGCATAGAGCCAGGGCAGGTGGGCGGGGCCACCCATGATTTCCACTACTGGTTCAGGCGAACCGGACCGAACCAGCTGAATACCAGTCTGATGGGGATGCCCCAGCTTATTTTATCTTCAAGGAGACATTAAGACCTATTAATCTCAGGGTATTTCGGTGTTAATTGAGATTATATAGTTTTTATTAGTCTGATTATGGGAATGTTATTTTTTTCTATTTCCTTGTTTTTATTTCATATCTGTTGTATTTTGTAAACCATATGGGCTTTCAGAAATAGGTTGTATATGCATTTTTTTGTACAAATAAGTTAGTGAACAACAACCTTATTGGATTGGTGCCAAGTTTCATTTTTTATGATGGGAAGGTTTTATTAATGATACTTTTAATAGTTTGCTTTGCTTTGTTTAATGTCTATTTGTTTAGTCTACTGCACACTGCCCAGAGTCTAAAGATTGGGATAGGCTATAAAATCTATAGAAAGACAGACAAAATGAATGAATGAATGAATCTTTACAGTGAAATGTCATTTTATTACTTCCAGTGATATTCTATTAAATTGTTCTCCAACATAACAAATCTATTTACTTTAGGCCAAGAACTCAATTAGTAATTCTGTATTGCTGTCTAAATATCAGCATTTATCTAACTTTATATATCGGCAGGCCTGGAGGAACGTTATCCATGGGGTCGCAATGGGTCAGACACGACTTCATGACTAACAACAACAACATATATATCGGCATACTAGTTTCAACATAATGATCAACTCCTTTGCTGAACAAATTGCCTTTTTATAATATTTGCATCGTCAATAAAGTGATAAAACATTGCTTTATTTTCCTCATTTAAAAAAAATTTTACTCAAGTGGAGTACTGTGTTCTATTGCAGGAGGGTCAAACTGGCGGCCCAAAGGCCAGACACGTCATGTGCAGGACATGCCCACCCCAGCTCCATGAAGGGGGAAAATGTCATGATACATCACGTGACGGCAACGTGACGTCACGAGTTTGACACCCGTGTTCTACTGGATAACATTTAAACTCAGCAGTAAATATACTCAGCATGAAAATTAGCAACGATGGTCCAGAGGGACATAGTCTTCGATTTACGACCATAATTGGGACCAGAAATTTTGTCATTAAGCAGCACAGTCATAAAGTGAGGAATCAACATGACCACAACTGATTTTATCACCTTTTTCGCCATGATTATTAAGCAAATCATGCACTCATTAAACAAATCCAGATTTCTCCACTGTCTTTGCTTATCAGAAGTCAGCTGGGCATGTTGCAAATCATACGACCCCGGGATGCTGCAACCATCGTGAGCCAATTGTGAGCCAGATGCCAAGCATCCAATTTGTGATCACATAGCCACCGAGAAGTGGTGTGACAATGGGTTGTAAGTCACTTTTTTCAGCAAAATCATTTGAACCAAGAATTATCATACATAAGTTGAGAACACCAAAAAAGAATTTATTCTGCTTCTTAGCAAGAGCACTTAGCAAGAGCACTTAAACCTATATACCGCTTTATAGTGCTTTACAGCCCTCTCTTCTTCATGATAACCTTGAGCTCTCCAAGATCAGATGAAGTTTTATTTTTACTTACTGTTCTATTTTTAACTTTTCCATATTCTTCCAACTGGCAAAAGACAAGATATTAAGATATATACTTATTTAGTTATTTTATTTCCTGAACTATCAATGGCCAAAAGAACAAAAATCAATGGAATTGTATACTAACTGAAATAAAAGTTTTTAAAACTACAAGTGGTAGTAATCAGTACACAGCAGAGATAAAAATGATGTGGGCATATCAAACTCAACAGAAACTAAAGAATATTGTTGTGGATGACAAGTTTTTGCACACAGGTGGATGAAAGAACCAAAGCAGTGAACAAACATATAAAATGAGAAGCAAAATAACAAAATTCAGAGTTAATGTAGATGTTTATAGAACAAACCAAAAAATTTTCAAAGGCAACTGGGCAATTGCTTCAGCTAAAACGATTGTAATCTTATTACGTTTCCTTTTTTGCAATAACTTCATTAGAGTTTTAAACAAAAGAGATAATAGCAAAAATTAATATTTAAGATACAGAAAAGTTTTTAAAAAGAACAAAGTCAAAAGTGCAGAAAAAAAGAAAAATATAAAGAAATGATGATTTTCTTTTTCAACAATTATAGGCATACATTTAAATTAAAAAAAACTTCTTAGATGTTGAAGTGAGTGGATTTGTAACTGGATTTTGCTGGATAGGAGAGTTTGCTAATAAGTGGTTCAGTGCAGGTATTATTGTAATATGGAATCTCCCTGTAGTCACCACCGAGGGCAGGGCATCGAATCCCACCAATGTAATGAACATTCTGTGTACAAAAACATTATGGAAATTTCCAAGCATGAGAAAAGAAGCATCCGCAAGCTAGCAGTAGTGAAGATTTGAGGTTTTTTGGGATGTTAGGGCTTAAAACTTCCCACATTTGAGCTTTGCTAAGACTTTACCTGAACCCACAAGGTATATAGCTACAAAGACTGAGCTCCAGTCTTTCTTTGTTTTGTTTTGTTTTTAATTAGCAAAAGTTCCAGCTGAAAAAGTGCGTTTGCAGTTGATTACAGGATTCAGATACATACATTTAGAATACACGGCTACTTCAGATGATGTGTATATTTTTATAGGGAAGAGGAAATTTTCAAATAATGTTTTGTTTCAATTAAGTTTGAATGAAGCACCCCTAAAACCTGTTTCAAAAGCAACAGCAGACTGAAATAAAATAACCATTTTTATATGCTTTGTTCTATTTTGTAACCCTTCACAGCTGTCCTCTCAAGACATAATGCTACTGGAGAAGGCCAAGTGGAGCCCTCTGCAGAAGCACTGCCCAAAGATTTCAACCTTTCAATGAACCCACTTTTTGTTAAGTAAATCCATGCTGCTTTACACAAGTCTAATAGTTTAGCACTGTTGGAATATACTGTGCTAAACTATATTTATTGTACATTTGGTTTAAGAGATTTTAAGCTGCCTTTTAAGACCATTCACTTACAAGAAAGCACCTAATATATGAATTGTAATGGAATAGTTTACAAATAATAATAAACCAATTTAAGAATATAGGAAATGCATAATTCTGATGTTAATTTCTGGCTTAGAAAATAAGTCAAGTATGCAGGAGGTTCTATTGATTTTAGAACTCATAGGCTTCTGGGTGATTATAATACATCCAGAAGCATCTATTGATGCCTTAGTAGTAAGGCATCAATAGATGCTCCAAAATTGTTGTAAGGACCAACTGATTCCAGTTTCATTTACAGTATGCTACAGTTCAAGCCAATTAAAAGTGTCAGGGAACCGAATCCTTTCATTGAGAGCTAATATTGTGTGAGAGAATGTCCAACAATAATTGTTCATTTAAGCACTGAATGTAACTATTCTGCCTGAAAATCATGTCTTCACATTTCATTTTCTTTTTGACAGAACTCTTTAAAATGCATTCACTCCTTTAATAAAGCTAATTCATAATATAGTAATTATATGAATCATGCATTATTTTTATGAAAGTCAACAGCCACTCAAGACTTTTGACAATGAATTTCAATACATTTATAGAATTTATTCAATATATGAATTCAAATAAATAACAAAGATTTGATGTTTATGCCCAAACCAGTTTCCAGCATAATGAAGTTCAGGCTCATAATAGAATCCACAAATAATTATTATAATAAACACTTGTCTGCGATCAACATTTTAGATATATATTTTATTAGCCATCTAAATTGATGCATCCCCCAAGGCTCAGGCAAGAATTTCAATAAAATGTTAGAAGAAGTCCTAAGGCCCTCAAATTCTTTTCCTGAAGTAACCAAGAGAAAATTAAAATCTCCCTTCTCGTTTTGCCTTGAATGCCACACTTAACAAGAGATTAAATGGGAAATAAAATGTGGAGTGAGCAGGAAATCCTGAAGACAGCTAGGATTGGTGAGAATGGAAGCTATTTTAGAAAGCTATTATTCTATACATTCTCTACTGTACCTAAAATGTAGGATTGCTGTTCTCTTTTGCACCTTTTTTGATGGCGAACCTTTTTTGGTTCATGTGCCAAAAGGGGGGTTGTGCAGGGGTGTCACGTGAGTGTATGCCCACACCCATAATTCCATGCACCCCCCCTGCACCTACGCACGTGACCCCTCCCCTCTCCTGGCATGCGATGGCACACCCATTTTTCACTCTCCCCAAACTTCAGAGCCTTTCTAGGAGCCTGGGGAGGGCGAAAACGGCCTCCCCCCCGAGGCAGAAAATGGCCCATTTGCCAACTTCCAATTAAACCAGAAGTTCCATTTTTTTGCTCTCCCCAATCATCAGAGCCTTTCTAGGAGCCTGGGGAGGGCGAAAACGGTCTTTCCCCCCCGGAGGCCCTCGGGAGATAGAAAATGGGCCATTTGCCAACTTGAAATGGGCCATTTGTGGCCTCCGGAGGGCTTCCGGGGGGAGGCAGTTTTCGCCCTCCCCAGGCTCCTAGAAAGGCTCTGGAGCTTGGGTAGAGCAAAAGACGGGCCTTCCCCACACCCTCCAGAGGCTGGAAACAGCCTGTTTCCCAATTCCAAGTGGGCCCAGAAGGCCCGAAAATCAGTTGGCCAGCGCACACATGTGCACCGGAACCTGAGCTCGCATGTCCACCGATATGGCTCTGCATGCCACTTGTGGCAGGCATGCCATCGGTTCGCCATCATGACCCTAGACTGTAGTTCAGGGGTGTCAAACTCATGGCATCACAGCAGCATCATGTGACGTATCAGGACTTTTTTCCCCTTTGCTAAACTAGGTATGGGTGTGGCTAGCGCGTGACGCATCTGGCCCACAGGCTGCAACTTTGACAGCCTTGATTTAGTTCATTGTTTCTTAACTTTGGTAACTTTAAGACATGTGGATTTCAACTCCCATAATTCCCCAACCAGTTTTAAAGTTGCTAAGATTGAGAAACCTTGCTCTAGTTGGTCTCAAATGAGAGCAGCATCTGACTGGCTACAAGCTAAAAAAGAGGTGTGTCTGGTTAGCATTTAGATGGGAGACTATTAACTAAATTAGAAAGTTTTTTTAGAAGTCAATCTGGAAGAAGTCAATGACAAGCCATTTTCGCATTGTTGCCAAGAAAATGACATACTGTAGATGTATTGAAGTTTGACCCAAAAGAAAGTTATTTAAGTTATTTAAGGTTCCAGGATAGGAAGCCATGAGTGTGATAGGGTTGGTAATGACTTGAGTAAAAGGTAGGTGAAACTAGAATGCTACCATTCTTCTTTAACAAATAAATACAGCACTTGTTGTGCTATTACTTTCTCCCTTTCTTTTTATGTCATAGAGCACATCTGAACATCTTGTTACCCACTGTTATGACCCAGATGGTCATGGCAAGGCAGGCTTCTAGAGAGTCCTTTATTTTTCTCAACCAATGTTCCAACAAACGGACCTCCAATGAACAGTAAGGCTCCACCCCTATGCTACCCTGAAAGCAGCCACCCTCAGTCCCCCAAACACATCCCCTATAGTACAAATGAAGCCCACAGAGTAGGAGCACTCTCACAGGGCAAGATCCAGCCAGAGTCCAGGCACAAGACAATGGCAGTCTTCAGGGCAAAGAAAAGGTCCAATGCAAGAAGCTGTTCCAAAGGCACAGTGAAGCAAAGGTCAAAAGTAGTCCACAAGAGAAGGGCTAGGTCCAAGGCAAAAGGCAAAGAGCAATCTTCCAAGGGAGGCAAGGCAAACAGCAACAGGCACGAGTCAAAGCTGGGGGAGTGTGAGCCAAACAAACAATTGTTCCTGGCAAAGACTAACTCCCCATGGCTTTTCTTTAAGTTATTCCACTCCAGGTGTTCCTTGTCAGGTGGGGGGACAACCGCCTCCTGAGTAGCCTTGTAGCCTTTCTCTGGGCTTGCCTATGCTCCGCTCTCCTTGTCCTTAGATCCAGTGGAGTAGGCAGCTGTTCCACATCGGAGGAGATCTGCTGCCTATCAGCATCACTGCCTGTCTGTAGCCGATCCTCCCCTGTGTCTGTGAAGGCAGGCAGCTCTCCATCTGGTCAACCAGCTCCCCCAATGCCTGAGAGGCCTGGGACAGCAACATCCTCAGTCCCTGGCCTCTCCAACCCCACCAAGAGAGACGTGCCATCCTTGTCGGACAGTCCCAGTTCTAATGCGTTCTCCTCCAAACTGGGCTCCAATGAGGCCATGACACCCACATGTCACACACATCTCTCAAATCTATTCTGCCCAGTCACCCCCAAAACAGGAAACCCTATCTATTTTCCTCTGTCAAATAGCTGATTGGATATCAACTAAGCAATTAGAAAGCTGCACAGAAAAATGTACAGAATATCCATATTTATAGCATGAACAAAATAGTCAATATCATAAATTAATACCTACGAAGCGGATGGAATGTAGAAGAATTATATTATATTATTAAATATATAAACTGTTTAGAAAAACAAGCAATCATGCATATTTACATCCAAGGCTAGCAGCTACAAATGTTTTAGTCCAGTGTTTCTCAACCTTGGCAGTTTGAAGATGTGTGGACTTCAAGTCCCAGAATTCCCCAGCCAGCGTTGCTGGCTGGGGAATTCTGGGAGTTGAAGTCCACACATCTTCAAACTGCCAAGGTTGAGAAACACTGTTTTAGTCAAATGCATTAAAGCTGAAAGAGATGCATATTTGACATCTCCAAGGTGACATATGGTTATGCATCCATTTCCATGCATTTTTATGTGTGACTAACTGCTCCCAACTTCAGCTGGAAGCTAACACTAACTGAGCAGTTGGTGCAGTTTCTGACTCATGGTTTTTAGAAGTAGGAAAAGTCAGGACATCCTTCAAATGCTTAAATTAATAAATTAAAATTTATTTTACACTAAATTTTAAAATATTATAAAATATTAGATGTTTCATGGAGTTTCAAAAGCACTCAGAAAATATCAGAGGACAGAGAAAGTTAACTGAAGGCTCAACTTTCTGGGAAGAAAAATACTTTTAAAAATGAAATGCTCTCCAATAGTTTTACATAATGTAATATAATGGCTCTCTTTTGAACAGAAATTATTTCACGCATTAATTTTGTTGTAAAAAAAAATTCCAGTTATTGTTGAAAAAACACTGATACCACAAAGTTGAAATGAATTCTATTTGCATAGATCATAAAATGATTTGAAGGATTCACCTTTTTTATTTGAACAAACATTTGAAGGAGTATAGAAATGTTTATTACAAAGTCTAAATGCACCAAGGATTCTACAAATACAAGTTTACATGCTTTATTTTCTACGTATTTTTTCTTTTATTAAGTCAACTGATTTAAACATTATATCTTAATACTAAAATGTCACTGATGATAACTTAGTTAGGCAAAATATTTTTTCTGATGCATAATAAACACAATGTGTTTATACTTTAAAACATATCAAATCATCAAAGGTTTACTCCTTTATATCATCCAAATGTGACAGAATTCTGGATAACATCTACAATAAGAAGTCTGATTTTGTTTTGGTACTGATGATAGATGGCAGACTAACATCATTAGTGAAAAATGAAAAATACATTGTTTACATTTCCTGGAAAGTGAAATATAGGCTAATTCCATGATCCAGATCTGTCAGATTCAATCAGAAATCAGTTGCTTTACTTAATTAACCTTCTATGAAAATGAGCTGACTTACATTCTTACATTTATATAAAACAAATACTTTGTCAACAACTTGTAGATACTGCCAATCTACTTAATTATCAGGCAACATACACATGAATGTGGAAATAACCTAAGAGTAGAAATATAGCAAAGGAATGTGATACCTTACAGGACCCAAGTCATGGTTACGCTGCCCATCACTGTATGTGCAGGTGTGTTAAAAAGGCTTTGGACAAATAAGAAAAACTGGCAGGTTGAATGCATCAACAATTTACAATTATGAAAAAGGCTGTGTTCAGGTACTTTAGGGGAGTCTTCAAATTATTGTGGAAAAGGAAGGAAGGAAGGAAGGAAGGAAGGAAGGAAGGAAGGAAGGAAGGAAGGAAGGAAGGAAGGAGGGAGGGAGGGAGGGAGGGAGGGAGGGAGGGAGGGAGGGAGGGAGGGAAGGAAGGAAAGAAAGAAAGAAAGAAAGAAAGAAAGAAAGAAAGAAAGAAAGAAAGAAAGAAAGAAAGAAAGAAAGAAAGAAAGAAAGAAAGAAAGAAAGACCAAATATATTTAAACACAAAGTATGTGCTCATCATTTCAAATTAATGTTTCCTGTATGAATTTTTAAAAATTCACAGAAACACATAACAATTTGGCATGTCCCCATTTTGCAGAATGTTAGGAAATGACTACTGCAAGCTATAATCGGGAATCCTGCTGGCACCTCCCCTAGGAAAGGAAGGACATTCTTTTTCCAACTGGTTCACAGATGCCTGAAGGAAAAAGGAATTTCCGTAATTGGAAACTGGACCATACACTATGGTCAGCAATTAGAAAAGAGGACATACAGCAAAGCCACTCTGATACTATCACATTGGAAAAGCAGTCAGGGTATGTGCAAAGGAGCAGAGGGTTAGGGAATGATTAGTTTGGCTGTTTATGAGACAATGGCCAGAAGAATAAATTCACAGGACATAGAAACACCGTAATCATTCAGAAATTGACAATAAACAGGGGTTAAATGCTTTATCCATACGCAATTAAACATTCCTTGCAAATAGTCCCTAAAAAGCAATGTCAACAGAAGATGCCAAACATATGTTTAAACAACTATCACTAAAATATAGTGATAATCACAGACCAACTGAGCAGTGCAATTTTAGTGAACTATCACTAAAATATAGTGATAGTGCACTAAAATTGCACTGCTCAGTTGGTCTGTAATTTTTATTTAGATATCTTACTTAAATCATACAGTTTTGCATCATAAGTGAGACAGTGGTGGGTTCTAAATGCTGATTTAGCTATGATGAAATAAGCCTTCAGTGCTGCAGTTAAACAGCTTTATCTGAAGAGCTTGAATGATTCCATACCTGTGACTTTTCAGCTCACACATCTCCATTTGCTCTTAATTGAGGACTTTAAACAAGAAAAAGGAAGCAAAGAGCAACTCAGTTCCACTCATAGATCAAAGTATAAACTGCAACTCTGTACAAAAAGCCAAGCAATCAGTAGTAAAATGCCCAAACTTAAAGATTAATTTTGTTTTAGTTTTTAAAAATGTACGGGTAGTCCTCAACTTATGACCACAATTGAGCCCAAAATTTCAATTGCTAAGCAAGACAGTTGTTAAATGAATTTTGCCCGCATTTTATCATCTTGCTTGCCACGGTTGTTTAAGTGAATCAGTGCAGTTGTTAAGTTACTAACATGGTTATTAAGCAAATCTGGCTTCGCCATTGACTTTGCTTGTCAGAAGGCAGCAAAAGGTGATCTCATGACCCCATGACATTGCAACTGTCATAAATGCATGTTGGTTGTCAAGTGTCTAAATTTTGATTACGTGACAATGGGGATGCTGCAACCATCATAAATGTGAAAAAGGATCATAAGTCACTTTTTCAGTGCCACAACCTCAAATGGTCACTAAATGAGTGGTTGTAAGTCAAGGACTACCTATAATAGGCAGAGAATTACTCATATGACTGAGTACAGTACTGTTGGGGATGAGTTTAAAAACTTGCAATAGTTATCTATTGAAAGGTATCATTCGAATAAATACTTATACTGCCAATTCTAACATTAAGAAATAGTAATAAATCCAGATAAACTGTATGACTGATGTGGACGACAGAAGAGCAAAATAGAAATGTTATATTAAACAGCTTAGGAGAAATAAAGGGGTCTCAGTGTAATCATTCTTGATTGAAAAACTGTAAAAAGTAAGCAGGGGAGGGCTGTAGTTTAATTGGAGCTGCAGAGAGGAAACTTTCCAAAGAGATTCTGGAACTTTATTCTTGCATTTTTCAATGTTTTTATCCTACACAAATATTAAAGATGCCTTTACCAAATCTGCGTGGTTCTTGAGGATTTTGTTTGTTTGTTTGTTTGCTAGTTATGTAGGGCTTGCCAGTAATTACGGAAGTGTATTCATGTTAGTGCCAGGCAAGTAACCTTCGACAAATATATGGAAAACCTTGGAATATCCAACTGTACTTGCACATAAAGCCATTAAGTCATGTACATGTAGGAAAGCTACTACTGGAAGAAGCTACACAGGTATGAAGATGACTTAGCTGGAGAAGGCTGTCTTAGAAAAATAGGAAGTGGACTGTATATATATGTCCACTAAAATGGATAGCTCATCTTACATTTATCATTTGCAGTGTGCAATCTGAGTAACACAAAATCAGAAGAGTAGAAACTCAAAACACTTTCATATCACACAGGAGACAAAAAGTCTGTTTATGTGTTGCAATTCCTAAAAGTCCACACTGTGGGAAGAGAGGACCACTGGTTTGAAAGAGGAGTCAAAGAGGTCATCTGTATTAAAACTGAACAACCCTCTCTTAACAGAGGCGGAGGGATACGACACCACCTATCTCCTATCTCAGTGATGGCGAACCTTTTTTTGCTTGGGTGCTAAAAGGGCACACGTGCATGCCCACACCCATAATGCAATGCCCTCCCCCACACATGCGCACACAATCCCCCACCCACGCTCCCCCCCCACGCATTCGCACAGGACTCACTGAAGCCTTTGGAGCCTGTGTATGGCAAAAAAATGGATTCCAGCTGATTTTCAGCCTTCCGGAGGGCGGGGGAAGGTTGTTTTCGACTTCTCCAGGGTTCAGGAAAGCCTCCGGAGCCTGTGGATGGCGAAAAACTGACCCAACAGGCCTACCGGAAGTTCGGAAACGAACTTCCAGTTGGGCCGTTGGGCCATTTTTCACCCTCCCCAGGCTTCAGGAAAGACTCCTGAAGCCTGGGGAGGGTGAAAAACAGCCCAATGATCCAACCGGAAGTTCATTTCCGAACTTCCAGTAGGCCTGTTGGGTCAGTTTTTCACCATCCACAGGCTCCGGAGGCTTTCCTGAAGCCTGGTGAAGGCGAAAACAACCTCCGCCCCCCCCCGGCTCTCTGGAAGGCCGAAAATCAGCTGGCCAGCGCGCACATGCACACTGGAGCTGACATAGGGCAACGCCTCGCGTGCCCTCAGATATGGCTCTGTGTGCCACCTGTGGCACACGTGCCATATGTTTGCCATCACGGTCCTATCTATAACACAGGCCTTTCAGCAGTCCCAAGAAGGTTCCACCCCCATTTGCACTGTGATTCAGGTGACACCTGAGGGCTCAGATAAATCCCCCAAGTGGCCTCAACGTCTCTCAGAGAGCTAATGACCAACCTTCAGAGTTCTAAAGACCAGATGACTGCTAAGGAATATAAATCCTTCCAGTCCCTACAATTCAGTCTGAACTAAAGAAGCTTCTTGGATGAAAAGGGAAAAGTTTTCAAGGAAAAAATAACAAGAAGTCCAGGTACCTTTTGAAAAGTTCCTCTGGTGATTGAGAATCTCCATAGAAAAGGCTACACAGCTTATTTTAAATGGATAAGAGGGTAGTTCAGGCAAAGAAAAAGAGTAATTTTTTTAAAATGCTGGGTTCTGAAAAATAATATTCTATGAGTTAGGCAAGTGTTACTGCTGGACCACGTCTAGTTCTGGAAAACCCTAGTGACCAACTGGATCTTTAGACAAACATTTCTATTTTAAAGCTGGCTGTTGTACCTATATCCATGTGCATTTTAATGCTTTAGTTTGAGTGTATAAATTCAGTTTGTGTGTGTGTGTGTGTGTGTGTGTGTGTGTGTGTGTGTGTGTGTGTGTGTGTGTGTGTGTTTCTGTGTGTGTCTGTGTGTCTGTGTGGTCTGTGTGTCTGTGTGTCTGTGTGCATTACTTGTATTGATTATGTGGGTATATATTTATGTGCACATGCACACACACACACACACACACAAAGTTATATATGTCCTGTAAGACCTGCCCAGAAAGTGATAATTGGCAGTTGCTTCCCTGGAACAGGAAATTGACAGGGCACAGCAGCAGAGGAACCGGCTGGTGAGAAGCTGTGGTACCCTGCAGTCCAGATTCAATCCTTTGCAAGTTTTTGGTAAACTGTCTCAGACCAGACAGATTTTTTTTTCTCTTAAAGCCATTTAAAGTCAAGCAGGAATGAGTAGAGAACTGGAGCAGCTTAAGGTGTAGTGCAAGGATGCCTACATCACAATCAATTCATTTGTATTAGAAAGCTAGCATGGCCAATCCTTATCAGCTTAATCGATGCCCTTCAGTTTAAATAGACTATGAGCCATGTTATTCTGAAATATAAATCAGAAAGCAAGAGAAGTTCGCCTGATAAATTCATATATGGAAGAACGATATAATTTGCAATGATTTTTCCAGTTTGACAAGGGTGGGCACTGATAACACTACATCAACTTCAAATTATAGTGCTGCCCTTGAAACAAGATTTGTGCAGAACCATTACCACAAACAGAGACTTGAGTTCTTCAGGAAATGCATTCCCTTAAAGAACAGAACTGCCATCTAATATTTCAAAAGATATCATTTCATATTGCCTTCTTTAATTTAACAAAATAAAATGCAGCAGCAAACACAGGGAGACTATCAAACCAATAAGTCTGATGAAGGCAAATGATGAAGGCAAGTGAGTCTTATTTATATTACAGTATTTACAGGGGAAGGGGGAATCGTTAGAAGTGTCTGCCATATTATTATCTGAAATGGTATAGGGTCTCCTACTTGAGCAGGGGGTTGGACTAGAAGACCTCCAAGGTCCCTTCCAACTCTTTTATTCTATGTTCTATTCTCCAAAGCACCTGAAGGCAGGATAAGAAGCAATGGGTGGAAACTAATCAAGGAGAGAAGCAGCCTAGAACTAAGGAGAAATTTCCTGACAGTTAGAACAATTAATCAGTGGAACAACTTGCCTCCAGAAGTTGTGAATGTTCCAACACTGGAGGTTTTTAAGAAGAGATTGGACAACCATTTCCTGTCTGAGCAGGGGGTTGGACTAGAAAACCTCTAAGGTCCTTTCCAACTCTGTTATTCCATTATTCCATTCCAATATTATGCTATCACATACATGCATCTACACAAAGCTTGATCAAAGCCTCAAGCTTTGTGTAAATGCATCATGACTTTGCACAGGGTTTGGGATGCAACAACAAAATGCTGATGTCATTTTGACAACAGGAGCCAAAGTCACAGATGCCCACTTCAAAGTATTTTTTAATCAGTTACTGCTCTTCGGATGTTAGGAATACTAATGCTCTCAACAGTAATACCCCCAAAAACTACATTTAGTAATAGTAAAAGCTAATATTTTAAAATGACAAAAGCCTACAAAAAAGTCAAAAGACACAAATTAAGAGGAAAAACAAATATTAGAGGTCAATATATCAGGAGAAATTGCTCAAAAGGTTACCCAGAAGAAGATGAAAGTATTTCTGGGAGAACAAGACCGTTGGTCTTACCTGATACGCTTCTTCTCGATGCAGTGCCGGAGAACATCAAAATCTCTTTAATTTTTCAAATTTACAAGTAGAAGTTTAGAGACTATATGGCTATGTAAAAAGTTGCATCTACTTTAATTATAAGAGAAATTATTAACAATCTATTACAAAAACATTTTACCCAACTATAAATACATGTTTATTTGAAAGAGTTTTGAGACTTAATTTAAATTTCTGCAACAATCACCTGGCACACCAGCCAGACACGGGTAGGAGAGCAAATGACCACACCAATAAAATGACCTTATCACACAATTGTGACAGCTTGCAATGCTTGCATGTGACAACCTGAGACAAGTAAGAAATTGTATTTGCCTACAATACCGCTCTATTTGTTGTCATTTCATGCCAATGCACTTAAACAAATGGTTTTGTGTAATCTGGATATTCAAAAAGCATATCATCTTAGATTTGATTGATAACTGGCTGTCTTATTTGCAAAGCAAATCCTGAGGTGATAAATGTTTTACAAATTTGCTAACTTAAAACAGTTCTGTTTTCTGCATCTCTAGCTTAGGGCTTTCAGATACAAACAGAAAAATGGGGATAACAACTAAATGGATACACTATATCCTATCAGTAGTAATTAGAGTGCTGGATTAGGACTGAGGCAACACAGATTCAATTCCACACTTGGTCATGAAATTCAGTTGGTAACTTTCAGCTAATTATCTTAGCTATTATCATAGTAATAACAATTCTACCTATTGTCACAGGAGCATTTAAAGAAAAAAGTTAGGGGAAGTTCTATATACTTTTGCCATACTCACTCTGTAGAAAGTGAAAGGAAGGGTATCAAGTTTTTAGCACAGGGTACAAACTGTATTTTACTACCATTTCTCATTCAATCTGTTGAAAGAAAATTTATTTTTGATATTTTCTTAAGAGAAGATTCCAGTATAATTATCATGGGCAAAATGAAATGTTCTGATGAGATGGCCAAGGTACTGTGTAAATATCCATTCTCTCAGTCTCCAGTAATCTGCATTCTCCCCCCACTTCAATTAAATCCTAAGGCAAGACATCAGAATGAAACACTCTATGTGGGTTTTTCAAACTGTGAAATGTGTGCAGTTAGGAATGCTTAAGAACAATCAGAAAACATACAACAGAAAATGACAATAGCAGTAGCACTGTCCATCATCTCCAACAATACAATAAGCTTAAAATGCCACCAAGAGAAATTGGAAATAATTCTCCATCACTCTGAAAATAGGGGAGAAAAATAGATACCTTCTTCAAAGGAAGGAGAAAACATTTGAGAAATCCCACATTCCAACTCCATACTAGCAGTCTTTCAGCTTAATAAATTAGTTAAATAAATATGTTCCTTTTTTAGAAATGATCATTAACTATTACATGTGGTACAAGATATACATAAAGATATGTAATTCATACAGAACACTTTTGATGACAGTACCCACTCATAAGTAATCTTTTAATACTGGAGTTCTGAATTACTTTTAATAATGCTGCTTTCCATAAAATGGAATTGACATTTGTACTACATTGTCTATGGCAATATCTGATAAAGAAGAATTCATTCTTGTGTCTTCATAAATATTTCCATTGGGTTCTTAATAAATGAGATGCATCATATTTTGTCATTAAATGTCTGAGAAATCAATAGACTAAAAGGAAAGGATCAAGGTTATATGTGGCAGCACAGAGCAGGAACTGCATTTAATCTGACAAGAATAAATTACTATCATTGACAGTAAACCAGAAAACTGGATGCTTTTAACTAAAAGTGTTTTCTTTACATGGCTAAGTTTCTGGAGCCTTATCAGGCAGAATTCCCCATTACTACCTCTTTTTGTTTACAAAACTACCCTGTATGTATTTTATAAGCATGTAAGCCATATTATAAAATTGCTGTCCTGCTTACACTAATATTATATTGAATTAATGATATAGGCAATCTCCTGTTTTTTCACAGTTTAAGATGCCACTTGGGGCATGTTTATCTGAGGATCACATTGAATATAAAGTCTTGTTTCTAAATAAACATCACAGAATTTACAGTAACTGCAAATTCATCAATACGTTATTTTCTGTAGCTTTAAACTGAAGAAAAAAATCAATATACAATGCATTTACTATATCTTACTTTTATTTTAACATCTTTTAAAAGGGATAATTTTATGTTATAGTTTTGCAAAATCTAAAAACTTATATCAATAATGTAATCTGAAAATTTTATTGTTATTTTTTAAATGTTTACTCTGAACTCTGCAATTTTTCTAGAATGCCATTGATGGATAAAGGAAAAAATTGTGGACATAATAAAGAAGAAAGAAACTCAAACTAGCCAGGCAATTTGCAGCACAAGATTCAAAGCAAGTAATGGATTTAGATAAAAAGTTAATTAAAAGGGTGGTAAAATACAGATGAAATAGTCCATTTTAGCAACTGAGGAACAGGAAGAATTTAATTTACCAGCTTAAAGTACAAATTGTTGACCAGCTTGCCAGCATCTCTCTATTTCTTTCCTTTTACAAGAGCTGCTGGTAAACTGGAGCCAAAAAGAACAGGAAGCATCAAATAGCATGAGATGAGTTTGTACTCCAAGGCAGTATTAAAGAATGTTTCTAGAAATATGCCTATTTAATAAAAAAAATAAACCCCACTGAATTCTTGTGTTATAAATGACGTTATAAATCTTGCATTTTCTATAGAATACTAGAGCTAGGACTTTCATGTGACACTTTGCTGATTCAGTAGATTAGAGCTTTCTGACTCTTCATGGCATCACCAATATCACTAGGATAAGTTAGCAGCAAACGTTAAAATTCAGTTGCTTCATCACTATAATCTGCAAAGTAATTTATTATTTGCTTTAAATACATAATTGTCCAAAATATTCAAAGACTTCCATACAAAGTAAGATTTGGATCAAATTTGTATCCTGAATGAATCCTTTAACATACTATTGCTTTAAATCCAAATATTAATTCAAAGAAAATCTTAATATTCTTTGTTTCTAAAATGGTACAATAAGAGAGAAAAAATCATTGTAGTGTATAAGTTGAAGTGCTAAACTAGAACTTGATTGAAAACTTAATTCAGATATTTGAAGTTTCCTGACAGGCTTGGCCCAATAAGGTAAGAGATATCTTGCATTCTGAGACAAAAGATGGGATATTAATGTAATAAATAAACTGAAAAAGGTGAAAAGACACTCTTCTATTGACACAGCTTCAAAGTCATAAGAGATTTTTCATTAAGAATCAATAAGCAATGGCCCATAAAATTCGAGTCTGGCACTTGATGATATGAAGCCATGACCTCTGTTACAGAAATATACATATTAGTGGCTTGCTGCCAAACTATGGAACCCATGTTATTTCTTCACAAGAGACAGCAGGACAACAGAAAAGTGAAACAGAAAACAAAAAATTGGAGTGCATGCCAGAATGTCTCTTACTACACACTGTGCTTTCAGAGAAACCTCTAATACTCATTCATCTGATACATACAGTATCTCAGCTTATCAATAGTGGGTATATTATTTGCTGCATCAATGCCCATGGAAAGTAAGACTGTGATTTACTCTCATGGTGTATAAGAAACAATGCTGATCAAACCAAAAACAATCTCCATAAACATGGTAGAAACAAATTAAATGTAGCCAATGACATAATATTTTCGCCTCCCCTCTATCAAGTCACTCCTAATACCATTAGAATAGAATAGAATTCTTTATTGGCCAAGTGTGATTGGACACACAAGGAATTTGTCTTTGGTGCATATGCTCTCAGTGTACATAAAAGAAAAGATACATTTGTCAAGAATGGTTGTCATAGGGTTCAAGTAAGTAATCAGGAAACAATATGAAAATAAATCGTAAGGATACAAGCAACAAGTTACAGTCATACAGTCATAAGTGGGAGGAGATGGGTGATAGGAACGATGAGAAAAACTAATAGTAATAGTAATGCAGCCTAGTGAATAGTTTGACAGTGGTGAGGGAATTATTTGTTTAGCAGAGTGATGGCGTTCGGGAAACAACTGTTCTTGTGTCTAGTTGTCTTGGTGTGCAGTGCTCTATAGCGACGTTTTGAGGGTAGGAGTTGAAACAATTTATGTCCAGGATGCGAGGGGTCAGTAAATATTTTCACGGCCCTCTACATTACACTTTGGAACAACCTCCTTTGTCCAATCACATTTTATTTTATATTTGATTTTTATGGCTCAGATTTGACTTAGTGGTTTTAATTAGAAAGCATAAGGAGAAAGGATTTCACACTTTCCATTCTTTTTTAATCAGTCTGCTTTTGTTTTAAGAGAATATTCTCCCCCCAAAATATATATATATATTTCACCTCAAATAAAGCCTGCTGGTATATTTTGGATAGTTTTCTCCAAATGAAGGAGATGGAATAGGTGCATTACAGCAGGGGTCAACAACCCTCCCATTGTGGCCCACTACTAGTCCGTGGCCTATTCGGAACCAGGCCACACGAGCAGCGTGCTGGTGTGCATGAGCATGCATGCAGCTCAACTTGCACGAGCGGCGGGATTTGATCGAACAAACCCACCACTACCTTGCACAGCTAAAGCAGGAATGTATTCTGATAGTATTCCCACATTATCTATATAAGTAGGATGAACTTTTTAAAAAATGGCAATCCTTCCCCCCTAGGTTATTGTTGTATTATGGCTAATGGATATGCCAGAACACCTATCGTTACCGTTCTGAGAAATCTTTACAAGGAACACAAAGTTACTGAAATAATTCAAATTGAAGAAACAGAATGGATCAGAATTGGAAACAGGTATAACAATGGTGCATATTTCCCTATATCTATTTAACTTTTACAGTAAATATATTACAAAAAATAGCAAGATTAGGATTGATGACAGCAGGAATCAAAACAGAAAGATGAACATCAATAATTTGAGATGAGCAGATAACACCATTGTTAGTCAGGAAAAAAATATGAGGTATTCAGAATACCTCATTGTAGAAGTAGAATTAACAAAGTAAAAAAGTAAAAAAAATATAAATTAATATTAAATATTAAGAAAACAGTAATGTTAATCAATGTGCTTAGTGAACTCACAGTTGATTGAAAAGTGAAGGTGGTAAGACTGTTTGGTTTTCTTGGGTTCAAAATAAATATATATGAACAATTTGTTAGATGAAGCAAAGAGGAATATTAATTCTATTTTGGATAGGAATTTGGAAGAACAATATATGATCTTTCTCAGGGAAATGAGGAAGAAGACTTCCAAATAAAATAGAATTAAAATACTTGGAAATAAGCTTAGCAGTGTAAATACATGTAAATGCAATTAAAAATAAGAAAATATCTGCTTAGGCATGCACACATCTTAAAGGATGTGAGACAAAAGGAAGAGAGATGAAATCAGAAAAATAAGGAATTCCCAAACAAAGCAAATCTATATCTAAACACGGTAGTTCCACAGGGCTATTAAATCTAGAGTCCAGAATGACCTGCATGTATATCTGAGTAGAGGCCCTGTGCATTTTCAGTCAGATACTGGCCTTAAGCCAAAGTTTGTGTACTGTTTGTCAGCTTAATAGCCTGTTTTCACTTCAAAGCTCTCAGGTCTGTCTTTACTGTACAATACTATAAGTTTATGTGTACAAAACAGTGCAATGTTGCCTAGACCTGTTCTTATATTACCATCGCAGTTACCCATTATTTTGCATTGAATTGAAATACAATTGGAAAACTTCCATGATCAAAATTAATTATAATACTTAACAATTGGAAAACTGACCAGTTGTTAAGCTTTCTCATTTTTAAATAGTTAGATACCTAATCTCTTCGATACCATCCATCTACCTTATCCATTGTCTTCCCCTTTTATCCCCTTCATTTCATGAGTAGTTGTTTTATCTGGTTTATAATTCATTATATCAATTCCCCTATATATGTACAATTTTCTTGGTGATTTTTGGTTGAATATGGCAACACTTATTTTTCTTTCAAGTTTTTTTTTTACTCTGATACTCTTATTAACTCCAGATTCATATTCAGAAGTTTGCATCTGCTTTCTTTTTCTCAATATCCAGTTTATACTGACATACCTTACCTTCTTTGAGTCTTCTAATATTTTTGCTCATAGAAATCTCATCTTTCATGGTCTTGCATATGTTTATCATTGCCATTTCCCCTAGAACAGTGGTTCTCAACCTTCCTAATGCTGCAACCCGCATCCCACCACCGCGCCCACACCGTGACCCACCACCCCGCTGCCGCGCCTGCCACAACCCCCGCCCCACTGCCGCCATTTGGGTTCTTTTACCTTTTGCGCATGCACAAAGCATTCTGTGCATACACAGAGGGTAAAAGAACCCAAATGGTGGTGTCCGGGCGAAGTCTCCCGACCCCTGTGAAAAGGTCGTTCAACCCCCAAAGGGGTCACGACCCCCAGGTTGAGAACCGTTGCCCTAGAATGACAGTTCACAAGTATGGGTAGGTCTCTGATTGGAAGTCAGACTGGTGCTGAAAATATCTGCCTTTTTGGTTATTCAGGACCAAGTATCCAAAAGGTAGCTCCACCTTTTGTCCTTTTGTCCGCACTTCTCTACCAGTGTTCAATCAAATACGACTTCAATAAGAAAAACAATTATTTCACTTGGTTGTACTGTTTAGCTTGTTTATTTTATGTATTATAATTACCATGGGACCCTCTGGAAAATAGGGATGCTGTGCATATTTTTAAAAAATAAATTTCAACATTCCAATATTAAGCCTCAGTAAAATATTTTAATGGAGACATGCTTGCATGCATTTTATTAATATTCTCTCATTTAGAAACTTTCAGAAGCACATTTAATTCCCATCTACAATGTTATCCTGACTACAGGTTTAAATGTAGCGATTGGAGCAAAGATCTTAATAAAATTAACACTATTTTCCAAGCTCATATTTCTTACTTTGCAATATAAATTATGTATATACAACTTTCTTAAGAGATAGCTATATTTTGTTAAATAAGAAAAAATGTCATTTGTTTATGCACAACATGGAAAAACATACTAAGATAAATTGCAATATATTTCCTCAGCAGTGCTAATGACATCTTGCTACTGAGCCATTGGCATTCTATTAAATTAAATTTCATTATCATTATTATTGTATTGGTGGAGTAATTGTTATCCTGCTTCAACTTTACTATACATGAGGGCATGATATTAAATTGTCCAACTTCAATTACAAATGTTCAAAAGTAGCCAAAAATAGCATCAACAAACATACCTTTAAATCAGCATGCAAGTTACTGTGACATCCAACCAGACTCATAAAAATGACAAATGCAATTGGATAAAGAACTGTAAATATACTGATACCATTCCTATGGAATAATTTTGTATTCAGTTCAAATGTAAAACTTTATATTGTTTTTTATTATTATTTTCATCAGTTCAAGCTAACATATCAGCTAACGCCAAGAAGCTTTGGAGTTAATAATCAATCATAAAACTAAAGAAATCTTATTTGTGGAGGACTAAGGCTGCAGTGGACATGGTTAAAGCCCACAATGTTCTGACTGTGATACATAACTGCAAATATTACTTTAGTATGATGCACTTTAAAGATATACATGGGATAGTTACCAAAAATGGTTTTTATTACTGTTTCATTACATTTCTTTAAACAAATCTATTTTTTTGCTACAATATAATAATAAAATATCAGAATAGTGCCAAACTAGAAGCCTTTGACAATTACAATCAATAATACAATTCTAGGAGTATGATAAGAGAGAACGATTGGCTGTCCAAGCCATTTGTTCTTTGAGGCTACTTGTACAAGAAAGAGGTAAGGACAGGAAAAACAAATGCTATAGGATATCATGTGCATGTGCATATTAAGTATCATTGCTTTAGTTACTGAATGTAAATTATAAACTGCAATAAATGCTTTCATGTCTGTTATGGAACAGTTGTCTCAATAGCTTTTCTGAGGCTGTTTAGAACATATCTGTTTTAAAGCACAGTAAAAGGTGACTAGCAGCACATAAAACAAGAACTAGATAAGATATAAAATAAACAGCATCTGTAATTATTCCAAAGGTGCTTTTTCAATTTGTAATTCTATATCTTAAACATTCAGAACCGAAACAAAACTTATATTTAGCTGTCAGGTCAAATAAAATATATTTGCACCTCAGAGATTTTACATCTGCAGATACATTAGAACTTCCATCTAAAGTTTTAATTAAAGAGTTAAAGGGTTAGAGTCTTAGTACAAACAGTACAAACATCAAAACATAGTTATATATTTGACAGCTGAGATATTGAGGTTTCTACCTTCCAATGTGCTAAGGAAAACTTAGTTATAACCCATCTTATTATATTCAGTTATCATAATGATCAAAAAGGTGGTGTTGAGTAACTTAAGACACTTGGAAAATACCTTTGATTTCACAAACAGTACTGTAACACTAAGCAGCAAGGATATCACTAAGCTTTTTCAGCACCATGGACAGCATCGAGCCTCCGCAGCGCCGTGGGCCTGATGTATCCGATTCAGTTTACAGTTCAGAATAACGGGCAACCTCAACACCTCCTTTTCCTCAAATAGGAAGCAGCGCTTACGTTGATCACATGAACAAGCTTCCAACGCATATGTAAAGCTGAACTGATTATTATAACCCTAAAGTCTGATATCACAAGTTTATTTATGAAGATACCATCCTCAATGCAAACTTTCAAAATAAGTTGCTTTAAAAAAACAAACAGAAAACTCTTCTTGACCAATAAATATTTCCTAAAGTACTTCAGGGAGGAAATAAACTGGTTCCATCTACACGTGTTTTTGGATATTTTACATTTTTTGATTTTTACAAAATGCTTTAGGATTTCTTAAGGTATCCACCATCCAGATTTTTCTCTTTCAAAAGAATATTGCTGGCCTTGGTATTTTAAAACCTAACACAATCCTTATAGAAAGTGATTATGTTAGTCAGTTTTATTTGTTTAAAATAAAACCATACCATTAGCTTTAGAGAAAATTATTTCCATATGAATTCACCTGGGACCACAACTGTAAAGAGATTCACTACAACAGTCACAATACAACAAAAAAATTTGCTACACATGCAATTGTGGCTTGAGTAGAATGAGAAAATCATCAAGTATACATAGCGACAAAGCAGACACCTCAATTCTACTACCATCAGTGCTTTCTACCCAGAATCACTGCAGAATGGTATTAGCAATTAATAAAACTGGAGCTAATCCTAACTCCAGAGATTTGATAGAGCAGATTTGAAGCACACACATGTGCCAAGAAAAAGAAAGTCCACCTGGGACTACTTCCTTTCCTCTATGACTCAATTACCACCCTCTCTGGTGCTCCTCAGATAATCACCAAGCTTTGGTTCCCAGGTTCCAGGAAACACTTCAAAGCCCCGCAAGCAAAGCTTTCACAATGAATTTGGACAAGACTGTCCTTCAGAGAGACGCTGTAAGTACTTGACCAACCACGCAGCTATTATCCCTCTGCCGTTTATTCTCGACAATCCGGAGGTATAGAAAAGAGTAACACCAAGCACGTTATCTTTGGTAGCACAGGAGATTTTGAACTGCGCTTAATACACGCACACAAAACCCAAAAAGAACATATATCCAGTCTCTGTCATCTGTTCAACCCCACAAACACAGCAACTTCAAAATTAACTTCCTCTGCAAAGCAACCACTCTGGCCCGCTGACCTCTGAGTGACGCCTCTTCCTTGCCAACTCCGGGAAACAACCGAAATAGCAAATCAGGTAAGGGCGACGTGGGAAAACCCCTTCCCAACTATGTTCAACCTAACTATCCCCTTCCCACAGCTTCAGCCCATGCACGTTCTTCACCTTAGATCCTGCTCACTGGCTTGGCACGCCGCCGGTTTTTCCCTGCCAAGCCGCATTCCAGCCCCGGGCGAAACGGGCCAGGGGAATCAACAGTGGCTCGCGGTTCTCGGAAGGAAGCTACCTCTGCCCTCCCAAGAGACCGGGGATGGCCCTCCCGCCCGTCCCCCCTCCTCCTCCTCCTCCTCCACACGCCTCGACCACGCGCTTCCTCGAAGATCGCAAGCCAGCACGGGAGCCACAGACCCCAAGGGTAAAACAAACACAGCCGCCGCCGGAAAGCAAGCGAGGCTCCTACCTTGCAATCCTCCGGACCGGATTTCACCGAGTACTCCTCCGCCTGCAGGTATTTCTGGAGCACGAGCTCGAACTCCCGGTAGCGGTCCTGAGCTTGCCGATCGTACCTCTGGTAAACCAGGACGCAGCGGCGGCAGGAGCGAAGCCAATCCTCCTCCTCCCTGCTGCGCCGATCCCCTTCCCCAGCGCCCCCGTCGTCTTCGTCGCCGTCGCCACGGTCCACAGTGCAGTTCAGCGTGTCCGGCCGAGAAAGCCCGGCGAAGAGCTCGCGCAGCGTATAGGAATTACAAAAGGGAAGGTAGAGCTCCGCCTGGGCCGAGCCCCCCGGCTGCAAGCGGCGACAGGCAGCCTCGGCGTCGCCCAGCAAGCTGAAGCACTGGCCAGCGGCCGGTGCCGCGGGGCTGCTGCTGGGGGACGTCCCCCCTACGTCGTGCTCCATGCCCGGCTCCGCGCGGCGCTCCCGGTCCCGATGGCGCCCGGCGGCGACTTGCCTGGCCTCAACGCAGAGCCACAGGTGGTCGGAGAGCAGGACGGTGAAGAAGAGCAGGGAGGCCAACGACAGGCGCCATTTCTGTGCCCGCTCCGAGTCGGCGAAGGGCTTGTCGGTGTCCCGCGGGCCGAAGCACACGCCCGAGCCGGATCCTCCCGTGGGGCGGCTGCTCATATTTCGGGAGCGCGCAGCCCCGGCCGGCTCCACGGCGACGGGGGCTCCGCAGCCGGGCTCGACGGCCCCACGGGCATGGACACTGGGCGGCGGGGCGCCAGGCTCCCCCCTCAGCGAAGGGTGACGACGGGGGTGGGGGTGGCCGCGGCGGCGTTGTTGGTGCGAATGGTGGCGATGGTGCTGGTGCTGGTGCTCCTGCGCGCTGGGCTGGGCCGGGCCGGTAGCCGTCCCCTGCCTCCCTCGCCTTTCCCGTCACCCGGGCATGGTCAGAGCACAGGCCCCCATTTTGGCGCCAACACCGCCAGTCCCCCGCTTCCCGCCCGTCGCCTCATGCCGCGCTCCACCGCCCCCACCCCCCACCCCGGCGCCCTGGAGAGCCACCCGGGGAAGCCCGCGGACTGCGCCCCCGCTAGCCCCAGACGAGCTCCCGGCGCTGGGCTGGCTGCGGCTCGACAGGTTGCCGGGGCTGCTGGGGAGATGCCGGAGCGCCGGGGCTGAGGCTGCTGCAGTTCCTGCCGCTTTGGAGGTGGCGGCTTCTGCTGCTGTGGCTCTCGCTGCGGCTGGCTCTGCTCTCGCTGCTGTTGCTGCTGCCGCCGCCGCTGCAGCGGCTGCTAGGAGCGTTGGTGCCACTGCGCTGCGGTTGCTGTGGCTGTCGCTGAAGCTCCCGCCGGGCACGATCCCTCCCGGCTCGCGGCACGGATTTGGTTGCCTCCTGCCGCCCGGGGGCCACCCTCATCTTGGGGCCCTGAGCTAAGTTGCCGCCATCTTCGTCCGGGAGAAGCACTTTTTTGGTGGGGAGCGCACGGCCCTTTGCGTCATCTCCTCCTGCGCCGCCAGCCTGGCGCATTGGCAGCGGCGGCGCGGCGTGCTCTGCTTTCTTTCGACTGGGGAGGGGGGGGCCGGAGGAGGAGAAGAGAGACGAGGGAAGGCGGGGGGAGATTTGGGGAATTGCCTGCCACTCTGTGGCTCATTCTCGCCGCTTTTAGGATCCCCACCGCTGACGTTCTGGCTCGAGGGGGAAATCTCCCAACTCTCCTCCCTCGCCCTTCAAGGAAGATGGATGCACCGGGGATCCTCCGGGGTGAGTGCCTCCGGCGTGTCTCTTGCATCGATTTAAGGCATCGGGTGCTGAAGACCCAGTTTCCATTTGGACCTGCGCGCCCCTTTCCCCCCCCCCACTCTCCCCAAAGCTCTAACCTATGGCGCGTCTAGCGGCTCTCTCATATACAGGCAGCTTCCCGAGCCACTTCGTAGTGCAGAAGGCACGCAGTTGCATAGAACTTTCTCTTCTGGCTTTTGCGGTGTTTTTTTTTTTAATAAAAGCTAGGCGCTGGAGTCTGACCGGAGTCCTTTTGCGGAGAGAGGAGCAAAAAGCGCTAAATCTCGTTTTGCCGAAAACCAGCCTCTTCGCGGTATTCTCTTAGTTTAGAATTTGATTAAAGGAAGTTCTTTTTCGCAGGGCTAGAGGAAAAATCTTTTGCGTTAACTGTATTTAAGAACAATGACTGTGTTACGTTATGCATTATATGTACCTGTGCGGTAACGCTTTGGAGTAATACAGATTTTGCCTTCCTAACTGAACTTGACCGTAAGGACATTCCTTCCAATTCTGAAGCTTATTGTGTCTACTATAGAGAAAAGTGTTGGTGTTTGAGGGGTTGGAGTTGGAGATTTCAAGCCAGTCTGTTTTGTCCTGCTGCACTCTTTATTAAAGTAGCTAATCAGAGGGTGAGGGTCGTCTAGTTTTAGCCTTTAAAATATGTTCTTGCTCTCTTCTTGAAGGAAGAAAAAACTGCAGGTGAATTTAAGGGGAAGATCAGGCAGCACTTAATGCCTACCCACCCCCATCCAGGTACCTCCAAGACTATTCATACTAATATTCACTATGCTTCTGCTATTAGTGCAGCAACTCTCCATCTTCCTTCTGTTTTGATGGCCCGTGTTCAAGAACAGCTACAGCACCACCAAAAGGATTTGCAGCAGAATAGTCTGGCAGTAGGCCACATCCCAATCTGATGCCCATGTACACAAAGCAAATGCCAGCAAGTGTGATAGGATGTGCTTCTGAAAAGGAGTCCATAAAATTACAGCATCGGTTGTGCCAGTGTTATAATACCAATTGGAAGTTAGACTTTCATGTGGAAATGAAGTTTTATGTTACTTAATCCTTAGGTATTTTATGATTGGGAGATAGGCACAATGGTTTTACAGATTTCTAGTATTATGAGGTGTGGTTTTTAATAATATAGAAACTATTGGTTAAAATAGATATCTAGATGTAATTCAGATAATAATCAACTTTTAAATGCATCTCTTTCGTCCTTTAAATATTAAAATGAAAGACATGTGATCTTTTATTTCAAAGAGTGATGGCCTCAAATCTGAAGCATTTCATATGCTAAGTTATGCTACTGAGTATTTTGTTTCCCACAGAAGCAAGACAGATATCTTGACTCAATCTAATTTCAGTCCCAGTGTGTCTCTTTTATGCCGTGTCATTAAGGTATTGTCCAGTAAATGATAAGCATAATATATAAATAAAATTCCATGTTATAGAAGTTGTGTTGCCCAAACAATCTCAGAGAATCAGATACAATGGAATGGAAAAAAAATGAAGCTGTGAAGATATTCAGTTAATGTTACAAGAGAAATCACAGGATAACTCCTATCAGTTACATGATATGTTTGAATTTTGCTATTTCAGTATTAAGATTAATAAAACTTGAAAGATATGTTAAATTATATGCATTAACTGCATTTCCATACAGGAATGGTTAAGGATGTCATGCATGTTTATACTGAGATTGACTTATCAGAATTACTGAAAAGAGGAAACAACACTTTTCAAGAAGCAACAAAGTGAGGTCCTATCAAATTTTAATTTTGATTTATTTGTCCATTTCAGAGAATTCTTACAGACTTGAACAGTGTATACATATCAAAGTGCAGTTACATTAATAGTTGCCTATAGTTGCATTTTCAGGTGAGTTCATATGTTTTCAGGTGGCATGGATAAGCCTTTTGGAAATGAATTACTATTTTCCCCCTGTCTTCTCCATTATGTTTAATTTCTCCACTATTTTTAGTACCATTTCTTTGTTGCAATCATAGGATGGATTTTGGGACTTCCATCTGCAATAGATCACAGCACTGTAAGATCACCTATGTTTTATTATGAAAATTTACAAAGTGTGTGCATGTGAACCTGGAGGAAATACAGAAACCAGCCCCAGTTCCAGACTTCTGGCAGTAGAGGGGCAGGTTGGGTATAGTTTTGTCATACCAGTAGTATGCACCTATGGAAGTGTTGGGTTCCTACCGGTGTGGTCCACTCCGCCGTTCCTGTAGGGGCCCGCCGATTGTGCAATGGCTCCGGTGCTTTGCTGGTCCATGCGCGCTGCCATCTTTTTTTGGGAATGTTTCTCGCTTTTTGGCTCTGCGCATGCACGGAAGTGAAATTGTCCTGCGCATGCACAGATAGCCAAAATTGCACGAGAGGACAAACGCACGCACAACGTCGTGATGCGCACCGGTAGGAGAAGGTAAGAGGAACCCGCCCCTGACCTATGGTGAGCAGGTGAAGCACTTTTATTTTATTTCCTTTTATTCCTTTCCAGAGTGAAGAGGAAATATTTGTCTTATTGCAGAAGATGAAAAGAAAAGCAATACGTTAACATCTGGTTCCTGATTGACTAAAAGAGCTAATCACTTGGCCAGAAATCACATTCTGATTGGCTTCTGGGTTTTGATTAGCATTGGAGATTTACAGAACAGAAGTGCCTGTAGCATATTGTGAGAATGGGCCACTCAAGACGTGCTTAATTGCAATCCTAAAAATACAAGACTTGGGTGATAGAATGGCTGGAAGTACTATGTGGAAGTACTGTCAGTTAAGTAACAAGCTTATTATACCAAAACTGTGTTTTCCAAGTTGGCCCAAACTAAGTATGACATAGGAGACCTGTATTTAGTGTTCATTTCCGCTATGAGTTATTTTTAATTAAAATGCAGTTAACAAGTATAGGAGGTGACTCATCTATTTCCTGTAGGCCGCTTATTTTATTAAAATAATCTCCAAGGGCTATTTTTAATTCTATTTAGGGGCAGGGGTCCCATATTTGCCAAAGAATATGTAAACAGATAGGAAGATAAATTAGAATGGGGGGGGCAGAAAGAAATAATGGTACAGGCACTCACAACTTAACTTTTACTGCACTATTCATATATTTGTATATACTGGACAGTGGTGGGTTCCTACCAGTGCGGTCCACTCTATAGCACCGGTAGCGGCCCACTGGTGATGTCACAGTACCGGTGCGGTCGGTTGCCGGTGCCTGGGCGCTGCCATTTTTTTGAAAAAAAATTTCTTCTGCACATGCCCAGAAGCCGAGTTTCCGGCACTGCTCATGCGCTGCCTTCCTACCCCACAGTGAGTTTAAGCACGGGAGGATGGCTAAGGGAGCGCGTGAGACGCTGAAAGAACGGGCGGCAGGAGCTATCTCCATTCCCCTCCCTTCAGCAGTCCGAGAAGCCACGAACGCACGGTGATGATCCCAGGCATTTTCGCACGTTCGAGGCTTCTCGAGCTGCTGAGGGGAGGGGGAATGGGCAGCAGGATCTCAGTTCCCTTCCCTTCAGCAGTCCGAGAAGCCACACCCACCTGGTCACATGGTTGGCAAGCCACACCCACAAAATAAGCCACGCCCACAGAGTGGTAGTAAAAAAATTAGGAACCCGTCCCTGATACTGGATATATACTCTGTCCACATCCAACAAATCTAGGGAGCTGCACTTCTTAAATTTGCATAATTGCATTTCAGAAATGGAGACTAAATAAGACTACTGTGCACTGTTTTAAAGAAAATACGTTTGCACTGGAAGCTACCTTGCAGAATCTGTACAATCCTGGAAGAAGACAAGGTTGCTTTAATGCAGTGGTGGCCAACCTTAAGCATACCATGCGCCAATTTTTTCACAGACAAGTTCAGATGCGCCATACAACTCAAGCACATTTTTTACCTTCTTACTTTCACGTTTGGGGTTGTAAAATAGGGATAGGGGTAGGATCTGCTTTGCTTAAGGGAGGAAAAGGAATAACTCAGTCACGCAATTCAATTAATTAATTTACGCCATTTCAAAAGACACATGTTTATTGGAGCACCAATCTTTTGCTCATTTTCATTTGCACTGTAATGGATAACAGGAATTTAAGCATAGAACAGTATAAAATTAAAAAAAGTGAAAAAGAACAAATAGTTCACGTATGTACGTCGTATCACACAGAATATCATGTGGAATTTGAATTCTATGTTCACGTCAAGAAAAAGTAGTGGCGCTCTTCTTTGACAAATGTAATATATATTTAATCTTGAATCTGTCTTTCAATCACTCTTAATACAAAAACCACGCTAGTACACTCAATAAAGCACTGCTTCAAACTCCACGCCACGATGGGTCACTCAGAACTGACTGACCATATCGAACGCTCGCCGCTCATTCGCACGTGACTTCAAACACATGATGTGTTGCTAGTGCGCGGTGTTTGTGATCGTTTGAGCAGGAACGCGCAATGGCAACACCGATAAAAATATTCGTACGTTTGTAAACCCGCCTAAAGTAACATCTCACAAGTTCCATTCTAAGTTTCAGACACCGAGAAGTTGAACATTACCGAAGGCTGTACGAATTGAACTGAGATGCAATGCGCCACTTGTAATCATCCAATGCGCCACGTTTGGTGCATGCGCACCTCTTTCAAATCTAGTCTATCATTCAAACAAGCAGTTCAATATAGGAATCTTGACTAGAAATCCAAATTAAAGCTTCCTAGATAAGCATCCCCAACCTCTGCCCGAAGCCATCCAATGAAGGAGAGAGAAAGAGACCACTGCCTCTTTGGATAATTAATTTATATAACTCTTGCCTTCAGGATGATTTTCTAACATTCAACCAGAATCTGCCTCCCTGCAATTTAAGGCCACTTTACAGATTCTATACTAGACCCATTCTTGTGGGAAATTTTTATTGACCATTTTCAAAATGCTGGTAGTTGTATAACGGCTGTGATACAGTTCAGCAGCTCTCAAGCTGTCGTTTGACACTATGTGGAATATCGATTTTTATTGCTTTGATTTCCAGATGCAAACATGAAAAATAATGTGAAAATACTGTATAGGCTAGAGCTTACAAACTCTCAATTTGAACATGTTTTACTAGAAAGAAAATAGATGTTCATTAGTCAATGGTCTATACCTGATATATGACAATGACCTTTACTTAAAAGCAGCTAGGCACATGGTAATTATTTTTCTAAATATTTATTACAAAATAAATGAAGTGTTTTCTATATTTTGGAAATAAACTGATTGTTCAAGTGACATTTAGTAAAACAAAAACAAATGATTTAACTCTTGTAATACGTACATTTTTCTCTTTTTCTGGTCCAGAAATTACTCTAGGCAAACTCTTATGTTGATAAAGCATTTCATCTCCTGTAAATATTTGCAAAGTCCCAATGCTCCTCTCCTCAGCCTCAGCAAATATGGTTTGCAAAGGCTTTATCTGATTCTCAACTGCAGCACACAAGCAGATTCTGCTACATTGAAATAGCTGCAATTCTAGTATCCGGCGCCCCCTAGCGTTAGCCTGGGAGGTTAAAGAGTAATCAGTGATATGGTACAGGGTTGGAGAAAGATTTTGATTCACATCATGGGGAAGTGAAGCACATCAATATAGAATCCAGCAGTGTTATATGTATAAAATTATTGCCAATTCTATTCTGTTAACTCTTTTGTATTAATATCATTTCTGCTTGGCAGCTGAGTTGTACAAACAGGAAGCACCATATGGTAAATACTTTAACCTCCTCCCAGTAAAGAAACTTCTTAGCTCCCCTAGTATTCTCTTATTTATATTACATAGGACAGTGTACTATTGAAATTTTGAAACTTTCAATTTCATTACTGTCCCTTTTCAGTTTCCCATTTCCCTCCCACAAAAATCAGTCACAATTCCATGTCCATCTTAACCGTCCCTGAACCTGTAACAAAACATTGTAGCGTGAAATGATCCAGCCACTCAAGGTTCTAAATTGCCACTTAAGTCATTGTTCAAGATACTCAATTTTCATTTTCTCCCTCTTCAATTATATTTCCTTTTCAACCCTTCCACAGACCGCATTTTGTGACCGCCATGAGTCCATTCAGCCTTTACTCAGATGCTTTGGCTCCCCCTGTTAATTATTTATAATTGTTAAAATAGTCTGCAAACCTTACTTCCTTTTGATTCTTTGGTTCTCAACGAATCAACAGTGACTTGCACAAGATATTCCAGTGAATTACAGGACTCATCAGCACAATGCAAGCACATTGACAGCCGCGGAAACCCTTGTTCAAAATGCAGATGGATGCCCTTTTCAAAATAAAATTGCAGTTACATGAAAAGCAAAGGTCTGGCGTTTGAAAATATGCATGGCAATTATTTTGCTCCTCATAAGAACTAGAGTGCTTTCCTCTGGCTCAGTTTGATGTACCTGCTACATTTTTGCCTTGTAACAGGGTATCTCCCATGTGTGAAAACTACATTGATCATCTGCTGTTTTCTGTGCACAGTTCATAGTATTAATACTGACCTTCCAAAGTCCTGTAAAATTTCTGTATATCAGATATATATAAGGGAATAAGAAAGTTTTGGAGTAAGGGAAATGGTAATACTGTTTAAATGTTAGAAAAGAAGAAGGAGGTAAATGGAATTTAAAAACATAGAGAAAAAATATGGCAGAAATGGGAAATATTTAAAAAATGTGTATGGGGATGTTATAAGCTGTACAAAAATTTTGACTCGAGCGATACTCTGTTCAAAGAAAATGTATGTTTTGTATGTGTGTTAAAAAATTTTAAAAAAAACTTTATATGAAAAAAAATCACATTTCCCATATATTTATTCATTTGGAAATTCATTACTATTACATAACTATCTTTCTTTTTGGCTGTTTTTTGCTGAAAACAAATACTCATATTTTGAAAACTTTTTATAAACATTGCATGATGTGATAAATAAAATGCACACAAACATATGCCTATTTCTACAGGGATAGATAAAACCAGTTAACAAGAGGCTTAGCTAGTCCAGGATTCTATTCTACAACACTAAAACAGTTGCTTGAGAGAAGCTTAAAACAAGATACGAATTTACACTTTCCCATGGAGGTTTTGCATACAACTGATCTTGACTGACTGTTGATTCTAATTGATTCCATTAATACAGTAACACTACCACTAAAAAGCCTTGAGTTTCTTTCTCTTAAAACCTTCAGATTGACTGGCCTTTGCAGAATCCTTTGGTAGCACAGTATTAGTTGCAACAAAAACAAGAGGCTTGCACCTTGAAGGCTAACAAACGTATGATGGTGATTTTAATTTTCCTACCATTTAGATCTATCCTGACAAACAATGTGTATAGAAAGGTCCGTTACCCATACATTATGATTTAAAGTGAGGAGAAAGATTGTATTTTAGACAGCAACTGTGAGAAAGCATTGGGTGAATGTAACAACTCTACAATAGCTTAGCAGTATTCCATTAAATTAACTAAATATGGAGACAGTGTTGCGGTATAATGTCACTTGTTAAATCTTTGTATATTAATGTAAGGCTAAAGAACCTGTAATTGTTCATGTATTGGAATCCAAGTACCATCAATTCCAGCCAAAGCTAATGATAATTTATGATAGAATTTATAATCCATAAATATTCTTAGTCTCTGGTTCATACTTATGGTTTAAATTCAACCCAAACTTTATTAACTTGGAAATAATGGTTGGAGAAATTAGTAGGGCACAATCTTAAGCTTATACAACATGGACAAACGTCTGTTACTTGGACTAATTTCTAAATATACGAAATTGTACATTCAAAGCTACATTATTGTTAGGGAAGCAAATACGACATTTTCTCTTAAGGTTTGGCAGAATGCATTTCCAGGAATGCATTTCTTCCTATTTTAGCCTAAAATTTCCTATTATTAAAGCATAGAAAACTTTATACAGTATATTAAATGTATTTATAACTCCCCAGTCTACCAGGATGGATAAGATAGGAATTCTTTCAAGACTTTATCCACAGTAAGCCAGGTCAGCAGATATTTTAAACTGGTATCCATGATCTACTTCATTGTAATGTAATTCAGCCATGCAGTGTTTTCAGCAGGGAGCAATTATTTGGGTGGCATTTTGTTGCTCATAGTGCACAATATATCAGATTTGAAAAGATTTTTCATTAGTGCAAAAACAAATACAACAGTAGATGCAGTGTGCTTCAGTGCAGCATTGTCTCATTTTGATAGATTTGTGCTTCTTTCTTGGGAATAGGCACCATTTCAAGTTCCTAAATCTCTGTGTGGCCCAGTTTCTGGCATGCCATGGACTGGAGGCTGGGGACTCCTGCTGTAGAGGATATAATGATGTAGCCATCTCAATAATAAATCCTGATTACCGAATACTAACATGAACTTACAGAGTTGCAGATTCTGAAGGCCACTTCCGATTCAAAGATCCTCTTTCCCAAAGACAAAGGCTCTGAATGATTATATACTCATGCTGGTAAAATTTGAAATGAAAATATATACGCACAAATACACATACATCAAAGTTGGGCAATGCAGAGCAGTGTATCAGTTTATTCAGATCAACGTGACTGAAATCCTATGCATACTTATCTGGAAATAATCTCTAGCCATTTTTCATTTTCTGACATTCTGTTCATGTTGTTTTCTCAGACTTTTAATGTACATTGACGAATCTCACATTATAATCAATTATTGAATGGTCAATTCTATTTATTTGACCCAGGGTACTATTTAATGAACACTCTAAACAAAGGTCAGAGTGCAGAGACTCTAATGCAAGGGCATCTTCATTGTGAATGCCAGAGGTTTTTTTTTTTTTTTGCTGTATTTATTTACAGTTGTACCCCCCAATTAAATTCTGTTGACTAATATTAAATTGTATCAGAATACTAGAAGGCAGAATTTCATCTTCTTTCACAGTTATTTTTAGGTGAGATATAAAGATCAAGATGAGCATATAATTGCTAAATCCCCGTTAGGTAGTAGTATCATGATACAGTCAGTTGTTTCTATATCTCCTGTGCGATTCTGTTCTTTGATCATCTCTTTCTCTTTATTTTCAATCAGTAAAGTCCTTTCAAAGATATGAGTATGAAATGTACCAACAAATAGCAGCCAAATACTTTGGCTGTTTTGTAGTACTTTTAATTGCTTATACTAATCACAACAAAGCAAACACCTTGAAGTCTAAGGAGCATCAGCAATGCATGGATAGAGTCCTATCTAGTTTGCTTATCCTCCCAAGAAATTAGAATGTACTATGTGGACCACACAACCAACTTAATAATGAGATCATTTCTACTGAATAACAGAAGCATTGCATGATGGATAGGTCCGTATCTCGTTTGATACAGTGGTTTTCTATAGAAGCATTTCTGCAGAACTATTGAGCATATAACTATCCTCAAATATTACAGAAATACTTTCAACTTATACATGTCACACTCAAGAAAAAATGGGATGCTCTGTCCTTACAATTTCAGTGCTTTGGGGCATGCTAAGCAATGCATACGTTGAATATTCTCTTTTTTTTCATAATCCCTTCATTATTCAGTGCTATTTTAGTTCTATAGCTATTAGAAAATATGCATTATAAGTCAGGCTTGCTATAATGAATTAACATAAGGAATGTTACAGGGGGGGAATTACCAGAGTTCGTATTTCAGGATCAAATAGAGCCCTTAAATAATTTGTACCTTGTACCTTCTATTCTTGAATTTTTACTGTAAAATTGACTAATGGTTTTTCATATCTGAGAAAAGCAATTAAATTTGTATCACACTTGCTTCCTAGACATTTCAGTTTGGATTTTAGATTACAAGGTGATATTCTGTTCACTAGTACTGTGTGGTGAGGATGTACACATATTCATTATATACATTTATATACATTTATATAGAGCAAAGAAGGACTAGGGGTGACATGATAGCAGTATTCTAGTATTTGAGGGGTTGCTACAAAGAAGAGGGGGGTCAACTTATTTTCTAAAGCACCAGAAGTTCAAGACAAGAAACAATGGATGGAAACTAATCAAGGAGAAAAGCAACCTTGAATTAAGGAGAAACTTCCTAACAGTGAAGACAATTAACCACTGGAACAGTTGTAGTTGCTTCATCACTGGAGGTTTTTAAGAAAAGACCAGACAGCCACTTGTCTGAAAGACTATAGGATCTCCTGCTTGAGCAGCGAGTTGGACTAGAAGACATCCAAGGTCCCTCCAGCTGTATTCTGATTGAACTTTTTTAAAAAATTAAACATTATTTCCAATACACATGGATATGCACTATATGTGCAAATATATGTAGTTTATATAGATGGAAAGAGATGTTTTAGATTGATAGTCCAGATATGAAGCACAACTAGGAATACTAGCTCTAACTTTATTGTTGGGTTACATTAACAGAATCTTGCAAGTTTAAAAGTGTTTCTCCCCACCTTTCCTTTTACTCTGCAAAAATGGGGTCCCTGTTGAAACATTTCTGATGCCATCCCCCCTTCTGTGGGCTGAGACACCTTTTATATGCTGCTTGTCCAGTCTGCATTTTCCCTCCTATCTCCCAAGGTCATTCCCTCATAGCATTACAAGATTTCATTGCAAGATCTGCTGCACAATTATTATATGAGGTTCTTGGGATATGGTCCCCATTTTGTTCCATTTGAGCAAGTATACTTCGGGTCTCTAAGAAGCCTTTTTCTGACTCTTAAGTCATATGTAGCCTGAGATTAGAGATATGACTGCCTAGAGTAGAATCCAGAATTCACCAGTTAATTTCATTCATTGGCTAATGGTCAAACGTTGCCTTTTATAGGGCTGCATTTTCTAACCAAGGGTGATTGGAGCTCCTTTCTCCCATAGTTTTTAAGACATTGATCTCAGACAGCTTACCACGAACATTGTTTGATCAGTCTTTAAATTAAAATGCCTCCAGCAAACATAGATGTAACTACCACTGTAATTCTTCATAATCAATATATTGCCCTTTAGAATATACATTTGGAATTACAGTGCAGAACAGGATAAAAGAACCTCCTCTGCATGGCTGGGCATGAATTCTGTCCTTTGGTCTCACAAAGATCAGAGCAAACAAAGGAAAAGACAACTTAGCTTTTCTTCCTATCATCAACAAAACAAACAGTTGCAAGGTGTCTTGGGATTCGAGATCACAGAAGACTTAACTCTGCCATATGCGGCTGTTAACTTGTGTATTTTTATGTGTGAACTTAAGCACATGGAACAGAATGTTCCATTACTATTCATTTAATTACTTTGGCAGGCAAAGTGAAAAGGACAACACATACCTCCAAAATAAAATAAAGAGATAAGTGACAAGCAAGGGAAAAAGTTTTGTGATATTTAGCTGGGATCTTTTGCTTCTCCATGCTTTATGTCAAGGTTTTTAGACTTTTCTAGATATTTGCTCCATTTAGATATCTCTCGTGGTTATTTATTCAAATCAAAGAGTAGAACTATGAACTAGAACACAAGATTCTGAGTTTCTTAGATCCTTTCCTTTATTTTATTTTCATCACAGATTTACAGAAATGGCTTTCTTTGTTGTTGTCATCTTTTACTAAGGCATTTTCCTGCATTATTTAATTAATAATGGGTATATTATAAAGTCATTTTTATTTTCAAATCTGCAATGTTAAAAACCAGGCTTTGTGTTTCTTACATATTAGCATTCACTTCATGTGGTGTCTCCTCTCACCTAACTAAAAGGATAGCTTACACCCATTCACCATGGCAACTGGAGGATCTAGCAACAGATTTAGGATTTGAAAGGGGAAATAGCCCAGTTCTAAAATTGGTTTTGTTTTCAGAACAACAAACCATGAAGAATGAGAAAGATTTCCCTCTGAGTCGGAATCATCATGAATAGATGAATAGACAGCATGGATTGATGGCCAACATGCATGAGAAGGCTAAAGGCTTTTCTTCACAAAGTATGAGGTGCCTACTTCTTCCAGATATTAACTAAACATGATTGCCTGTAGTTGAAAAAAGACACGGTTTCAGATTGTAAAACTCCCTAGATATGAGTCAGAAACATGAAATTCTACATACAGTATCCATTATTTATTATTTAGTCTGTCATCCGCACCTCTATAACTGTCTGGTTTGGTTCTGCAACCAAACAAGACAGACACAGACTTCAACGGATAATTAGAACTGCAGAAAAAACAATTGCTACCAACCTGCCTTCCATTGAGGACCTGTATACTGCACGAGTCAAAAAGAGGGCTGTGAAAATATCTACAGACCCCTCACATCCTGGACATAAATTGTTTAAACTTCTACCCTCAAAATGACGCTATAGGGCACTGCACACCAGAACAACTAGACACAAGGACAGTTTTTCCCCGAACACCATCACTCTTCTAAACAAATAATTCCCACAACACTGTCAAATTATTTACTAAGACTGTATTACTATTATTCTTCTCATCCTTCCTAGTACCTATCTCTTTCCACTTATGACCATAACCATTTTGTTTGTATCTTTACAATTTGTACTGTTTTATTTGTTTCCTGGTACGATTTGATTGCTTATTAGTAACCTATGACTATCACAAAGTGTTGTATCTTATGATTCTTGATGAATGTATTTTATTTTTCTTTATGTACACTGAGAGCATATACACCAAAGACAAATTCCTTGTGTGTCCAATCACATTTGGCCAATAAAGAATTCTATTCTATTCTATTCTATTCTATTCTATTCTATTCTATTCTATTCTATTCTAGTCTAGTCTAGTCTAGTCTAGTCTAGTCTAGTCTAGTCTAGTCTAGTCTAGTCTAGTCTAGTCTAGTCTAAAAACTGACTTGGATCTTTAACATCTTTTTGGCTTTAAGACAGATATTTGAATCCTCCTAATTCCATTATCTGGCCTTTTGTAGGAATCCAAACTGTACTGTATGTCAACTGTCTTCTCAGTGGTAGCCCCTGGCCTCCGTTTCACCATCAGAGGCTTCCAGAAAGCCCTCTGCAACCAAGAAACAAGGTCCAGATTGATGCACGTGTTGCCCCTGGCCTCCGTTTCACTGTCAGATTCCAGAAACCCTCTGCAGCCGATAACAGATCAATCCAGAGCTTTTTTATCGGCTACAGATGCCTTCCCGAAAGCCTCTGAAGGTGAAATGGAAGCCAGGAGGTGCCGCACGCATCAATCCGCTGCAGAGGGCTTTCAGGAAGGCTCCGACAGAGAAACTGAGGCCGGGGGCAATGCGTGCAAGCAGTGGCAAGCGGACCCAGAAAATGTGGGCTGGCAGCGGGCTCCTGCTGGGTGGGGCTGTCGGTGCCGCCACCATGAGGTCAGTCAGAAATTAGACTCCCCGAAAAGAACTCCTAGCCATTTTTTCGGGGGTGAAAAAAAATAAGACCGGGTCTTCTTTTTGGGGAAACATGGTAGCATCCGGAAGACCCAAATCCAGGAAGTCCCCACTGGCACTTGCACAATATCTGTCCAACAACTTTAACATCAATTCCCAAAGGAAAGCCAACTGGGTTGCTGAATGCCCAGACATAGGAAGACATAAAAATCACCTCAGGATTTGAACTACCACATCAGCAGTGGACAATCCTGAATAGGATTTGCACCTCACACAGCATCTGCTGGGACTCTCTGTATAAATGGGGCATAGTATCCTCCCCTAAGTGTTACTATAGTATCTCACGTCAAACTGTACATCATAAACTGAGGGCATACATTGGTCCAGTATCTGGGTTTTTTTAATATATAAATGAGGCTGCGCTTCAATGGTTAGATGGCCTAGACCCGTGGTGGCAAACCTATGGCACGCGTGCCACAGGTGGCACGCGGAGCCATTTCGCCTGGCACGCCACGGGTCCGTCACTTCACTTCCGGGTTTCTGGCGCGCATGCGCAGAGCTACCCGAAACCCGAAACCAAACTTCGGCTTCTTCACTTCGGCTGCTTGCAAAGCTCAAGCGAATCTTTCCCTTCTCCCTTCAGCTGCCGCTGCTGCCACTCTTCTGGGGTGGTGGGGAAGGAGAGAGCCTGCTGCGGAACCGCCCCCTCCTCCTGCTGCTACCAGCCTCACACTCCTGCTGGTGCCCGGAGTGCGAGGCTGGCAACAGGAGGAGGGGGCGGTTGCGCAGGCTGGGCGGCTCGCGGAACCGCCCCCTCCTCCTGCTGCTGCCAGCCTCGCAATCCTGCTGGTGCCCGGAGTGCGAGGCTGACAGCAGGAGGAGGAGGGGGCGGTTGCGCAGGCTGGGCGGGTGCATGATGCGGGCGCGTGCATGTGGGTGTGGGTGCGCATGCACAGGGGGGGGCACGCATTGCATTTTGGGTAGTGGCACGCGGGAGCGCTGGTGGGTGTGCGCGCGCGTATTTTTGGCACGCGAGCCGAAAAAGGTTCGCCACCACTGGCCTAGACATTGGTATTTGAACATAGATCTTTTTAACATTTATATTTTATTGTGTTTTACTAATCTAGATACAATGTTAATATACATTGCTAATCCATGTACCTGAATCTGCTCTAAAATGAGCATATTCCTCAAGAACTATGCCCGATCTTATTATATATAGATATCCCTCACTCCTGCTTGAAAATAAAGATTGATCAATAAAGAGCCAGTGCATCCATGGAGGAGGATATATGATGGTTTAAAAAACAACTTCAGTTGTCTTATCAGTGCACTTCTATTGAATACAATTTTACTGTTCTTATTTAAGACAGAGTTTGCATCAAATTAAAATTAAGGTGTATAGATTTTGCTTTTAAGAAATTACTCCAAGACAGCTTGCATCAAACTTAATTCATAAACCATTATCTGTTATTTATTATTAAGAGACTTCTATTCTACAGAGTACTTTCATTAAAAAGAGTACCATACTAATACGATTTAAATGGCAGACACAATCAGTATTGTTGGTTTATATTTGAACATTTCATGTTATTAATGTATTATAGTGCATTTATTATGATTTAAAAGATAACACCTTCTTAGAAATATTGTTTTAAATAACCAGTTAAGGTTTAAATAGCTTTTATCTGTATTTCTCAAAAACATAAAAATTATAAGTTAGGGTAGACAACTCCATTTCATACTATGTAATGTATACCAATTACGCTCAACTTTTATTTTATGTTCATCTTGCAAATTAAAAGGATGTGAACAAACAAAGAAATCAGTGTTCACAACTCAAATCAAAATCTTTATTTTGTTCATAGACCAGTTTAAAAAAAATACAAACAATTAGTAATTTTAAAAGCTAAAAAAATATAAATAAAATATGTAAGGTTAAAATAAAGGTGGGGTACAAATAAATAAAATATGAAAACAGAAATCTTAAAAAACCTATAAAAAGGGTAAAAACATTAAATACAGGAAAACAAATGTTAGTATTGTAATAGGACTATAATCTATCCACTCTAGGAGATGAGTAGGCTAAGCCCAAGGGCGGGGTTAAATGCGTCATCAGTTTGGAGTTGTTGCATTCCCACAAGAGACCTAAGTCTAGTCTCTCATTAATTCAATTGACCTTTATCTAACACCAATTTGGTTTCACCATTAGTAGATCAGATTCTTGTTTATAGGTAGCATGTAATAATTTTTTTGTGCTTTCAACTCAACTCCTGTTCCTGGTTACTTGTGTGTGACATCCATTCTAGTCTGGAAAACAAACTCTCAGGGAAAAATAACCAAGGTACAATTTCTTTTAAAAACAGCCCTAGATAAAGTGTTTTCCTCTACAAGGACAGATTCTTACTTTCAGAACTACTACCAAATATTGCTGCAATGTTTTGACCACACAATATTTTTCTTAATGAGACATAATGTATATTTTTTTCATTTTTGTGCTGAACTTATTATTATATCCCACCCAGAATTCTGCAGGATTGGGTAGGTTTTAAATATTGTTGAATAAATAAACAATTATTAAGGGATGTTAATTATTATTATTTGATTGTACAAATATATTTGGAAGGGGAAGTATTCCTATGCCACTCTGCAATCTCTGTATTAGACAGCTCAGAGTGTCTTCAAGTTGTGTTGCTACCAGGAAATACTGCCAAAAGTATACAAAGGTAATAATTGCAAAGATATATAATTTGCACTGCAGTCCTACTAAATAACCTTATCAGCCATAAGTGTTTAAGTGATTCAACTCTCAATTCATTTGTAGAATAAAACATTTCTGATGGAGAAATTGCAGACATTTTTTTAATCATGCACAATCATAGAACGGGCATTCCTCTGGCATGTGAAAGAGGAAAAATGTGTTTTTAAGACGATGCTCTCCATCAGCAGTTTTAAAGCACTTGTGTTAAAAATAGTATGCAAAATTACCAAATCTGCTGACAGTTAAGTAGGCATATGTTTTAGCCAATTAGAACTGTTCATTATGCAGACTGATTCAATATTGCAGTCTAGCAAACTATCAGCAAGCTGCATTTCAATTATTTTAAATCATAAAAAAAGAAATCTAGATATGGGCATATTCTGATAAATAATGTCTAGTTTAGATTACAATATATGTATCCCGTTGTTTAGTTATTGAACTTTACAAGTAACTGGTTTTCTCTAACCTCATTCCCAGTAACAAGGGGTAAAAAGAAATTGCCATTAGTGTTTGCAAATTAGTTTGTTCCCTTTTCAGATTTTTCTCCATAATGATGAGAACTCAGCATTTGCTGAATTCTAAATGAATTTACAACTCAGTTCTTAAGTGTAAAAAGAATAATGTTAGTTTCTAAAGTAGCACTGGAAAGGAGGGACAATCTAGTAATTGACTGATTTGGCATTCATTATATTCATCAATTGAAAAGACAACACAAGTAAAAAATATTAGATATAGAGGCAGGTGGGCAGGCAGGCAGGAAGGCTAAAATACATCCTGATTAATAAAGATATGGGATAGATAGGTAAGTAAATAATGTAGCCTACATCTTACTGCATTTGTACCTTCAGAAATTCAGTGTGAATAATGTATGCAACAAAAGAAGGCAGGATAAATAACAAAGATGGAAGATGAGGTAAGCAGACAACAATGGAAGAAACACAAGGATAAAAGACAGTGAGACATGGCTCAAAGGTTGGCCTGAAGAAAGAAAAGGAAGCAGTAGGAAGTGGATCAGTGTGACTTAATGTGGATTGTAGAAAGGTCAGTGAAAATTTTATCTTACATTTGACTACAAGGCTGGCAAGGAGGATTTCTGTATTACTGAAATTCAGTATTCAGAAATCTAAAAATTCAAATCATATCAAAACCCATGGAAGGCACACTGAATAGTATTTTTATGAAGAAGGCAGCTCCTAGTGATAGTGGATTTTTTTTAAAAAAAAATATTCAATATGAGGAATCAGAGTTGAAATTGGCTTCCCTTCCGCATGACCCACTATCAGCCATATTTATTTATTTTATTTTATTTATTTCATCAAGCATGTATTATATAACAGATATAAGTATAAACGTAACTATGAATACATGAAATGGATACAAATAAAAGGGAACATTAGGACAGGGACGGTAGGCACGCTGGTGTGCTTATGCATGCCCCTTAAAGATAAAGTGACCAGATTTTTTTTTCTTCAAGCGGAACACCATTGACGGGGGTGGGTTTCTCCATTTGAGTTTTGCCCTCTGCGCATGCGCAGAACGCTGCGCATGCGCAGAGGGCAAAACAGCAAATGTCGGCGTCCAGGTGAGGTGGGGGGGAGGCGGGAGGGGGGGGAGGCAGGAGGGCGCTTGGATGCCTGCAGCTCGCGACAGGTAAGCTGCCGGCTGCCTCCTTTCCCCGTCTCCCGCCTCCCGTTCGTTGCTTGCCAGCCCGGCCGAAGGGAAGGCGGGAGGCGAGGAAAGGCCTCCCGAAAGGAGGAGAGGCTTCGGGAGCCCGCCTCCCTTTCGGCCTGAAAGGGAGGCGGGCTCCCGAAGCCTCCCCTCCTTTCGGGAGGCCTTTCCTCGCCTCCCACCTTCCCTTTGGCCGGGCTGGCTCGCCTCCCCTCCTTTCGGGAGGCCTTTCCTCGCCTCCCGCCTTCCCTTCGGCCGGGCTGGCAAGCAACGAACGGGAGGCGGGAGACGGGGAAAGCCAGGAGGCCGCCGGCAGCTTACCTGCTCCAACCATCCAAGCGCCGCGGTCTCCCGGTCGCCCGCCCAGCCCCAGGGCAATGGCGGCAGCGAGGCGACGGGGGGAAGAAAGGGGAGGGGGACGAGGAAGGGCTGTTTGCGCCGCTCGTAAGCTCAAAGCGGCGACGGCTCCTCGTCCCTCACCCCTCCCATCCGCAGCGGCGCCTCCGAGGGCGGGGCTAGGGATGGGGCAGGGGAAGGAGAGGAGGAGCAGCCTCCCTTCCCCCTCCCCCCAGCTTCCAGCGCCCGCCCGCCGCCAACGCCGGCCCGAGCTGAGAGGCCTGCTGCCTTTCAGGCCGATTTTTTGAAAGAATGCCCTAGTCTGGCATTGTTTTAAAAAATCGGGACTTTTTAAGAGGGCGGGCGGGACGCGGGACAAATGGTGGAAAAGCGGGTGTGTCCCGCCAAAATCGGGACATCTGGTCACCTTACTTAAAGACCTCTTAGGAGTTGGGTGAGGTCGACAGTAGACAGTCTAAGGGTAAAGTTTTGGGGGTTTGGGGAAGAAACCACAGAGCCAGGTAGTGCATTCCAGGCATTAACGACTGTTACTGAAGTTGTATTTTTACTGTTACTGAAGTTGTATTTTCTGCAATCAAATTTGGCACGCTTTACCATAAGTTTGTATCTATTATGTGCTCATGTATTGTTGTGGTTGAAGCTGAAGTATTCATTGACAGGTAGGACATTGTAGCAGATAATTTTATGTACTATGCTTAGGTAGGACCGAAGACAGCAAAGTTCTAAGTTGTCCAAGTCCAAAATGTCAAGTCTGGTGGCATAAGGTATTCTGTTACGAGCAGAGGAATGGAGGACTCTTCTCGTCAAATATCTCTGGACTCGTATGATTGTATTAATGTCCGATATGCAGCGTGGTTCCAGACAGATGAGCTGTATTCAAGAATTGGTCTAGCAAAAAAAATTTATGCCCTAGTTTGCAGTTCAATATTACCGGAGAAAAAGCTATGCAAGATTAGGTTAACAACTTTTAATGCTTTTTTTGGCAATACTGTTACAGTGAGCTCTGGCACTTAGATCATTAGAGATGAGCACTCCAAGGTCCTTGACAGAGTGAGGGTCATCTACAAGGTCGTATCTGCCCAGCTTGTATTTTGTGTTTTCATTTTTTTTTTTGCCAATGTGTAAGACAGAGCATTTGTTGATTGAGATTTGGAGTTGCCAATTGTTTGATCATTCTGACAGATAGTCAAGGTCTTTTTGTAGGGTAGCAGCATTGTAGGTGGTGTTGAATAGTTTTACATCATCAGCGAAGAGAATGCAGTTGCTTATAATCTGATCGCAAAGGTCATTTATGTAAAATATAAAGAGTGTGGGTCCTAAAATACTTCCTTGGGGGACACTGCTGTTAACTGGTGCAAGGTTTGATAGGGCTAGAGGATAATGGATTGGTTTATGACTGATTCCATGACTTTGCATGTGATGCAACATAATGAGATTGGTCTGTAATTTTCAACTACAGGGGTCACCCTTTTTGAAGATAGGGATGACTGTGGCTAGTGACCATAAGCTAGGCAAGGAGCTGGTTTTGAAAGATATTTCATAGATTATGGTAAGAGGTTCTGCTATGGTGGTTGAGAGCTTTTTTAAGAAGTAGGCACATAATCCATCAGGGCCAATAGATAGAGATGGTTTTAGGTTGCGTAGTGCCTTTTCAACGGCATCTTCTGTGAAATTGACATGTAGTAGATCGTTGTGATTAGTTGTGGTATGATTGGGAAATGTGGGGCATGATCCGTTGCTGTTTACAAAGACTGAACCGAAGAATGTGTTTAAGAGATTGGCCTTAACAGTTTCATCATTACAGTCTTTCCTGTTTAGCCCTTTTAGTGGTAGGATGGATCTTGAGTCTTTAAGTTTGCTGTTTACAAAATTATAGAAGGCCCGGGTGGATTTCGTGCATAGTAGGTTTTCCTCTTGTTTGCTGTGATAATTGATGCATTCTGCCTTTATCTGTTGGCATAAGGATTTGTAGCGACTTTTGAAGTTAGCTACATAGCCAGTTTGTTTTTGCGCCAAAGAGGGGGTTTTTTGGACTGAAGCTTCCTTATTGTTATGGGTAATTTGTTTTTCCTAGTTTTGGGGATTATTAGTGGTACGTGTAGTTTGATGGTTCTTTTGACTTCTTGTAAAAAGATGTTATAATGGTCATCAGCAGTGATGCAGCCAGTGAACAGAGTTTGCCAACCAAGAGGTGAGAGGTCATCAGTTATGAGATCATAATTGGCTTTTCTAAAGTTATACTTTGGGATCTTGTCATTTTGATCATCTTTGTAAGGACATAAATTGAGACCAAAGTCAATCATGCTGTGGACGCTGTTTGAAAAGGGTTCGTTTATTTGTAGACCATAGATTGAGTTTAAATTATTGCAGAAGATGAGATCAAGGCAGTTGTTGAGTCTAGTATTGTTTGTTACAAGATGATCCAATCCCAGATTAGTAACAGCATTGTACATGGTTGTATGTAATGGTTCTGTTGTACATTCGTTAAGGGTCCAATTAATAAGAGACAAATTGAGGTCACCAAGGAAGATAAGAGGGTGTGGGGAAGAGGCTGCCCATGTTATTAGTGAAGTTCATTTGTTAGCATGTACAAGGTTGTAATCAGGGGCTCTGTAACAAAGTAAGAAGCGAAATGTGGTGTTTAGGGACAGCTCGCATACGATGGTTTCAGGAAGAGCAAGCTGCTGTGTAACTTGAATATTTTTTAGATTTAGGGATTTTTTATAGAAGATAGCAACACCACCTCCTCTACATATTTCACGGTCGGACTGGTAAACATGATAGTCTCTTATTGTAGTAATAGGGTCTGGGAGGGATGAATTCAGCCACATCTCACAGACAAATATAATGTCGAATATAGCTGTATTTAATAATAGGAGGAATTCTGGTATTTTGTTTACTAGGCTTCTTGCATTAAGTAGCTTGCATTTAAGGCCTGTGGCGGTGGATTTTGAGGAAGTTAGGGGTGTGCATGCCTAGTATTGGTTGTTGGGGTGGTGGTTTCATATGGTATTCATAGGGAATGTCTTCAACCTCTTTTTAAAATATAATTAACAAAGTGGAATTGCAATGGGAAAATCTCCCTGATTCGATTGGGCATTTAATTCTCTAAAACTCAAAGGCACTATCCTGCAGGCACATACAGACAAATGAAATCCTCAGTGACTATTAAGCTAAGTGATTCATGCAGAGCCAGTGATCTGATTTGCAAAGGAAGATCAACAATTGGGCAATTCTCCAGCTTTGTCTTTAATCTTCTTTCATAGCTACAGGAAAGTTGCTTGTTTGGAATAGGAACTTTCCCCCCCATCTCATAAACCCCAAGTAGCTATTCTTATTTATACTGCTTTTTCAACCATACATTGGCATTATAAAAAACAATAAATGGCTTTTGTTGATGATGATGTGAGTACCAGCAATCTTCAAGTTTAAGGCATTGGTTCTTACTCAGAACACTTATTTTAAAAATACAGGTTGATGCACTCTAAAGATTTGACTTTAGAATTTTTTGTTAAAGACATTTTCCTTACTAGCACTGATAATGTTACCTAGTTTTGGTAATGAAAGGTCTTCAAGAAAACAAGAGAGCACCAAGAACCCCTCACATGACATTGTCTAGCGCTTTAAAAGGTATCCCCAGGAGCTCTTCATTTAAATGAGGGACTACTGCTCTGCAAGCTGGCTACGGGGACACCAGGAAAGCTGTGTGGAAGGCCACCAAGCATGGCAGGGCTGAGGGGAAGGGAGTAGGCTGCTACCTCCCTTCCCCGCCACCATGACATGCTTTCCTGCCTTCCACATGGCCTTCTGCTTGCCTGCCTCCACAAGCTGGCCACAGGGACACCAGGAAGGCCACGTGGAAGCAGGAAAGCATGTTGGGGCTGCGGGGAAGGGAGTAGGCTGCTACCTCCCTTCCCTGCTGCCCCGACATGCTTGCCTGCCTTCCACATGGCCTTCTGCTTGCCTGCCTTCGCAAGCTGGGCACGGGGACACCGGGAAGGCTGCGTGGAAGGCAGGAAAGCATGTTGGGGCTGCGGGGAATGGAGTAGGAAAGGCAGGCTGGGACAGTGGGGGGCAGGGGCAGCTAGGTAGGCCGCGACTTCACAGGCTTACCTGGCAGGCAGATCAGGGGTGCAGCATTTCAGGCAGGCAAGCTGCAGAGCAGTGAGTGGGTGGGGCAGGGCGAGCTAGCAATGACAGAGGGACTGGTTCAGGGGCGTGGCCCGCCAGCCATTGCTATTGACGCGGCGAACCACCGATGTCCATCGCCACCGGTACGCAAGAACCGGTCCGAACCGGGAGCATTTCAACCCTGATTAGAGGTGTGTTAATTGGCTTTAATGTGAACCAACAGAATTTCCCAGCTTGTGGCAGGGAAAGGAAGCTCAAAAAATGCAGAGACTCTTACTTTGGACAAAGATGGTGCTGTAGGCCACAGATTGGTGTTGGTCAATTATAAATATTTTAACTGTCAGATTTCCAATCTCAAGGAAAGCCTTTTCATAATAACATTTCTGCTCCACATTCCTGTTGGAGTCAGATCTTATTAACCCTCAACAAGAATACCCTCCAATATTCTTTGCCACCACTGTACATTCTATGGGTCACAATAGGCAACTGCCTTCCAGGAAGTCTGATCTCTGTTACTGATCTACAGAAACACTTAGTAAAAGTTTTCTACACCACACATGAAATTAAGGCAATATAGCTGGGTGTAACAGAGATAGCCCAAAGTTAAGTTTTGTAAAACATTAGGTTTTTTTTTTATCTAGAATATGCTGAGTATGTTGTAGCATCTTGAAATAACATAGGAACAGATGGGCCTTAGCTACTCCTTATTAAAACCATAAGGCGAATGCTAATTTGCTTCAATGCTGAGGAAATGGTTTCAGCTCTGCTCATCAAATATAATAGCAACAACCTAGCTGAATTAGAGACCAAGTCATTAGAAATACTTTTTTCAGAATTAATCATTCTGCAGTCAGAGGATACTACATTTTATCTGATATTTCCAAATTAAGACTATCTTGTAAAACAATATAAACCTTTCTTTATATAAGAAGAAGTATATCTATGCGAGATATACTTCTTCACACACCACATAATTAGCTGTGAAAATTTACTACCATGACAGCATTAAACTTTTACGTTTATTTTTAAAATTAATTATGATTGACATATTACTGGCATTTAACAATAGACATTAAACTAAACCTCCACACAAGCAGTAAATCATTGAATATCAGGTGCTGATAAGAAAGAACAGTAAAAACTGATTCCCTTTCTGTATACATATACAGTACATGCTGCCTTTCCAGGACAACTAGAGATAATTAAGACTGTAAAACAAATCTATAATATAAGTAAACAATCTAATATCAAAACAATTTAAAAAGCTTAACTTTCTAGACACAACAAACCCTGATTTTTTTGTTGGCCCAGAGGTGGGTTCCTCCCGGTTCGGACCGGTTCACCTGAACCGGTAGCAACCCGCTGGTGATGTCACGATGATGTCACGGAACCAGTTCGGTCGGTGGCGGTCCCTGGGCGCCACCATCTTTTTTTTTGAATTTTTTTTGGGGGGGAATTTTTTTTAAAAAAATTTCCTTCTGAGCATGCACAGAAGCCGAGTTTCCGGCACTGTGTATGCATCGCCATCTTGTTTTGGGCCTTTTTTTTTTATTTTTTTCCGTTTTTTTGGCACTGCACATGTGCACGCGTGCAAAGCGAGCGAGTGCCCACGAGGCGTGCCCACGCAGCGTGGGAGGAAGCGAACCAGCAGCGAGGTAAGTTCGAACCCACCCCTGTGTTGGCCCATATAAAAACTAGACCCCCCATGTTTCTATTGGCCCATATAAAACTAGGCCCTTGATGTTTCTATTGGCCCATATAAAACTAGGCCCTTGATGTTTTTATTGGCCCATATAAAAGCCAAGTCCTTGATGTTTCTATTGGTCCATATAAAACTAGGCCCCTATTGTTTCTATTGGCCCATATAAACAATAGACCCCTGATGTTTCTATTGGTCCATATAAAAACTGGGCCCATGATGTTTCTGTTGACTCATATAAAAACTAGGCCCCTGGTGTTTCTCAGTGCTAAGGGGAAACCATCTTTCCCCCTTGACACTGAGGAACAACAGGGGCAAAAGATGAGCATCATTGAAGATCTACTGAGAAGTAAGATCCACTGTTCCAATATTGCCTATTCCAAGACTTTATAAATGTAACTTTAATCCTCTAGTTTTAATCACTAAATCTTAACCATTGAATTGCACCTCTTTTTTCTGGTTATTGTTATTTGATTGCTTACATACAGTGTTTCCCCAAAAATAAGACCTCCCCGGAAAATAAGACCTAGTGAAGGGGTGAACATGGCCAGCATAGGAGGCAGCCCTTCTCTTCCCTGGTTATCTCATGGAAGCTCGGCACCTTAATTGCAGCCCTCAGATCAGCTGAGCCAGTGAGGCCCAAGCAACTCAGCTCAGATCTCTGGAGCACTTCCCCAGCCGCCAGCCTTCCAGGGCCCCATTTGCCAGCAGTTGCGCTGCCCTGCATGAGCTCCATGGCGGCCCTGCAGCAGGATGGAGGGGGAGGGGGATATCACCCCTTCTTCCTTTGCACCCCAAAACCCCATCTTTCGTGGCCACCGAGCCCCCTGCCTGCACCCCTCTCACTGGAGCAAGGGGTTTTGGGCAATTCAATACCGATATTACCCGTGGAGGCCTCCCAGTGTTACGCTCTGCCGTAGCTTCAGAGCAAACCTACTCCTTCCCTGCACGGGAAAATTCCCCCTCTTTTCCTACTGATCGTTCTTTATTTGGGATCGCAGGACAGATGCATGTCCCCAAAATGCTCCATCCGAAGGCTTCAGCCTTGCAATCCTGGGATGTGTGTCTGTGTTGCGATCCCAAAGAAAGGACGGTGTGTGTGTGTGTGTGTGTGTGTGTGTGTGTGTGTGTGTGTGTGTGTGTGAGAGAGAGAGAGAGAGAGGGGGGGGGGAGGGAGGGAGGGAGGGAGGGATACAATCCAACCTGCCTTTTGTGAACTTTTGGCTGCACGCAAGGAAAGCAGAAGCAGCAGAAACCCTGGCTTGTTTCTCTCCCCCAAACTCCACCAGAATGAGTCTTTGTGAGGCTCTGCCGTTCACATGTGCAAAGCCACAACAAGCCTTGCAGGGTCCTGCTCAGTAGTGGGTTCTATATCCCGTCGCAACCGGTTTGCTCGTGCGCGCATGCGCAGAAGCATCCTGGGCAGGTGGCGGAGCTTCCCGGGTGGGTGGGCAGAGCCTCCCACCGCTGCCGCTACTGGTTCACCGAACTGGGCTGAACCGGGAGCAATCCACCGCTGGTCCTGCTCCAAGAGGCTGCGCCGGTATGTCAAACCTTGTGGCGGTGTAGCCGCACTTCCATGCACCCCATGTGTTTGCTCAATAGGGATTTGGGGACTAGCCGAGCCAGCTGAGTGTGCACAAAATGCCAAGCTTGAGATCTGGGCTCGGGGTGGTGGTGGACGAGCCCAGCTGGCTTCACGCGGGAGAGGAGGCACTGCGAGGGAGCCGGGCAGGGGTCGCATTGGCCAGGCGGGGGTTGCCCCTGCAGAAGCCGGGCCTTGGGGCATCACCCTAAGCAGGCGCCAAGCTAGAGGTGGGGGAGTCTCAGTCCCCTTACCCGGTTGCCCTCTGCCATTTCTCATCAAATGTCTGTGTGTGAGAGAGAAAGAGAAATGGCAGAGAGGAAACCTTTTCAAACAGCATTGCCTGCAATTCTCATTACTCCCCTCTGCCATTTCTCTTTCTCTCTCACACACACATAGACATTTGATTGCTTTAAAGGATGGGCTGCTCTTTGCTTCTATGGTATCGTAAGCACGCACTTCCCACAATCTTCCAGAATTGCCTGCAATTCTCTACTGTGAGAAGCTGCATATTGTGAAGAAGAACGAAGAAGAATGAAGTGAGGTGGTGGTGGGGGAACTAAGGTATTGTAGGAGTGTGCAGCTACCCCACTCACCCTGCAACGACTTACTTGAGGGCCCTTCAGCCAGGCCATCCATGCCAAACACTCATCCCTCCCCAGGACAGCCCCAGCCTTTCTCTAACCTGCTTTCCAGCTCCATTCTCCCCCGCATGCAGGGCAACAAAAGTTTTTTAAAAAGTTCAGACCTTCCAACTTCTCACAAATATATATATTTATATATTTATTTATATATATCACACGAGGTATTTTTTTTACCGTAGTTCCAGAGACTACTTTTACTGTTTCTTTGCCTACCGGTACTTGATTTCCAGCTCCATCGTGTTTCTCGCCATTGTGTGCAGGGAAACAAGTTTGTGGGACTACCGTAAAAAAAACTATCTAGAAGAAAACATTCATGTGTATACAAGCTGTTAGCTATCTTCATCACCATTTTAGTACACACACCGAACCCTGAAAGCATAGGTGATCCAGTTACCTTTTGTTTATAGAATGCCTCCTATTTGCCCTCTCAAGCAGCAAAAATAACTTGGGTCAGCCTCAATGCTATTACACTTTTTACCATATTATTACAACTCAGCATATATAATTGAGTTAGTTTCTCCAAGTAAACATCAGGGGTGGGTTCCAGCTTACCTCACTGCCGGTTCGCTCCCTCCCGTGCCATGTGGGCGCGCCGCGTGGGAGGGAGTGAATCGGCAGCGAGGTAAGTTGGAATGCGCAGTATTGGCATGCGCAGTAATGAAAAATCTGAAAAAAAAACAAAGCTGAAAAAAAGATGGTGACTGCATGCACAGTGCCGGAAACTCAGCTTCTGCACATGCTCAGAAAAAAATAAAATAAAAATAAAATAAAAAAAAAATTTTTTTAAATAAAACCAAAAACAAGATGGCAACTGCATGCACAGTGCTGGAACTTGCACATGCTCAGAAGTAAAAAAAAATTTAAAATTTGAAAAAAATAAGATGGTGGCACCCACGGACCGGCATCGACTGATCCGGTTTGGTGATGTCATCGTGACATCACCAGCGGGTCACTACCGGTTCAGGCGAACTGATCCTAACTGGGAGGAACCCATCCCTGGTAAACATGTATATCCACAAATACTGAGATGTAAAAACCACCATTACTCCAGAGAGTTTGGAACATACCAAATACAATGAAATACAAGATAGAGACCTCTAAGAGTAGATTAGGAGAGTGTATTAAAATAAAAGACGGGTAGCTAAATGAAAACAGTTTCACTATCTTTCCTTCTGTTTGCTTTAGTTCTGTAAGTCTCATTCACATAATGAGTGTATTGACAATCATTATGTAAATTAGATCATCTTTCCAGGAGGATGTCTGTTCCTCCTTGAGTCATTTAAACTAGGTTATATATTCATCAACAGAACCCCCGGTTATTTCCTGAGATTTTTTTCCTCAGGAATTACTTAAAGATATTAGTATTAGCTGTTCATATGAAGTCTAGAAAAACAAACTATCTGGATGTTTGGAAGATTTTAATCCTTCCTTCAGTGAATTAATTTCATAGTCCTATATAAACAAAATAAACAAATCTGTATATTGACATGTTTATTCAGTAACATGCTGATTATAAAGTAAAAAATAACAAATGCTTCAGATTTTTATGATGGATACAAGCAAATGTATAAGACTGCAATACAGGATCCTATATTTACCCAAACTCATTTTAATATTACTATATTATTACTAATTCAATTACTTCTGATGTGCTCTGTTTAGTAAATGTAAACTGATATATTTTTGTTTTGCAAGCTGCTATTATAAAAAGTGTATTTATATATTTATTATATGCAAACACTTCTCATTCTTTGCAGTATGGATGCAAACGCAGTGGTGAAATCCAATTTTTTAAATTACTGGTTCTGTGGGCATGGCTTGGTGGGCGTGGTGGGCGTGGCTTGGTGGGCATGGCAGGGGAAGGATACTGCAAAATCTCCATTCCTACCCAACCCTGGGGCCAGCCAGAGGTAGTATTTGCCAGTTCTCCGAACTACTCAAAATTTCTGCTACCGGTTCTCCAGAACATGTCAGAACCTGCTGGATTTCACCCCTGATGCAAAGGTCTTCCTGGTTTCATGCAACAATGCAAAAACTTATGTACCCAGCTGCAGACCCCATTCTTGCATTCATGGATGCTCTTAAACTTGTTCTTTCCACATTTCACTAATGCAGAGGTGGTATTCAGCCGGTTCGCACCGGTTCGGGTGAACCGTTAGGGAAAATTTGACCTGGTTTGCCGAACCAGTAGCGACCTCTGGCTGGCTCCGCCCCCACCCACCCACTCACCACTCACCGCTCACCCCCACCCACTTGCCCACCCCACATGCCCGCCCGCCCTCCCGCTCGCTCGCTCGCTCCGCCTACCCACTTGCCCTGCCCCACCACTCCTCACCTCCCTGGCATAACACACTGTGGCTCCTCGCGTTGACCACACAGTCTCTGCTCTGCAGCTTGCCTGCCTTCCGACGCAGTGCCTGCGACTCAACTGAGTGGCCCTGATCTGCCTGCCTAGGTAAGTAAGCCTGTGAGTCGCACTAGCCCCCCACCCACTGTCCCCGGCCTCCAGATTGCCTGGCTTGCTTCATCACCGCAGCTCCACATGGACTGCGGTGCTCATGGCCAAGCTAGCTCCCCCCCCCCCACTGTCCTAGGGCTCACCTGGCTGGCTAGGCCACCGGCATGGCTCCATCCCAGGTGCTGGTGCTGGCTGTGGCTTAGCTAGCTGCCCCACCACCACCATCCCCGCCTGCCTTCGCCTACTCCCTTCCACATGGCCCACGGCCCTGCCATGCTTCCCTGCCTTCCTGGCGGTCCTCGTGGCCAGGCTCACTGTCCACGCTCACCTAGAGAACCCAGGCAGGCCTCAAACTACACCCTCCCCCGGGCCAACGCAATTTATACTGCCTGCGGCCTGCTGTGCTCAGCCGAAGGGCCACAGGTGGGGACAGCATGGGCTGGGGGAGCGGCACGGGCACAGGTGGCTGAAGCGGTTTGGGTAAGGCTCTTACCTTACTGTCCCATCTGGAAAATGCTGCGGGTGGCAGAAAGAATCCGCATTCAACCTGGCTGCTTTTTTCTGCCACCCTTAGCACTTTCCCGATGGGAGTGAAGTCGTACCCAAAGCTAAATTTTGCTGTGCTGCGAAAGATGCTTTTCCATTCCCAGCATTTTCCGGACTGGGACTTACAGGAGGAGGACCCAAAGCTAAAGTAAATTTCGCTGTGTGCTTTCCCAGGGCCCTGAGGGCCGCCTTCTCGGAGTGCTGCTGCTGTCACTCTGGATCTCTCCTTCCACCACCATTGCCATGGAGCTCACCATCAGTATCAGTATCAGTAAGTTCTTGCTTTGCTCCCCAGGAAGGGCTCCGTTGTGGAGGGCTGTGTGCCCAGACCAGGTGCTTTCTCTTGGGCCTCCCGTCTCACATGTCTCAGGTGGGTCTCACTCTCCTAGCTTTTGAAGGAGGAAGGGGAGGAGGAAGGGGAGGGAGAGAGAGAGGGAGGGAGAGAAAGAAAGAAAGAAAGAAAGAAAGAAAGAAAGAAAGAAAGAAAGAAAGAAAGAAAGAAAGAAAGAAAGAAAGAAAGAAAGAAAGAAAGAAAGAAAGAGAAAGAAAGGCAGAGAGAGAGAGAAGGAAAGAAAGAGAAAGAAAGAAAGAGAGGGAGGGAGGGAGGGAGGGAGACAGAAAGAAAGAAAGAAAGAAAGAAAGAAAGAAAGAAAGAAAGAAAGAAAGAAAGAAAGAAAGAAAGAAAGAAAGAAAGGAAAAAAGAAAGAAAGAAAGAAAGAAAGAAAGAAAGAAAGAAAGAAAGAAAGAAAGAAAGGAAAAAAGAAAGAAAGAAAGAAAGAAAAGGAAAGAAAGAAAAAGGAAGGACGGGGGAGAGAGAAAGAAAGAAAGAAAGAAAGAGAAAGACAGAACAAAAGAAAGAGAAAGAGAAAGAAAGAAAGAAAGAAAGAAAGAAAGAAAGAAAGAAAGAAAGAAAGAGAAAAAGAAAGAAAGAAAGAAAGAAAGAAAGAAAGAAAGAAAGAAGAAAGAAAGAAAGAAAGAAAGAAAGAAGAAAGAAAGAAAGAAAGAAAGAAAGAAAGAAAGAAAGAAAGAAAGAAAGAAAGAAAGAAAGAAAGAAAGAAAGAGGAAGAAAGAGGAAGAAAGAGAAAGGGAGGGAGGGAGAGAGAGAGAGAGAAGAAGGAGGAGGAGGAGGAGGAGGAGGAGGAGGAGGAGGAGGAGGAGGAGGAGGAGGAGGAGGAGGAGGAAGGACCACAAATCCTGGCACTAGACGTGGCTTCAGAAGATGCTTTGAAACAGCACAACAGTCTAGGGCTGGAAGGGATCTCAGAGGTCATCTAGACCAAACCCTGCTCCAACAGGAGATCCTTACAGAATCATAGAATAGCAGGGTTAGAAGGGACCTTGGAGGCCATCTAGTCCAACCCCCTGCTCCAGCAGGAAACCTTATATCATCTGGATTATTTTGGTGCCTCTAACAGAGAGGAAAATTGCCAGAAAAGAGGAGTTTACTAGGACAAGGCTGCCATGCAGACGAAGGCAGAGATAGTCCTTGACTTATGACCACAATTGAGCCCAAAATTTTGGTTGCTAAGCAAGAGCATTAAGTGAGTTTTACCACGTTTATCTCAATCCATGACATCTTTTGGCTCTAACAGTCATGTGCAGGCTAGGTAAGAACATCTGAAGGTGTGTGTAATGTTCTAATGTATAGAAGTTATAGTTAAATGTGTGGCAGAAAGTGGACTCTGGGTGTGTTTTTCCAAATGTAGTAAGTGAGGTTGAATGTGTATCGTTTTAGAAGAGGTGTGTGTGTGTGTGTGTGTGTGTGTGTGTGTGTGTGTGTGTGTGTGTGTGTACATACGCATACTGTATATATAGTAGATAATGTATCTTTTTGTCTGCCTATACACACTCTATACTATGTAATATGTATGTATACATATGGCATATATACATAGGATTAAATAGTATATTTTGGATGTTATGTAGTAGTAAATAAATAGACAGGGAAATTGTATCTCGTTGAGGCCTCTGAGGCGAGGAGAGGCCAGGCAAGGCGCCCCTTGACGTGAGTGACATCAAGTTGGCCACGCCCACCCAGTCACATGACCACCAAGCCATGCCCACCCAGTCACATGACCACCAAGCCACACTCACCCAGTCACATGACCACCAAGCCACGCCCACAGAACCAGTAGTAAAAAAAAATGAATCCCACCACTGCAAAGTTAGTAATGTATTAGTTTAACTATCATTTGGACCAGGTTGCTTGCTATTACCCAAAGTCCAAGAAAAAGTAAAATGAAAATTGTTTCAGCTAAACATATAACATAAATAGAAGAAAATTAAAAAAATAGAATAAAGAATCTATTTTGGAAAATTAGAGAAATGGGAAAATTCAAAGGAATATGAACAGAAAGATTTTAAAAATGAGCATAATATTTTAGAAAGAAAGAAGCAATACATGGAAGCCTTTACAAGACAAATTTGGATGAGACAATATTCAAGAATTTGATGATGAACTTATGGTTGCTTTAGGATACGGGTGTCAAACTCGAGGCATTATGTTGCCGTCACGTGACGTTTCACGATGTTTTTCCCACTTGCGGAGCTGGGGTGGGCGTGGTCTGCACGTGACGCATCCGGCCCACGTTTGACATCCCTGCTTTAGGAAAATGTTAGATGGGCTAGATAGAAAATAGGAAGGTGTAGGGATGGAGGAACTAGCAGTCTTTTGAAAGAACATTAGAAAGAAATTATACAAATAGTTATACTTGGATGGTGGATTATGCAATAAAAATAGCAAGAGAACAACAAAAAGAACTATTTATAAACTATTCCAAAGCTTTAATGATATCACTTGAATAAGTCTCTCAATGATGTGAGTATGTCCCAAGCACCTGGTTCATCTGTTAAGAAATCTCTACAATAACCAGGAAAAGGTTGAGAATACAGTTTTGGTTACATCAAATGGTTTAACTGAAAAAGGAGTCGGGCTGCATTTTATCACTATTCGACCACTGTATTTGCAAGTGTTTGATGTGAATACTAATACTAATACTAATACTAATACTAATACTAATACTAATACTAATACTAATACTAATACTAATAACAACAACAACAACAACAACAACAACAACAACAACAACAACAACAACAACAGAGTTGGAAGGGAGCTTGGAGGTCTTCTAGTCCAACCCCCTGCCTAGGCAGGAAACCCTACACTACTTCAGACAAATGGTTATCCAACATCTTCTTAAAAACTTCCAGTGTTGGAGCATTCACAACTTCTGGAGGCAAGCTGTTCCACGGATTAATTGTTCTAACTGTCAGGAAATTTCTCCTTAGTTCTAAGTTGCTTCTCTCCTTGTTTAATTTCCACCCATTACTTCTTGTTCTACCTTCAGGTGCTTTGGAGAATAGTTTGACTCCCTCTTCTTTGTGGCAACCCCTGAGATATTGGAACACTGCTATCATGTCTCCCCTGATCCTTCTTTTCATTAAACTAGACATACCCAGTTTCTGCAACCGTTCTTCATATGTTTTAGCCTCCAGTCCCCTAATCATCTTTGTTGCTCTTCTCTGCACTCTTTCTAGAGTCTCAACATCCTTTTTACATCGTGGCGACCAAAACTGAATGCAGTATTCCAAGTGTGGCCTTACCAAGGCATTATAATGGGGTATTAACACTTCACGTGATCTTGAGTCTATCCCTCTGTTAATGCAGCCTAGAACTGTGTTGGCTTTTTTGGCAGCTGCTGCACACTGCTGGCTCATATTTAAATGGTTGTCCACTAGGACTCCAAGATCCCTCTCACAGTTACTACTGTTGAGCAAGGTACCACATATACTGTACCTGTGCATTTTGTTTTTCTTGCCTAAATGTAGAATCTTACTTTTATCACCATTGAATTTCATTTTGTTTGATAGCGCCCAATGTTCAAGTCTGTCAAGATCCTTCTGTATATGTATGGGCTACAGGTCTGGAAGGAATGAAAATAGCCTGAAATATCTTGACAATACCATGATTGCAAAAATGGGGGGGAAGAAACAATTGTTCCAAAAATAAAAACAGGAAAGCAAAAACAATGGTTTTTCTTTGAACATCAACAAAACAAAGATACTGAAAACTCAGAGGATTTAAGGTGAACAATGAGATAACAGCAGTGATTGGCAGTTTTAATGTTCTAGGCTTCAGAATTGGTAAAGAAGGTGTCTATCCAAGAGATTCAGAGAATCTTGGACAAAAAAGAACCAGACAACTCATATAAGTAGATGATGTTAAGTTTTATATTAATTGAAATACCATAGAAGATCAACACAGTTCAGCTAAGCTAAAACTTATTGTCCATTTATTGGACTTTACTTTATTGGACTTCCCTGTTATGACTGGGAGAATGGTCCGTTCCTTCTTCCACTTGATCTTCCATTTGTTAAAAAGAAAAGATTGCCGTTTTTCTTCCTTATTGACAGGGAGACTAGAAAAAAAGGACTCAATGTCACCATGTCCTCTCTCTATTAAATACAGAGCTGCATTTATTTTTCAGAGATGAGGATTATTTGCTATTTCCAGGAAACTCACTAAAAATAATAAAAAAATAAAATAAAAATAAAAAATAAAAAATAAAAAAATAAAGAAAAGACAAGTGTGCTATCCAGTTTTGGAGCATCGCTCCCAACATGACATGAAAGCCCAGTGCTACCCTTGAGCTGATGGAATTGTGCAGTTCTGGGGGCAAATCAGTCCTGAACTTGGCATAAGCTACCCAGACACTTTACATGGAACAATGCGTGCGAACCGGTGGCGATCTAATTTAGAACCCACCACTGATTTAGAGATAGGTTAGGATTAGGGTGCTGGAAATCAGGGTGCTTGAACATTTTCTGATTCTTTTTGTTTTTAAACTTTAGAGAACAATTTAATGTTAACTTCTTCTCAAATTGATTTCTTATATTAAAAAACATTTCAGATTTAGTTTTTCTCTGCTTTCTCTGCTTTCTCTTATTTCATTTTGACCCTTAATGGGAACTAAATGCTTTTCAAATAAGATTATTTAACATGCTATATTAGTAAACTGTGATGTAGTCTCTTACTTTGATTTGCAAGCATTTGATTCCATGCTGGAAGACAAAGTGTATGGCCTCCATTACACTTTGCAGTCAACCCAATTTTCCAGTTGGATATCGCACTGCTTGAAATTAACTAGCAATCTGTAATGGGGAAACTCTGTGCACATCCCTTGGGCTTTTCAATCATCCTATTCTACTGTTAGTTATTTTCCCAGTTAGAATAAAGAGCTTGGTTGAGAGCTTTGAAATGTGTATTGACTACAAAATTCTACTCTAAGGAAACTTCCCAGGGATATGAAAAATAAGAATTTGAAAACGGAAAAGATGGTTCTATTAAAGAGAAAATATATGTAGTTTCTATCAACCCAGCCAACTCTACTGTTCATTTAGACATCTCACTCTTTGAACCCAAGTCATTTTTTGTTCCATTGCTGTTTAGGAATCTCAAAGGCATGTTTACCTAGATGGCTTCTCCAGTGAACTTTGGATACATACCTAGCAGGTAATAGCTATGGCTGTGTGAGGTTCATCACAGCCTTTTTTATGTCATTGTTGTTCGTCCATCGTGTTCGAAGAGGACCTTGACATCTATCAGGTTGTGGGCTGTTTACGATGTGTACGCAGGTGGCTGGAAAGGCCTATATGGGCACAGAATGTTCTGCCACATGTTGGGCAGACATGTGTGGGCACCATTGTCGCAGCATTTGCAGCTCTGGCTTTGCGGAGTGCTCGCTTCTCTTCTGCTAAGGCTGTTCTTCTGTCCTCAGATATTTGGCAGCCTTGGTGGATCAGCATGCGCCATGTTGATCGATTTTGTGCCAGGGTTTCCCAGGAGGTGGTGTCGATATCAAGGGACTTGAAGGAGGCTTTCAACGAGTCTTTGTATCGCTTCCTTTGTCCCCCGTGCGATTGCTTTCCTTTAGACAGCTCACCATAGAGGAGCTGTTTAGGGATGCAATGGTCTGGCATCCTTGCAACATGGCCTGCCCAGCGTGTCTGGGCTTTCATCAGCAGGGTGGGTATTGATGGCAGGCCTTCTCTGGAGAGGACTTCTGTGTCTGGCACCTTATCCTGCCACCGGATCCTCGGAATTCTATGAAGGCAGGTCATGTGGAAGTGGTTCAGTTGCCTAGTATGCCTCCTGTATACAGTCCAAGTCTCACTGGCATACATGAGGGTAGTTAGCACTACTGCTCGGTAGACTTTGAGCTTTGTAGCAAGGCTTATTCCATGGCAGTCCCACACATTATTCACTAATCTGCCAAATTCAGAACTTTTTATAGACACATACCAGAGGTGGGCTCCTGCCTGTTTTTGCCGGTGCGGTTAATAGCTGTTGTTCGGCGCAGAGCCAAAGACGTTGCTGCCGTTCGCGGCACGGGAGCTTTCCCCGGGCGCTTTCCCCGCCCGCATGGACGCCGCCATTTGCGTTCTTTTGCCCTCTGCGCATGCAGAACGCTTTGCACATGTGCAGAAGGCAAAAGAACTCAATTGGTGGCATCCATGCGGGCGGCAGCAGTGCCCGGGGAAAGCCCCCGCGCCGTGAACGGCAGCAGCATCTTCGGCTCTGCGCCGAACAACAGCTATTAACCGCACCGGCAGGAACCCACCTCTGACACATACTAAATAAAGGATTTCGCAATGTGGTGGGAATACTTTAGAAGGAAATAATAATAATGCAGAAAGGTCTTACAAAGTGACAGAGCTAGGAAACTTTTGAGAAAGACAACATGCAAAAGGCTTTTCAAAAGAAAAAATAGTAGCTTTTTCAAAGATATGAAATATAATGTATAAGAGAGCCAATAGTTCTTAAAGCAGAGATGTTAGTCATGTCAACAATCAACAACTGTTCAGTTTCATGACAGAATGGCTGTTGGTTCAGAAGCCTTCCAATTCCAGGACAAGCTCATCTTTAGCTCAGGAACAGGATGTTCTCTTCCAGGAGAAGCAGGCCAGCAATCTGGGAGTCTTCCTGAATGTATGACTTCAGCTAGGGTAGCAGAGAGTTTTCCAGACCATTTCAGACTATTCGGGAAGATCATGAAAGTCAATCTGGCTCCAGTTGATTTGTGCATGCCTGTTTCTTTAAAGATCTATAACAAGGGTCCCCAAACTTGGCAACTTTAAGACTTGTGGACTTCAACTCCCAAAATTCTCCAGCCAGCTATGCTGACTGGAGAATTCTGGGAGTTGAAGTCCACAAGTCTTAAAGTTGCCAAGTTTGAAGACCTCTGATCTATAATTTTGTTGTAACTTGACTTATGATTTTATTTTCTTGAAATAGCTTTGGTTTGTTTTATTTTGTTGAGAGTCATAAGATTGGGGTGACATTATTTTAATAGTTCTGTTTTTTATTGAACTGCTTTTGAACTACTGTATACTGGGCAGACTCTGTATGGAATTGGGTGGCTTAACTTGTGCATTTCTTTATTCTAAACAATAGTAGTACTTTTCTTTATTAAGTTACATTCTTTTAATCCCAGCTCACTTATCTAACCAGCCAAGAACATTTTTCTTCGAACAATCAACATGATATCATCTTCATTTTTTCCCTTGGAGCTATTTGTAGTTGTGGATTTAGCATTTTTACAAAGGTTAGTTTTCTGGCTAGTGGGATTCAAATGATGATTACCTAAACCAGTGTTTCCCAACCTCAACAATTTTAAGATGTGAGAGCTTCAATTGCCAGAATTCTTACAATGCAAAAATATTTACCTGAAACTGATATTCCCTGTACTTATTTCCAATCCCTTCAGGATCCAATTTAAAGCTCATCTGAGCAAGCTCACCATGTTTCAAAGAAATCCATTTTTCCCACTCAGTGAAATGCAGCCTTTCTTATAAAAGCATCCCTTTCTTCTAAAAATTTAGATCATAGTCTCAGAAATGTAATGTTGATTAAATTTTGTTTCCATCCCCCTTCCTACACCCTATTCTTCCTATTCATGGAAAGGCAAATGAAAGTACCAACTAAGCCTTCAATTCTTTGCCTTTAACATTAAACCTAACCCTAGAGCAGGGGTCTGCAACCCACGGCTCTGGAACCATCCCCACTCTGCTGGCCTTCCAAAAGGCCGTTAAGACATGGCTCTTCCTGCAGGTGGGGGGGGACAGCTTAATCTACTCGAGCTTACCCCCCAAGTATGTATGTTGCTGAATGGATGTTGTCGTTTTTATACTGCTTTTTAAATTTTGTACTGTTTTTAATTATATGAAATTTTGATTATTCTTGTATTTTTCTTTGTTGTACGCCGCCCTGAGTCCTTCGGGAGTTGGCCGGCATATAAGAATAACAAAATAAATAAATAAATAATAAATAACTGCATGTGGCTCTTCAATCCCTCTGTTGCGGCTCCCTGTAGCTCAAAATATAAGTCACAACAGCCAATGTGCGACACCCACCAGCACGTGATTTATTGAGCTTTTCGACCCATCTTTTTTTTCCAGAGTTCAAAATGTTTTTGTTGCATGCAGAAATAAAAATGTATTTTCTCTGTAGCAGTTCATTGATTTCATAAATGCAACACAGTATAGTTTTTTTATACATAGCATAAAGGTAAAAAATGATATATGCAGTGTTATCTTCATTTTAGATGTCAAAAGGATTTTGTGGCTCCCGGTGTTTTCTTTTCTGTGGGACCGGGTCCAAACGGCTCCTTGAGTGTTTAAGGTTGCTGACCCCTGCCCTAGAGGTTTCATCAATCAATCTTAAATATGATTATCACACAGTCAGCCTGATGTTCAGACTGGATTTGTTATTTTTATCCACCTATCGAGTCCTTCCCAAGGGCCTGGGAAAGGCAGGTGTTTATGTTTGATGGTGTTAGAGGTATCGTCACAGGATGTAAGCTATTCCAGGTAAAGCTGCCTTTTGCAATTGACTGATGGTGAATTTGTCAGCACTAATGGTGTTCAAGTGGTGCTCCAGTTGTTTTGGTATTGTAGTCAAGATGTCTATTACTATCGGTACTACCTTTGTTTTCTTTTGCCACAGTTTTTCTATTTGCAGGTATCATGGTTGACTCGCTACACAGGCCCGGTTCACAATCAGACAACGGTAACAGGAGGGGGAAGGGAAGGCATTAGAATGTAAGAGAGGCTTGGAAGGGAAATTTGGAATGCAATTGTACTGACTGGAAGCCTGAGATGGACCCAACACCAGCTGGAAATGTTCGAGGTAGACAAACCATTCCAAAAGCAAAGTGAATGCAAGTGATTGGTGGACAATAGGCAGTGGGAGGTTCGGGGGGGGAGGGAACATTTTCCTATGCTGTTTGCATGCATATGGAATCTTTAGTAAAGTTATACTCTTGGTAAAAAAAATGTCTCAGGAGTTTCTTTTGCTGCCTAACGTTTGACGTTAGGTCTATGTATTTTGTTAACTTCTCCAGTTCTTTTTCTTTCATTGCTATTATTATATCTTTATTTTGTACAACTTAGGGCAGCTTACATAGTGCTCCCACCTTCTATTTTCTCCAAAACAACAGCTTTATGAGATGGGTTGGGCTAAGAGAAAATTACTGCCCCTAAGTCACCAGGCCAGCTTTCATCCTCTGGTTATTAACTGTATAAATAAATCTTCACATTGAATGTTCTTGCTAGCTTCCTTGATGGGACCTAAAAATGACTGCTTGCTAAGTATTATTCCAAGAGTATCTCTCCCCCATAAATGTACTATTCTTTACTCCTCCTCCCTGAACAGTTATGCTGCTTGAAATAGAAATTAGATATTTAGCTACAGAGACCATTTGATTTCTGCATTTCAGAAATTCACAACCTGCTGTTCTTCCACATAGCTCACTGCAGGAGGCTGACAATGCTTAGATGCTGTGTTTAAAGTGATTTCTCAAGGAAGAAAGAGGAGACAAAATGTGGAGAACCTACCATTATCTTGAAGGATAATGAGTTTTTTCATAGGAGGGACCATCTCCAAAAAACTGTCTGAAGGAGACCTTCCCACTGGTAACTACCATTGTCTTCACGTCACTATGTATAGTAGTAATCTGTTTATTGTGTCATCATGAATGTTTGCTTGAGAAAAATAATGTTTAGGCAATTGACATTCTTTGAGATGATAATTTCTGACATCTGCAATCTGTTCCTGTACTGGATTGCTTATTTTGGAAATAATCTCCAAAAATAGCAATTGTCAAGATAATTTTTCATTGCTCATCACACATCATTAACACACATCAACAGTGTGTTAATGCCTAACAATTAAAAAAAATTAGAATTGGAAAAAGAATTGAATATAGGAGTTTGCTATTGCTATGGTATGATATGCCATACGCTAAATAAATAAATAGGAGTTTGTGAAAGAAATTCATGTTTGACCATAGTACATTGAATTCATATGCCGTATGGTTTTTTCAAATTTTGCGATACCCTATGCTCCTAAAATGATAAATGAATTGGTGTGACACCTTTCCCCTGCCCCATGAATAAAGCTAACCCTCTTATTAGGATAAGGGTTAAAAAAATTTTTTAAATCACTTAATCAAAGTTATATTCCTGACTGAGGCTTACTTTTATCTGACACATTGCTCATTTTTATGTTTATCTTATTTCCTAGCCATACCTTTTTTCCATTTTGAAAGTATAGAAATGTAAAGCAATAGAAAACCATACTCCACTAACACCTACCATCTGCACAGGTCGTCCTCAACCTGTGACCGCAACGGAGTCCAGAATTACAGTCTTAAATTGTGCTGGTTGTTAAGCATGTCACCATGTGATTGTGCCCAATTTGTGGTGGTTGTTAAGTGAATGTGGTACTCATAAAGTAAACATGGCAATTATTAAGCAAACACACTGTGGTGATTAAGCAAATCCATTGCCCATAATGGATGGTTTTTGCCAGAAACTGGAAGTAAATACCAGTTTCTGGCAAAAAGTAATAAATCATGGTCACAGGACCACTGGAGGCTGCAAATGGCAGTAAATGCAGGCCAGTTCCCAAGTATTTGAAATGCAATCATGGAAGGATGGCCATCTGAACTCTAAAATCAGATTTTATACCAACACTCTTTATACTTTACATAAATGACCTTTGTGATCATATTAAAAGCAACTCTCTTCTCTGATGATGTAAAACTATTCAACACCAGCGACAATGCTGCTACCCTTCAAAAAGACCTTAACTATGTGTCAGAATGGTCAAACGAGTGGCAACTTCAAATTTCAACCAACAAATACTCTGTCTTACACATTGGCAAAAAAAACAAAACATAAAATACAAGTTGTATGGACACGACCTTGTAGATGACCCTCACTCTGTTAAGGACCTTGGAGTACTCTTCTCTAATGATCTAAGTGCCAGAGCCCACTGTAACAACATTGCCAAAAAGGCATTAAGAGTGGTTAATCTAATCTTGCATAGCTTCTTCTCTGGTAACATTGTACTTCTAACTAGAGCATACAAAACATTTGCTAGACCAATTTTCAAATACAGCTCATCTGTCTGGATCCCGCACTACATATCAGACATTAATACAATTGAGAATGTCTGGAGATATTTCACGGGAAGAGTCCTCCACTCCTCTGTTCGCAACAGAATACCTTATGCAACCAGACTTGAAATCTTGGGCTTAGACAATTTAGAACTACATCACCTTCAGTCTGACCTAAGTGTAGCACATAAACTTATCTGCTACAATGCCCTACCTGTCAATGACTACTTCAGCTTCAACCGCAACAATACACAAGCACACAATAGATACAAACTTAACATAAACCGCTCCAAACTTGATCGCAGAAAATACAACTTCAGCAACAGAGTATCAATGCCTGGAATGGACTACCTGACTCTGTGGTTTCTTCCCCAAACCCCCAAAACTTTAACCTTAGACTGTCTATTGTTGACCTCACCCCATTCCTTTTTTAAAATACTTTTTTTTGAAATGTTTCACATTAAAAAGACAAAACATAATTTCACTAATACAGCTTGTCGCTATCTGAAGTTTTTCCTTCATTCTACATTTTCCATATCTAAGGCTATTGTTTTTAACTTAAACATTCTTATTTCTATTTACAATTTTATACGTGTTGTATATTACATTACATCTATTTACATTTTGCAGTTACATTTGTTTAATTTTGTTACATCATTTTATATTACTTTACACATTAATTTTACTTTTCCTTTCAAGCCAATCACACCATCTATTCCATATTTTGTAATACATTGTTTCCCCCCCTCTCTCAATTCCATTCCATTCCACTAGGACAGTGGTTCCCAACCTGGGGGTCAGGACCCCTTTGGGGGTCGAACGACCATTTCCCAGGGGTCGCCCTGGCATCCTCAGCTCCCCCCCCCACTGCCACAAGCCTGGCCATATCGGCTCAACTTGCCCGAGCCCTACGATTGGTCGGGAGAGGTGCCATTCCGTGAGAGGTGTTTGTGATGCCTGGCGGCTGAGCTAAGGGGCGAGGCGTTGCAAGATTGCACGCTGGAGAGTACAAGGTGGTGCTTAAGACATCTGTGGCCACTCCTGTCTCCTGCTCACAGCAGCAGTTTATTCCCACTGGTGTCGAAGGGAAAGGGAGTCACGGGAGGGAACGGCCAGCCAACGACCACTTAAGTTTCACAGCGCACAACGGCAGGAAGGAGGACAGCTGGGTCGGATCCAGTGGAAGATGATATTCCTTGTGCTCTTGCAAAGACTGGCCCGAGAATTTCTGATCTGGCATAATTACATATTGTTTTTGTGATTAATCACTATGCTTTAATTATGTTCAATTTGTAACAATGAAAATACATCCTGCATATTATTTACATTACGATTCATAACAGTAGCAAAATTACAGTTATGAAGTAGCAACAAAAATAATTTTATGGTTGGGGGTCACGACAACATGAGGAACTATATTAAGGGGTCACGGCATTAGAAAGGTTGGGAACCACTGCACTAGGAGAACATTCCACTAGGAGAACCGCAGTATTAGCTTTTTCCCCTCCAAGTAAACTTTCCACTGAACATGGTCCCGAGGGTTACCATTGTTACTGTTGACTTTTTTCCTCCTATTTTGGTAACTGTGGTCATTGTACTTGTCATTTTGTTTTTTAAAAAGTTTTTCCACACTACCATATATCTTTCTGCCTCCTCCTTTTTCTTTTTCTTTTATTTTTCCTTCTTCTAGTTCCTTTAACACTTTTCAAGTTATCACTTTTCTCAATAATTTATACTTCTCTTACCGAGCCAGTTCCTCTTTTGCACGCCGTTCAAATATTGCTTGGCTCACCCTTTTACGTGTTTTTTCCTCCCGATCTTTAACAGGTTGGGTCCTCCACTCCCATCACCATCTCGCCGCTTTCCGTTTCTCCTTGGAGACTTACTTCACCGCTAATCAATTGCTAAACAGTCCAGAATCTCAGAGACTTTTTCTATCTGTCTCTTCTTCTTATCTCTCAAGTTTCTCCGATTTCTCAAGCTGCTTGCCACTTTTCTCTTCCATAGCTGAAAGTTCGGGACCTCACGCCTCCAAAGCGGCCATATAGGCTGAGTTTCTTCATGCTGTTTATGAGAGTTCCTCAGGTCCCACGGGAGCCGCACTTCTCCTCATGAAACCACCAAGAGAACCCCTCTTTTTCCTTGTTCCCTCCAGGATCTGATTTGCCCCAGGGGCTTCCAAAACACAAAAAAATCAGCTGAATCAAGCGGAGCCCCACTCATTCCAGCCACTACAGCGTGATGTCACTGCCGGAAGTCCAACCTCACCCCATTCCTAAGAGGTCTGTAAGGGGCATGCATCCCTGTCCTAATGCCTACCATCCCTGTCCTAATGTCCCCACGTATTTGTAACCATCTCATGTATACATAGCCATATTTATACATTTTATGAATTCACAATCATGTCTATACTTTTTCTGTAATTTTATATATGCTTGACAAAACAAACAAACAAACAAACAAACATGTCCAAAGATAGGAGAAGCAGCAAGTTGCCAATCCCTGCTATAAGCAGAACAGAACAGAATAACAGAGTTGGAAGGGACCCTGGATGTTTTCTAGTCATACCTGCACAAGCAGGAGACCCTATAGTACTATTTCAGACAAGTGGTTGTCCAATCTCTTCTTAAAACCTCCAGTGATGGAGCACGCACAACTTCTGAAGGAAACCCATTTCACTGGTTAATTTTTCTCACTGTCAAGAAATTTCTCCTTAGTTCTAGGTTGCTTCTCTCCTTGATTAGTTTCCATCCATTGTTTCTTGCCTTGCCTTCTGGTGCTTTGGAAAATAGGTTGACCCTCTCTTCTTTGTGGCAGCCCCTCAAATATTGGAGCACTGCTATCATGTCACCCTTAGTCCTTCTTTTCACTAGACTAGACATACCCAATCCTGCAAGTGTTTTCATGTATTAGCCTCCAGGCTCATTTTGTTGCTCTTTTCTACACTTTTTCCAGAGTTTCAACATCAGTTTTGGTGACCAAAACTGGATGCAAATAATCTAAGTATGGTCTTACTAAGGCTTTATAGAGCACTACTAATACTTCATGTGATCTTGATTCCATCCCTCAGTTAATGCAATCTAGAATTGTATTGGCTTTTTTGGCTGCTGCTACACACTGCTGGATCATATTTAAGTGATCGTACACTAGTACTTCAAGATCCCTCTCATAGTTACTTCTATTGAGCCATGTTTCACCTAATCTGTACATTTGGTGTTTCTTGCCTAAGTTTAAAACCTTACTTTTCTCTATATTGAATTTGATTTTGTTAGATAGCGCTCAGTGTTCAAGTCTGTCCATTTGTATCTTGAGCCTATCTTCTGGGGTGTTTGCTATTTCTGCCAGCTTGGTGTCACCTGCCAATTGGATGAATTCACCTATTCCTTCATCCAAATTATTTATAAAAATGTTGAAGGGTACTGGGACTAAAACGGAACCTTGGGGTACCCCACTGTTACTTCTCTCTGTGTAGATCAGGGGCGGGTTCCTCTTACCTTCTCCTACCGGTGCGCATCGCGATGTTGTGTGCGTGCGCATCCTCTCACGCAGTTTCAGCTATCTGCACATGCGCAGAAGGACAATTTCACTTCCGCACATGTGCAGAGAGCCAAAAACCGTGAAAAATTCCCCAAAAAAGATGGCAGTCTGCACGGCCAGCAAAGAAAGCACCGGAGCCATTGTGCAATCGGCGGGCCCCTACCGGAACGGTGGAGTGGACTGCACCAGTAGGAACCCACCACTAGTGTAGATGTAGTTCCATTGTGGACTACATATTGAGTTCAATTGGTCAGCCAATTACAAATCCATCTGGTGGTGACACTATCTAGCCCACATTTTTCTAGCTTGCCAAGGAGAAAGTTATGATATATTTTGTCAAATGCTTACTGAAATCCAAGTATACTACATCCACAGCATTTCGTTGGTCCATTAATTTAATCACTTTGTTAAAGAGTGAAATAAGATTTGTTTGGCATGATCTGTTTTTGGCAAATCCATGTTGGCTTCTGGTTATAACTTTGCTTGATTTTAGGTGTTTGCAGAACTGTTGCCTATTATCTTTTCCAGGATCTTCCCAGGTATTAAGCACAACAATCAGCACAACATTGTTTTACTGCTACTTCAAAATACGTTTCTGTTTCTGAAATTCAATTCCCACAAATGTCTAGTATTGTATAAAAGGATTTCTTTTTAAAGCGATCAGATTGACTTCCGCTGTTGTGGGATAGTGATTTCTGTCAGCAATAGTTTAAGGTGATGTTACACAAATCTAAGGAGGCAGAGAAAATGAGGCAGAATAATAATGCTGAGGTCTGAGGGAAGGAATAATGTGCGATAAACATACTGAATGATGGGTGAAGAAAAGATAACAAGAAGCTAGTTTTAAATATGGCATCTTAGGCTTGTTAGTACCCTAACATCTGATTACTCTGTTCCCTGCTATTCAGAATTTTAAATCTGTCAATATCCAAAAGCTGATAGGGAGCTCTTGATCCTTCTGATATAGTTATCCCACATTAATTCAGTACTTTTCATCACACACATACACAAAGACAGAAGGCTTCTTTTCACATTGCATTAAAATACATTTCTGCAGTCCTTATGCTTCATTCTGCTTCTGTAGTGAAATCAGGAAGTGATTCTTGCTATTTAGTTTTAATGTACAAGTTAAGTAACATGATTGAAGGTTCCTGTTGCTGTGTTCTGTCTCCCACAGAATCACGAGCCATTGCAAAAATCACAAGTGCTGCTCTCGTATATATACCCTGTTTCAGTGGTGGGTTCCTACTGGTGCGGTTCACTCTGTCGTTCCGGTAGCGGCCCGCCAATTGCACTATTTGCGTGCGACAGCTCCGATGCCGTCTTCGCCGGTCCATCGTGCGGCACCATCTTTTTTTGCTTCCTGCACATGCGTGGAAGCAAAATCTTGCGAGGGGACGTGTGCGCATGAGATTTAGATGATTTTTTTGCTTCCGCACATGCGCAAAAGCAAAATTGCATGAGGGGACGTGTATGTGTAGCGAACGTGCAAGCGCGCAAAACATGATGCACACGCAGCGCACCGGTAGGCAGGTAAGAGGAACCTGCCCCTGCCCTGTTTCCCCCAAATTAAGACATCCCCTCATAATAAACCCAATCGGGCTTTTGAGTGCATGGTAATAAGGCCAAGCGCTTATTTCAGAGTTCAAAAAAATATAAGACAGGGTCTTATTTTTGGGGAAACACGGGGTAGCAATCTAAAGCAATTCTTGGGCAACTGAGGGGAAAAGCCAGGGAAGGGAACTGTAGCCAATTTTCAAGCTACTGGGTGAGAAGTCAGCAGCACAGATGTGCCCTGCACCAATGCCCAGTCATCCAGGTGTTTCTGAATACGGATCTATTGATTTTTCTGGAGCACTGGTAATTCCTTGTCCAAAAATATGCTGGCTGACATGTAAATATCAGGATAATATGGAGTTAAGCAGAAGTAAGCTTAGACCAGGGATGTCAAACTCGCGTCGTCATGGTGGCATCACTTGACATATCGGGACTTTTTCCCCCTTTGCTAAACCAGGTGGGGATGGGGCCAGCACGTGACGCAACTGGCCCGCAGGCAACGAGTTTGACATCCCTGACTTAGACAGTAGACCAAGAGAACTCCCTCCTATTGTACCTAAACTTTCCTATGTGCCACCCACTCGTCCATTAGAATATTTAATAGCCAGGTTTCCAGATTTATTGTAAAACAGAAAATTGGCCGGCCCATGTTCAGAAATAGAGAGACGGGTCTTGGGCATGGTAGGCATTGTAAAGAGCATCCATCCTTTCTATCTAACTATACCCTTTGGTTTCATCTGCAACCTATCACCTGGGCTACAAGGAGAAACTGTCAGTGTTAATTTTTGTCAGTTTCACTTCAGTGTCCACAAAGTCCTAATCAGTAGTCTAAGTGTTGTGAGATAATGCAGTGCTGCAACAAGTTCACTGTTGGCAGCATCCAGAAATATCCTAAAGTATGCATAATCATATTAGAGCAGGCAAAATGGGGTCAGTCTCTCTCCCAGAGAAAAGCCACATGAAAATCTTGCCAGCAGAACCAGTTGAAAATCTATATATATATAAAAGCGAAAACCACTCACGCATTAATTACAAAATCTCCAGAACCGTAAAGCCTACAAACTTGAAATTTGCCCCGTATGTTCCTCTTGGCTTCTGGGTGCTCACTAAGAAAGGATTTTTCGAAATGACCATTGCAGCATGAGTATTTCTTATTTTATTATTAACAAGCTCTGATGCTAAGGAGTTCTATTCCCCACTTCCCACCTGAAAAGAAATCTGATCCCAACGCAAAACACAAGCACAGAAGTTTCGCTTTTCCTTTTGCTTTCACAGCAGCAAGCAGCTTTACTACAAACAGTTGATCTAAGCCACACACAGACTCCTTCCTGTCTCTTTCTTCCTCGCACAGCAAATACTGTTTGACTTTCCAAACACCCCTCAACTCTCTCACACACTAACAGGACGCTAGCCAGATGAATACCAATGGATGCTGGTAGGCAGAGGCAGATTCCCCCCCCCTTATGTTCCTCCTCAGTTCAGATGAATCTGTTCCTTCTACTGTAACACCAGTTAAAGGGAAAAGAGGCAAAAACGCAGAAAAAGGTTTACAGATGCGATTAGGAAAACACAAATAAGGCAAGCTGTACACAAGTATCATCAAACTCAGCCCCAAATCAGTACACAGGCTGTAAAAAATATACATCTAATAACCCCTACATTAATCAGTCACAAATTACATCAATGCCTTGGACTAATAAGTATTTGTCTGGTTTTAAATATGAACCTCAGATTGATTACTCCAGGGACAAGGTTGTTGATCTCGGACCCCGGATACCCTGTGCCTGGTGCCATGCTCTAAAGTGGCAGGATGAGAGTCCTGGGATGTGCTCTAGTGGCGGTAAAGTCCACCTCCCTCCCCTTCAGCCCTACCCTGAACCCTTACACAGCCTTCTCACCCACCAGCATCCAATGGCAAAGCTCTTTCTGCTGTCCGGAAGTACAATGGATGCTTCCAAATGACATCTTTTGGAGCCAGAGAGGTAAAGGAGGGAAATTTTATGCCAACATTCAAAGTGCAGGGGCAGGTCTACCACAGGATAGGGAATATCAGCAGCAGCCTTCATTTCTCCAGATATACTTTGTTGGTGATGATGACAATGAGAGGGAGATCCATTGTGGAATCTACCCAGGCGTTAATCCACAACATGTTAGCCAACTGCAGAAGTTGCTGTGAAAACACAACAAGTATATTCTGGAACTTAAGGCTGCTGTTGATTCTGTTCCTAAGGGCCACAAGGACTTCCAAGTGGTGATTAACACCAATAGGAAGCCTTCTGGAGAGCACCGAGGCCGTTTCAATGCCCCCACAACTACATAAGTGGCTGTTCTCATTGTCGGCCAGGATTTTGAGAAGAGAGATATCGTTCTCCACAGCAGAGACAACAGGTTGTTACGAATCAGTGAGATGCACCGTGCCTATGACGCTCTCCAGTACCCTCTGATGTTCTGCCTTGGAGAAGATGGCTACTACATCAATATACCTCAGTGTGACCCAAAGACCAAGGTTCCACTCAAGAAGACTGTGTCTGCTGCTGCCTTTTACAGCTACAGGATAATGGAGCGTGATGGCGAAGAATGCTACCTATTGCTGTTCCATAACCTTCTCAATCAATTTCTGGTTGATATGTATGCAAAAATTGAGAGTGAAAGACTCAATTGGATTCGTAGAAACCAAAAAAACCCTGAGAAGTGAGGAGTATGTGCATCTGAAGGATGCCATGACAAGTACTGACAGCCACTTATCACAGCTTGGCAAGATGGTTGTGTTGTCATCTTCTTTCACTGGAGGATCCCGCTACATGCATGAGCAAATTCAAGATGCAATGACATATGTGCGCCATTTTGGATGACCGGATCTGTTCATTACATTTACCTGCAATCCAAAATGGCCAGAAATCATACAAATCTTAAAACACGGACAAAAATCTCACGATAGACATGACATAGTAGCAAGGGTTTTTCATGTGAAAGTAAAACATATCATGAAGCTCCTCACTAAAGGTTGCACCTGAAATACCAGGTGTCACATGTACTCCATGGAATGGCAGAAATGTGGATTCCCCACATTCATATTCTTCTGTGGCTAGAAGAGAAGAGAAGACCAGAGTCCATTGATAAAGTTATAAGTGCTGAGGTACCTGATCCCGACCTAGATCTAGCCCTCCATGACATTATCAAGATGACAATGATCCACGGCCCATGTGGACCCCTCAACAGGAACTCACCCTGCATGTTGGATGGCATCTGCAGCAAGAAGTACCCCTGGACCTTTCTGAAGGAAACTCAAACCGGAGATCACGACTATCATCACTATCGCAGGCGGTCCCCAGATTACCACCTCATGTCCTCTACCTCAATGTTGGCGCTTCAATCATGCTGTTACACAATCTAAGCCCTCCAAAACTGTGCAGTGACACCAGGCTTCAGGTTAAGATTCTGTACAAACACATAATTGAAGCCAGGATTTTCACAGGCATCAATCAGGGAGAAACTGTTTTCATACCCCAAATTCCTCTGATCCCATCAGACTACCTCTTTGAGTTCAAACGTCTACAATTTCCCGTTAAGGTTTGCTACACCATCGGCATCAATAAGGCACAGGGACAGACTTTGAAAGTGGTTGGTGTGCATCTCACGAGTGACTGTTTCTCCCATGGCCAGTTCTATGTAGCATGCTCCAGAGTCAGTTCACTTGACAGCCTGATCATCATCCAGCCAGAGAGCAAAACCAGGAATGTTGTTTACAGGGAGGTCCTCAGCAATTCATCTGTGGAACGAATTGAAAGTCTATGCTATGCAACTTATTAGCCTGGCTACATAGACAAAACAGCCACGGTTGCTGCTGGGATTAAAGGCCTTAAACCCATCTATTTCATTGTTGTTACACTTACAATAATGTCTTCATCTGTAACAGAAACTTAGTTTAAGATCTCTAACGAAATAATACAGTCACTTTTTTAACTACTCATTAATTTTCAAGCTTTAAGTGTCAATTTATCAAGCCCCATCACATAGTTTTGTAGCGAAGCACGGGCATCCAGCTAGTTGGGAAATAATCATGAAAACATAAATGGTTACAATACAACAAAGAACTGATCGACTGAATGGTTTGCAAGAAATGAGGATCACAATTCACTGAACCAGAATAAATGCCAAAGTAACCATAGAAAAAAATGCTACTGGAAATGATTTAAGTTCAATTTAGATAACCTGTTACATGGTTTTATCAGATACCTATAGTATTTGTTGAGTCAAAGTCTAGAGAAAATGTTATTGGAAGTGATTTAAGTTCAGCCAAATCACCACAAGGTGGCAGCTATAATTTTGTACTGTATAACTAACCACTGCTCTCTAAGCAGAAAAAAATAATGGGTATCCCTATTGTTGATAAATATTTGAATAAAATAATCAATTACTTCAAGAAAATAAATTTTATTTTGTAAATGACATTGTTATACAAATTATTATTCTTATAGTTTTACTGTATTTGAAGACTACATTTCTTATAGAATAAGGTTTTGCAGAGCTGCAACTACTGAATATGAGACATTGAACACCGACATGAGGGAGATTTATATCTAGGTACACATACACATCCACATCCACCCACACACACAGGTTAAAGATGTGTGCATCAATTGAGATTTGAAAAAAAAGAAAAGAAAAATGTAAACAGTGATAATTATGATACGTTATAAAACAACTGAGTCTCAAGTACTATACCAAAACAGAATTTAATTAAGACAGATTAAATGCAAATGCTTAGTCATATACCTTACTTGCCAGCGTTCCAGATTCTGAGTTATTGCTATTCCATCAAACATCTCTTAATGTGACTTAGCTATGTCATTAGCTTAACAGTCATGGGACTCCTTGAGAATTCTAAAGGATGCTTAAATCTTAATAACATCAAATTTTAAAAGATTAATCTCCTAAGGTCTGAGGCCCATATCAATTTATCTTCAAATTATTCCCTGAGAAAGAGTATCTTCCTCCATTTTCAATGCAAACCATGAATCAGGTTTATCCTAATATCAAAAGGTTAAATCAGTAAGTTAATTCAAAGCATAATACTGTAATGGCAATATATTTCTTAATATCTCAGACAAATAAAGAAGAAATGTGAACTCTTCCACAAAATACTTTTGGGTCTTCTGTTTATTTATGATCTTCCAATTTATCTAGTTTCTACTGATCCAACCCAAAAAAAAGGAGGGGGGGTTTCTGGGAGTTGAAGTCCATACATTTTAATGTTGCCAAGTTTAAAAAATTACTACACTAGAGGCAAAAATGGTTTTTCCCCTGCTTCTTGCTTTATTAAAACTTCTAGAAGTAACCTCAGTGATTCTGCAACAATCGTACCATATACAGGAAACCCAAAGTAATCATTCAAGAATACAAGATCATACACATGCTTATTTCAATCAATAATAACAATAATACAATATATGAAAACGGAACTCATTGCATTTAGAAATCTAGGCACTACTGCAGCTTTCGTGTGCAATCAGATAATATCTGTAGCAGAGAGTGTCCTCCGAGATAATGTGCTGAGTGTGTGTGTGTGTAGGGGTGATTTGCTTCCCTGCTGAGAAACAACTCATTTTGCTACCAAAGTGGGTTCCTTGGTAGCCACCACCCTAGATTGAGTGGGGGATGCTAGGAATGACCCAAGGTGACTCTCTGACCACCATGGACACTCCTGGGAAGAGGAATCCTGGAGGTTGCAATTCCTGGTAAACGTGGTCAGAGAGTCTGTCCCAATCTTTCCTCTTAGCTGTTTGGGTTTTTTAATCATAGCAATAGCACTTAGACTTACATACCGCTTCGTAGTGCTTTACAGCCCTCTCTAAGTGGTTTACAGAGTTCAGCATATTGCCCCCAACAATCTGGGTCCTCATTTTACCGACCTCAGAAGGATGGAAGGCTGAGTCAACCTTGAGCCTGGTGAGATTTGAACAGCTGAACTGCTGAACTAGCAGTCAGCTGGAGTAGCCTGCAGTAGCTGCATTTAACCACTGCGCCACCTCGGCTCATATCATGCCTCATATCATTTCAATCATGCCTTGGCTTTTAACTGCATTCAGAGTTTTTTCCTTTTAATTTGATTGTTATTTTAAAAAGTTAACTGACTGGTTGAAGGCGGATTTACCCTAACCCCCTGCTGGATTTTAACACTTTCTTTCCTTTCCTAGATAAGGAATATAGATAATAAAGCACATTCCTTATCTATATGTAAATCTATAAATCTTCAATTTTTCAATCCTGATGTCAGAAAAAAGTCTGTAAAGAGTTACCAGAGCTTTATAAAAACAAATGTCTTATTTTAACTTTGATCAAACCAACCAACTTTATATTCCTTTTATTTCTAACAGTTCAGATGTTGTAGGATTTGTCTTTTCAATTTTTCTTTTTTCCATTGCAGAGGCTTCTTCTCTTTTGTAAATCCAATAAAAAGTCAGGATCTAGGTCATTGGCTTGGTTTATCATTTGTATCGCCACTTTGATTTTGAAAGCTTTTAAAAAGTAAAAGTAAAAATAAAAAGTCTTTATTAGGGTTATTCTCCTAGCGTGTCATTTGTAATCCCACTTTACACCGCCTTTTCTATTTTGTAATCTATACTTTTTCTATTTCCACTTTGATTTTCAAAATTTTAACCAGTTTCTTTTGCACTTCCAGTAAAAATCCTTATTAGGACCATTCTTTGGTTTTCAAAGCTTTAACTTTCTTTTCTATTCTAAAAAATCCACACTTTTTACTATCTAGTATTTCTACATCGATTTAACATCTTTGTTCATAATCTATCCACTGATATAGACATCATTGCTGATATTTCTGTATTGTAGCCAGCCTTTCAATGCAGCATTTAGAGCAATGTTTCTCAATTTTGGCAAATTTGAGATGTGTTGACTACAACTCCCAGATTTTCCCAAGCCAGAATTCTGGGTGTTGTAATGTACACATCTGAAAAGTTGCTGAGATTAAGATATACTGATTTATGGGTGTGTCAAATTTGCATTATTCAGATAGCTTTCAAGTTCAGCTGTGTATGCTGCAATGAACGTATTTTGCTTTGCTCTTACGAAACCTGAAATCTTCCAAAGAAAATAGCTAGCCTATTTTCAGCAACTTTTTGCCTTTGCACAGATTCACTGTGACTAGTTTGTTGCTATTGGTTCTCTGCTTCCTTCTTACTGCCTTTTCTGACTTCAAAAATAAGGCAAGATTGAAGAGGCTTTTTAAATGATCCCACTCGTTGGCACTGGGTTTTTTCTACTTATCTAATAAAAGGCAATTGGGCAGAATTTTTGTTGGTGTTTGTGTTACTATAACTTTTTGAAAAATGAACTCCAGTGAACCTGCAAGACTTGCAACCTATTACAAGGAGCCTAGATAAGCATCAGTGCAAGATCACAGGCATGTTTTATCATAAAGCAACATCACAGGCATGTTTTATCATACAGCATCAGTGCAAGATCACCGGCATGTTTTATCATACAGTTTATCATACAGAATAACTACTACATTACACAACTTAATATTTCAACATATACTGTGGGATAGATACACAAGAAAAATTACCTTCTTAAGGTATTCATAAAATTTCATATAGGGCTTTTTATCACGCATAATGAACTTGTGAAAAACAAATTTGTGGTGCAAATTCATACAATGCTGCAAAAGGTACTGTGGATTAATATTAGAATGAAACCAGAATTATTTGAATTAAGTTATGTGGATGCTGAACTAGAAAAGAAATATGGAAAACTAATACTAATATTGTATATGGTAACTGCAGCAAGATTATTGTAGGTATACAGATAGAACAATAATAAAATACCCACAAAAGAAGATTGGATTATAAAATCAACAGAGCACACAGAAATGGCAAAGGGCAAATAAAACTTTTTTTAAAAGTCTGAAAACCTTATATGGGCTTTTTGTTAAAAGAAGAAAAGACAGAATTGATGATTTATAGATTTGGGGATTATAAAGGGCTAAAGAAGGAGGCGAAAGAGTTAAGAAGGCAATTATGCGATTAAAAAATAGTATTCTTTTTTATTTTTATTTTTATTTTTATTTTTCTATTTTTATTTTTATTGTAGTATGTGTGAATGTGTGCGTATGTACAGTATGTATGTGCATATGTGAACATGTATGTGCGTGTATACAAACACACATAAAAATACATATAGATCATCATCATCATCATTTTAGCCATTGTCTATCCACTGCAGGATGAAGGCCTCTTCTGCATGTTTCCAACCTCTACACACACACACACATACATACATACATACATACATACATACATACATACATACATACATACATACATGTATATGTATATATAATGTTAAAAGAGTCCTTGTGGATTTTTACTTTTACTTTACTTTTACTTTTCGTTGCCAACTGTAGGGCACAGTGCTCATCTCCCTTTCAATATACTGTATATATGTAAATATATATAGTATTTCATATAATATTTTTTTTATTATCTTGGACTAATTGGTTATCATTCTTGCTTGCTCTTACAGAGTAACCTAAGACAATAACTTGCAGTGACTTCTTTGGAATAATATTGTATAAAAATTACAGTTAGTCTGCTTGTCGTAGTAAAAAAAAATCCCTTCCAGCCATTCCTTATCTGTTCTTTGAAGATTCTTCCTTGTCATATTATGACATTAAAGTTGTCAACAGCTTTTGCATTTTAGGCTGATTATCAACAGTAAAGGAATCAAGAAATACACCATAAACAAGCAATTGCAAAATAGGAATGAAGGCCTGGAAAAGATACTCAGGTGCTGGGATGCTCAGGTGCTATACCTACAAAGATTAGAATCATGCAAGCAATAGTTTTCCCTATAACAGTCTGTGGAAATGAAAAGTGAACTTTGAATAAACAGGACAGAAAGAGAATTTATAGTTTTGAATGTTAGGGTTGCAGAAGACTCCTAAGAATATTGGAGAGGGAGGGAGGGGGAGAGAGAGAGATTTAAAAAATCAAATCAATCCCAGCTTCTCACTCTTGGGGCACATAACTCAAAAATATTGTAACAGTTCAAGAAGAACCCTTTGAAAGAAAGACCTTTTTATCCTAACTTCCTATCGAATTACATTAGAAAGTAATTCAGAAACTGAGGCAAATTTACTCAAATTGATTCTGCCACATCTCTTAAATATTTTGCATTACACTAATTAAAAAGCTACCAGAACTATGGGGGGAAATCCAATTTAAATTATGCATTGGATATTATTAAGGATTTTTTTCAGCTTCCTCAAAGTTCTAGTAAAAGGCCTGGAAGTTTTTAAGGCAAATGTTCACCTGGTTCATTGATGACAAGCCATGGCTTGTTTCAATTTTCCTTTTTTCAACAAACAGTGGAAAGCATACAAATGAAGCCAGAGTAACTCTGTTTTACAGTTTGTTTGTTTGTTTGTTTGTTTGTTTGTTTGTTTATCATATTTATATAATCACTTATCTCAAAAAATATGACTCTGGGCAGTGCTCAATCATAATCAACCTCATGTCCAAATTTCCCACAGCCTTGTGTCAAACCATGGTGAACACCTGTGTTTGTCACAAATGAAGGAAAATATGCATGTCCCAGAATGTTGCAGGATCTAATCTGGGTCGGTCATGGTGATCAGAGGTTTAGTCAGGAGCCCAAAAGCTTGGAAGACTAAACCTCTGGCCAGGTGACCAATCCCGATTGGATCTGTGTTTGTGTGTGTGTGTTATACGAGCACTTATACGAATACAAGGAGGAAAGGGAATAGAATAGAATAGAACAGAACAGAACAGAATAGAATTCTTTATTGGCCAAGTGTGATTGGACACACAAGGAATTTGTCTTTGGTGCATATGCTCTCAGTGTACATAAAAGAAAATATTAATTACAATATAGGTCAGTCACATGATTAAAATAGTTATTATTAAGCTATTATAGTTCATAACTATGTCATTATAAACCAGTTATTCCTGTACTGGAGCTAATTTTTGCTTCAAAAGAAGATTGGAATTATAAGCAAAATTAATTGGAAATAATTTGCCATTACAACCTAAAACAAGGAAATGGAGTTAGCATTGGTGAACATATAAAAGCTCAATTCTTTATGAACAAAAAATATTTTTTTAAAAAAAGTATTAAAGACTTTGGAGAATTAAAACAGGTGTTCCATTTTGAATCTCTTCCCTTTAAAAATAAAAGAGGAGGGGCAGATCTACTGTTCAAGCTAACTTATCTCCGAATCAACGTACTCCTTTTTATGTTTTAACGCCATATCTTTTTAAAATAAACAGCTTGGTTTTGATCTAAATAATAATAATAATCCTGCACCTATAGTCGCGTTGCTTTACCCATCAACTTTCTGAGGATGTCAATCAACGAAAGAAAGGACCTACCATTGGCTTTACGATTACAGTGGGCGGCGCTCTTGCGGAAGGAGAGGGCGGGAAGAGGGTGGCCTGTGCGTTCCTATTACCGCGGCTGGGCTGTCCACCCGGAAGGAACGCTGATGGTTTGTGTCAGCCGCTCGCTTGTGTGGTTGGCAGGAGGTAGTGCGAGCCCTGCTTGGTGGCGAGGTAAGAAGGAGCGGAGCGCAGAGCAGAGCCAGCAAACTGGCGGGGGCGCGGGATAGCCAAGGAGGACCCAGTTGGCGCTTTTCTCCGCGGGAATGATTTGGGGAAGGGGCGCTTATGTAACCGTGGCATTGGCCTCGGCACTGATTATATTATGGCTGCAATATGGAAAAGGTATGGAGCGTCTTTGGAGTGTTTATCTCACGTGCGTAACGCGTACCTTTTATGTGTCGGCTGCTGCAAGCAATGAATGCATAGCACGCCAAAAACACTGCCTGTTTCCAATTAGTCACCTGGAGTCATATTGCTTGAGGTTGTCTGGACAGCTTGCATTCTCCAACTGTCTACATCTCACCTCTCTTGCTTTAGAGAACACCCTTAAAAGAATGGGGGGGACTGGGGGTGAGAAAGAAACTTGCTTTGATACCTGGCGTTTACTCAGAAGTAAGCGCCATTGAGTTCAATGATGATTACTCAGCAGTATGTAGATCGTGTGTGGAGTTTTACAGCAGAGTACACCGATGAAGTGGATTCATTTGGGCATGTTTAAAAGCAGAGTAAAAAAAAGTAAATGTTCCCATTAAGGGATGAAGTCCACCCCACAATCTTTCCTCTGCAATATCGTGGAGAAATTTTTACGGCAAAAAAAAAGTTATTGGCCTCAAAATGAAAACTTGAAGCTACAAAGTAAAACCGATCGATTTGTTTCGACATCATGAAAGGGCCACTCAGTACCTGTGGGATTAAATTGATCTTGGTCTTACGTTAGGCGTAGTTTTTTTGGTACCTGTGCCCGGATTTGCTCTATTGAACATTGTTCCATATGCCATTTGGCAGATAGTGAATTGGCTTTTCGAGGGGCAGACCCACATTTTAGATGTTTCAGATGTTTTCTAGCGCAGCTTACCCCGAATAATTTATGTCCAAGTAGAATGGTTAGAGAAGCCAGGTGCACCGTCTCTCCAACTGCTTTCGGCGGAGGCGTGGCAAATTCGCCTGAGATCAATCGTTCGGGTTGCATAACACTTCGAACCAAATATATGTATTGTTTTCATAATGTCTTCTGCGGTCTCAGCCAACGCGCTTTGTAAAACACAATTTAGGGGTTTGGCATGTATGCATGACTTCAGTGGTGATCTGTTCACTGAACTGCGGTTTAAGCAATTCTATCCAGTATTTTTCAAGGAAACAGTATTTCTATGGTGTGTTATTCTTTATAAGAGGTCCGGATGAAAAAAAGGCCGCAAAGATAACATAATCATTTGGACTTTGGTTGAAAACTAGCTTTTATTCGGAAAACTACCGTGTATCTAAATGGCGTGTGTTTTCTTTTGGAGCGGATCGACCTTGTTTGGGGCACGTTAGTGGAGTGTATGTATTTTTTTCCCTTTATTCTGTAGCCGCACATGCACGTCTCCTTTATTTGCAGAAAGGAAGTCTGGTCGAGGGAGGCAGGGTTTAAGGAGTGCTGCCTGCTTCTTTGTGGATCTGGGTCCGAAATGCTATTTTCTTCCTTACCGCCGTAGGGCTTAGATCCGTCGGTCAGAACCGGACCCCGAGGGAGCCACCCTGTTTTGGGGATGGAGGGGGGCGAGGCTTCGCGCGAGGCGCATTGTCTTCGCCCCCTCCCTCTCCGCGGTTGAAGTTGTGACCCCCGAGTCTCCGCCGCTTTGTGCGTGAACTTGGTGACTGACTGGTGTGCGCGCACGGAGGGGAGGGGGACCGAGTGCAATGCGCGGTGACGCCGGGCTGGCTTGGGCCCTCCGGAGCGGAGAAGGAGGAGGCCGGCTCAGAGCTTCTCCTCGGCGCTGAGCTCATACCGCCACCGTCGCCGGGCCATCCCCGAAGCCGCCGGGCAAGTGAGGCGATGAACCGCCAATCGGCCCTCCAAGTGCCGCCACCGCCGCTGCTCCCGTGCTCCCGCAGCCCGAGGCGAGGGAGCGGCCACCGCATCGGCGGCTGAAAGGCCAGGCCTGCGCTAGCCGCCTCCACCGAAGCCGCGACGGCGGGGTCCGGCTGCAACCCGGCGGCGTGGGGAAAGTTTTGCTCGGGGCCGAACGGGCGGGGGCGGGGGAGGCCGCGAAGGGATGAGGAGGGGGCCCGGCGCAACGCCGCGGTCTCTGCCGCCGGCGGCAAGCCGCGCAGAGGGTGGAGTGGCCGGGCGGGGCGGTGGGCGTTGATCCCCCCCTCTCGCTCGCGGTCCCCGCCGCCCCCTCCCACTCCCCCGCCCGTTTCTCTGCCGGCCGGCCGCGCTCCTCGCCTCCCTGCCCGGGCGGGCGCGGCCATTGCGGCCCCCGGCTGGGCAGGCAGGAGGATGATCACCAACACGCGGGGCTTCCTTTGGTCGGACCTGGAGACGCGGGCGCTGCTGGAGATCTGGGGGGAGGCGGACGTGCAGAGCGCGCTGGACGGCAACTTTCGCAACAGCCATGTGTACCGGGACGTGGCCTGCCGCCTGGCCGAGCTGGGCTTTGAACGCACCCCGGAGCAGTGCCGCATCCGCATCAAGGGCCTCAAGCGCCAGTACTACCAAGCCCGCGAAGGACTCAAAAAGAACGGGCACGCCCGCAAGATCTGCAAATACTATGAAGAGATGGACCGCATTCTCAGCTGCAGGCAAGGCGGGCACGGCCTCGATGGGCACGGAGTGGCCGAGCGGCCTCTGACCCCCGCGGGGGTGATGGTGGTGGCGGCGACGGCGGCCGGAGACGAAAGCCACCACCAGCCCGCCATGGTGCTCGCCGCGCCCCCTTCCGCCAGGCAGAGCGGCCTCCGCAACAGCCGCCAGGCGGACGCGGAGGAGCAGGACGACGACGATGAAGACGACGACGACAAGGAGGAAGACGAGGATGGTGGCGAGCTGGAGTCTTCCCCGCCGGACAACTTCCAGGACGACTCGGGCGAGTGCTCTTCTTACGCCGACCACACCATCAAAGTGGAATGCCCCCCCTTCGCCATCCCGCTACCACCTGCTGAAAGTGAGTTACTATGCTAAAAAAAAGGAGGGGGAGGGCGAAGGAGCTATCTTTGACTTTATACTCTTATATTTCCAGCCGGTACCTAGTTGGTTGTGGGTGAGATGCTTCCCCTAACTTAGTTAAGGTCTTGCACCTCACTCTTGTGTTTGCTACCTGGAGACTGAGGCTGCAATTTTTTGCTGCTTGCCCAGAAACAGTTGCATTGAGCATGGGCATGTATGGATGGTGTGTATGTTGTGTGTGTGTATATGTATGTATGTATGTATGTATGTATGTATGTATGTATGTATGTATGTATGTATGTGTATGTTATATATAGATCATTATGGAGTTCCATTTAGAGCAGTGTTCCTCAAACTCTGCAACTTTAAGAGGGTGGAGTTAATGCTGGCTAGGAATTCTGAGAGTTAAAATCCACAAATCTTAAAAGTTGCCATTGATTACAGAAAGCTCTGTTGTGCTCTGTGAGGTTGGCTTAAAAGTGAATATGCCAAAGATTGCACGCCATAAACATATTTTCTGCTATATTCTCAGTCCTACCTTTGTCTATCAAAGATCTTAAGAAAAAGGCTCAGCACAGCTGTCACCTTTCAAGTTCTTGATTAAATTAGCATTTCCAAGCTGTCATTCCCAAATGAGTTGGCTTTCTATCTCCACCATCACATTGAGAGAGATAGTAGATATGGTGCAATACTTTGAAGAAATCTGGTCTAGAAGAAGATAAGGAGCCTTACCTAATCACACAACTTAGAGCATGAATCATTCAGATACTCCTCCCTTTTCTTTTCACTGAAAAGGTTTTAATTGCCCTCCTAGACAGAGGCTGGTTAACATTAGTAAATGTTTCATTTGTTATAATAACTTCACTTTATTTTAAAATGAATCCCTATTAACCATATTATAAGTGCTTCATTTAACTTAACCAGAAAGAATCCTTGTCCTGTATATGCCAACATATTAAAATGTTACCCAGCAACAGCAGGGAGTCAAAAAATGATGTAACACCTTGGAAATATCTGTCTTGAATTTTCTAAACAATACACTTCATATTCCTGAGGTCACTGTCACATTCATTTATTCGTGAACAAATCTGACATGTCTTGGGATCCCAGTGAACTTTTGATCCATTGAAGGATGGAAAATCCACAACATAAAAGCATGCTCTTTATCCTCAGTTTTAATACCCATTTACCCCTCAGGCTAATTTTTGAGAGGCCTTTTACACAAATTCTGTGTAAAAGGAACAGTATTGTATATTTATTAATGCCATTTTTTGCAAACATTTTTAGAAAATTATTCATAGAAAGCAACAGTGGTATTCTACTCTGTGTTTTTTATTTTACCTAATTCTGGCTTCATAAATTGACATGCTTAGATCTGATAGTTCACACAATTTTTTAAACTGAAGTTATATCAAAGACAAAATGTATAGTTACATTCCTTGTAATATATCTCTAAAAGCAGGAGATAAGCTGATGATAATTATCTTCAGTGGAAGTGCTATTAGAGTTGTGTTGTAAACCACCTGAACACTGGTATTGTGATTAAAACAAGCACATTTTTTAGAGATTTTGCCTCAAAATCACAACACCCTTACAGAATCTGAAAGACTGATGGATTATGGGCTAATATTTTATGAAATGCATTCAGTTAATTTCTATGAGGAATACCTTAGAGTAGACTATAGTCCACCAGGTATTATACTGTAATGAATATTTATTAGAATGGTACATAGATGAATATGAAATTTTAGGGACACTTTTTATTACTTCTATTCTTTATTAAAATTAGCTTGCTTTTGTTTTAGGTTTTAAACAAATTAATGCTCACACCAATGCACCACCGTTATTATCTCAGGCTAAAAGATCAAAAAAGCGACATGCAAATTTAACACTGGACAAAATGATGGAAAAGTTTTTGCAACAAAGTATGGATACTGAAGAGAAGTTTTATAAACATGAAGAACAACGACTTAAAATTGAAGACAAACGACGTGAAGCAGAGCATGCCAGGGAGCTCCAGATGTTGCAGATGTTGGGACAGATGTTAGCAGGAATCTCTTCCACAGTATCACAAAGGTCCCAGTTTGTATCAAATAATCCTTCGCAAAGATCAAATCACCGATCGTATGGAGAAAATTTTAACTATAATTCTATGACAGCAACATTATCTCCACCCATAGGTACTTCATTCTCTTGCATTCATGATACATGGATCTACAGTACTAATTAAGTTTTGTGTACATAGTTGTGCATCTTTCTAAAAATCAGTGAAATTATACTTGGTATTCTGAAGTTTGTTTAAAAAATGAATCATGCTCAGAGAATAAAAATGTTTCTGTAGACACGGAGTTTATTTAAAGTTATGCTTTTCTTGAGCATTGTTTTGGAATGCATCATTGAAATGTGTAGCTCACATAGTTCAGCATTTTTAAATATGTAGAACAGGAAGTTACCATTTTAGATGTTTAAAATGAAATTCTATACACTGATAGTAAAATCCATGTAGGTAGATGTTCAGTGCTCGTAACCTTCTGGAATTAAATATTTAAAATAATTTAACATCTTTATTAGAATCAAAATTAAGTACTTAAAAACTACAAGCATACTGTATAAGTAATTGCAGAATACAGTGACCTATTAAAAAGTGACTTGTTTAAAACTTTTAAAAAATCATGGCTTATAGCAGATAGAAGGGTTTTATCAACCCTTCCTAATACTAGATGGGAGAAGAATGTTTCTTTTTTGTAAATAGCAAAGCTGGCAATAGCAGCCAGTAGCATTACCTTCTTTTACTACATTTCTTTCACTAATCTTCCCCAGTTCTGCCTCCCCCAAATACCCTATTCTTCATTTGAGGGCTTTGCAACTTCATTAAGCATTAAAATATTTCAGATTAATTGTTTCTTATAAACTATTAGCAATGATTCTCAGAATTTGCCTTGGCAAATTTGATGATCTTCCAGCCATACATGATTATTAGTGCTGGAATAATTACAAAGTTATGTTAGGTAACTCTGAAAGCACTTCCTGATTACTAAAATTACATTATAAAGCAGCTGTTAAGATGCTCTTAAAGCTGCTTTCATGCACAATAGGTTTTGCATAGTTGCATGGTAATATGGTGAACAAAGTTTTAAGTAGGGGAATATGGAATTCGTAGCTTGCAATGTCAGGGATTTCTCTCCCGCTCCCTAGCACATTCGCTGTGGCACCTTGCATATCCCAGGGTTTGCTGGAGATTGAATTGAGGAAAGGTGAAAAGGATGCTTGCAAATCCTATTGTATTTAGTTGTTACCCTTGGAAATTGTGCATGTTAGGATATGCTTAATATTTCCACCCATAGAGGTCTAGAAGATTTTTGGCAGTGCACAAGTTTCTTATCATCTTATTCCAACCTGCTATGGAACAGAATTTGAAAACTGGTTTTAGAACAACTCTCATAGCTCTCTGTGCCGATGTTCTTCAGGACCAGAGGTAACCGCAACTGAATCCAGCTCTGTGTATTTGATATAAATCAATTTTGAGCCTCCATTAATTGTGGAGTTGTTTTTGTTCTCTGATTTTGGTTGTTTGCTTGCAGATGTTTCAGTACCTTGATACTAGGTAACATCAATGTGAGTTAATGTGGGCTTTACTTGCTATTTATATACAGTCACTGGCCCTGCCCGTTTCAGTGCAGTGAACAGGGAGCAAACCCCACACTTATTTGCACTGATGATGTTACCTAGTTGGGTACTGAAATGTTTGCATGGAAACAATCAAACTTAGAGGACTGTACAGTTCAACCCTATATATTCTCTTTTAGTGAAGCCTCCATTAAGATTTAGTTTCATTTTGAACATGTAGAATGTCTTATGATTGGTTAGTAAGCTTCATTGTACAAATACAATGTAAAAATAATACTAGTTTGGTGTAGTGATTAAAATACTGGCCTGGAAACTAGGCTTCTAGTCCTGCCTTAGGCATGAAAGCCAGTTGAATGACTTTGGACCAATTGTTCTCTCAACCGAGCTCACTTCACAGATTCACTAATTCACATGTGAACCACACCATCATTATTTATTCAATACAAGAAAAGTTAACATGATTTGTGAGCTTAACTGTTGAATTAGCATCTACCTCTTGGCATTTTTTCATTCTTAAGCAATATGTTTTTAGTCAGCTGTAGCATTTTCTCTTTGCAGTCTCATGCATAAGATAGAAGTCAATACATATTGTACATCTGGTTAGTCTGGATTCTCTGGAGCGACAGTGTTATTTCAGGTAGTTGGCATGCAACAAGTAAAACTTGGCTTGAAAAATTGATTTATGTAAAATCAGCTGCCTGGAGCTACTTATAAGAGAATGTTTAGGTTACAGTTAAGACATCTCCATTTTTTTCTCATTAGCATTTCTTCCTAAACGACATACTACTTTTTGGAAATCATTCATAGACAAGTTGAAAACAAACAAACAGGAACTTGATTGTTCAACATGAAATACTTACTTAGATCAATATGTTTAGAGTATGCAGTACATTTTGCACACCTCTGTTTCATAGTGAGTGAGATATCTCAGAATGAAATATATGTCCTTTCTTAAGAGATTTGTTGTGCTTCCAAGTTTGTGTGACCATACCCAAGTAAGGAATTGGGAAACTGATGCCTCAATACGGAAGACTAAAACAATTGATTTGCCAAACTAAAAATGTTTTTATATCTGTTGGAAGGTTGGTGATTTTTCCAGGGGGGGGGTAAGTGTGGTTTATTCAGACTGATAAACAAAAACACACATTGTACACTTATTTGTTAATAAGATTATGTGGAATTTGGGTTGTTAAAATATATTTACAATACAAATACGTTTAACACTGCAGTTTCTTTAGAAACAAATTCTGATCTGTGAATACATACTTTTAACATACTAATCTTAAAAGTTGATATTTGTAATATTTATTTGTCCTTATTTTTTCCAGTTATAGAGAGATCTTTTTCAGTTCACAAAACACATTCCATAAAGGAAATGGAAAATATATTTCAATTGGTACGAAATGTTATTCCACCTTTAACTGCCAAAAAACATAAAGGCCAAGATGGACGAATAGGAATTGTTGGAGGATGCCAAGAGTAAGTTAAATAAAAATGTACAAATATGTATTGGTACTATTCTATCTCAGATATTACTGTTTATCTTTGTTTTTTACTTGTATCACTTTTATACCAGTTATTTTACCATTTTTAGTTATTTGTGCCATTTCCACAGAAAATTAATTATTTTTCAATTTTACAAGGTTTTTTAATTATTTATTTATTTATTAGTTGCATTTTTATGCCGCCCACTCCACAGGGACTCTGGGCGGCATACAAATGCATGGAAGTACGGTAGTTGCCTTCAAATAAAACAACACATATTGCTGTTACATACCTGGGGGGCATAGACATGATGTTAATCTTCAATTAAGGTGTCACAGCAAATTCATGCTTTAGCCTTTAGAGGTATATCAAGGGCACCTTTCTTTTGTATGTTCCAAATATTGCAAATGTAGCTTGATTCTAACTAGAAAGGTTACTGCTTTAATTGAATGTTACATTTTAGTCTGGATAAAATGACAGAAAGGAAAAAACACATTGGCCTGATCGCTGCCATGTTTCTTCACTGGTGGAATATGACTCCATTTTTATCATTAGAAAATTAGAGTGATAATTTTGATAATGGCTATTTTTAGTCTGTAAGTGATGATTTTCACTAAGTTCATTAAAAGAAATATTGGAACACACAAACAAAATAGAGTGATAAATGTATATCCTATTTATAATTAATACAATGTTAGCCTACTAAATCAGTGAAAGCTTCATAAGAGTTCTGTTTGGATCTTTAAGAGTCGTCATCTAACTGTAATTTTACAATTGATTATGTAAATTGGCATCTCATAAAAAGCAATACTGTTAAGGAAGAAAATGCAGAAATGTTTTTGGGGTATGATGATAGCACAAACAAGTGGAAAGTATTATGAAATATTAAAATTTACTAAAATTTTAGTTTAAAATTGTATGGTACATGAACTTTTAGTTTCTATTTTGTGTGTATATTCACTAAAGGTATATGATAATCAGTAATTTAGGATGTTCTTGTCACATTCTACTTCTGAAGTTCAAAAGTGAATATAAATCATTTATGTTAGAATAACTGCATATTGTACAATGTTAATACTTGTGTGAAAAGACAATGCAATGTTAGATTTACTATATTTGACAAAAGTGTTATGTCAAGAAAATATCAGTAGAACTGTATTGATAAAGTGATGTGATGTTTCTACTTTAATATATCACATAAACACATTGTGGTACAAGTTCATCAGTCACATTTTTAACAAAGTATATATTTCCTGGTTTTTTCTTTCATATGCAGGTATACAGGGGCACCATATTTTGCTGCAATTTCTGCTCTCAAAGTGGTATGTTTCTTCTTACATTTGCGTGGAGTACAATTAAAGATAATGTTCTTTATTCCACAGGGTTGAACACACAGTTGAACTATTTAAAAAGTGTGCTGAACTCTGTTCCCAAAAATAGACAAAAATTATAGTTTTGTATTGGTTAAATGTCTAATTTATTCAGCAAACTGAGATTTTAGTGTGTTGATAGTAACTATGTAGGTCATTGCATCTATAAATGTTAATCTCAATTTGGATCATCAGATGTAGATGTTGGTTACATAGTGTGTACAATAGTATTGGAAATTTTGGAAATAGTAATTACTAAAGCTGCTCATTAATCATGAATGAAGCTTGAATTACTTGATGGATTGGAGAATTTAATTATTCAAGATGGACTGGGTATTCTAACCTATTGTGTTTCAAATTTGATTCCTTTGTGAAGTTCTGGCCCTGACTTGTTACTTCATAAATTTGGCAAGTGGTCCAGGGGCACTATGCCAAGAAGAAGAAGAAAGCTTTTGACATTTATATAAAACACCATGCACAGGAGAGGGATAAGTATTGGATTTAGTTATCAATTAAATCGGAACAGTCATATATTGGCTTTTAAATATAGAAAGTATGTTTATTTCTAATCCGGAACAGGGTTTTTTTTAAATTAAAATTAGTGAGATTTACTTCTTTTATTTAAGATTGGGGAATAGAAAGGAAAGAGAAACCTAAGAATGTTAGATTTCAGCATGAAATCAAGAGGAGAAAAATTAATTTTGAGAAATTTTAAATGTTATTAATGATTGAAAATGTGTCCATTTTTTTTAGGGGGCAGATCTATCACATGTATTTTGTACCAAAGATGCAGCAACTGTAATAAAATCTTACAGTCCAGAGCTTATAGTTCATCCAGTTCTGTAAGTATTCTGTCTTTCCTTGGATATGAAAAAAGTACATACTTAGCCAGCTGCTATATAACTCAGAGTCTTAACTGAAAAAAGTTACCATAATTCCAATTCATAATCTTTTAGTGACATGTTTGTATCATCCAGTGGTGGGTTGCTCCTGGTTCAGACCAGTTCTATAGAACCGGTAGCGGGAATTTCCCCCAGCTTGCCAAACTGGGAGCGATCGCTGGTTGGCCACGCCCCCAAACTGGCTCTAATGGCGGTGCCATAGGCACCACTATTTTGTTTTTGGCTTCTGTGCATGCGTAGAAGCTATTTTTTTGCTTTGCATGCGCAGAAGCTTGGTTTTCGGCACACAATGCGTGCGCCCCCACGCGGCACGGGAGGAAGCCACCCTGGTACCATCATACCAGCCATTGTCTTTTGCATCTGTCTAAAGACTAGAGCAGTGATGGCGAACCTATGGCACGGGTGCCACAGATGGCACGCGGAGCCATATCTGCCGGCACGCGAACTGTTGCCCTAATTCTGCTCCAGTGCGCATGTGCGCACCGGCCAGCTGATTTTTGGCTTTCACGGAGGTTCTGGGAGGGCGTTTTCGGCCTCCAGAGGGCCTCTGGGAGGCGGGGAAGCCATTTTCACCCTCCCCACGCTACAAGAAAACCTTTGGAGCCTGGAGAGGGCGAAAAATGGGCCTACCGGGCCCACCCAAAGTTGGGAAACGGGGGAGCGGGGGGATCGTGCACGCATGCACAGGGGCGGGGCAGCATGGGGGATCACACGCGCATGCGCAGGGGGGCAGGGGGGCATTGAATTATGGGTGTGGGCACTCGCACGTGCGCAATAGCGTGCATGTGCGTGCTTTTGGCACCCGAGGAAAAAAAGGTTTGCCATCACTGGACTAGAGTATCTTCAGGTTGGTGAGATGAAATTAGTGTGCCTAGAATTAACAGAGTAATATTCAAAATTATTTATGCAAGTGTTCCTTATGTGTCACATGCATTCCTTCATTTTCAACAAAAGTAAGTTATCTTGCTGAAACTAGGATCATTTCAGAAAAATATTGAGATCTCTTTCTTTTCTCCTTTCACACAGTTTCTTAAAGGCATGTAAGCGTTTGATTGTTTCAGAAACTAGAGGTTGCTCTCTGAAGTCACTTAAAACAGTGTTCTCAAACTTGACAATTTTAAAATGTATAGATCAACTCCCAGAATTGCCCAGTTAGCATTGGTTGGTTGGGGAATTATAGGAGTTGGTCAACACATCTTAAAGTTGCCAAGTTTGAGAAACTCTGTGTTAAACCCTGTAAAAGGGTACCCAAAACAGGGTATCTCTTTTCTCCCACAAACAGTGATAACTCAGTATACAAGCCCAGCGCTACTTGGATTTTTATTCAGGCTGAGTTCAAACTGCAAGTCAGACACACACACCCCGCGTCCCCACTATTTGTTAAAGCAAAATGTAATGCTTTAACAAATAGTTAAATGTAATGTTTTAACAAATTTTCAGCAATGCCTGAAAATTTCAAGAATAAGTATAGCTAAATGCATGTGCCTTACATTGTAAATAATATATGAGCTTGGAGGTTAATTGTATGGGATGGGTAGAAACTAAGAAAGACAGATTGTCACTCAGATAACTAGATCCTTTGTTGTGAAGGACTTGATAGGTAATAACCAGCACCTTAAATTGTGAAACATACTGTGAAGGATTCAGTTTTCATGCAAAAATCAATAGTGTTAACCAGAATATAGTTCTTTACAAGTATAATATTGGGAGCGGCTCTTATGAGATGCAGAATGTATTCCCTGCCCCCACCCCTCTTGTTCTATTGCAGTGTATCATGCTTCTATAGGAATAAATTAATATCCCAATTGTTTTTCAAAAGTACTGGATGTTAACATTTTTAATCATATGATATGTGATGAACTATGTTTTCAGGAAAATTTCTATATATGCTACTAGTAGATGCATAGAAAGAAAAATGGTACAGTGGTAAACTGGAAGACTGATTTTTTTATTTGCATCGTTTGATGTTTCTTTTTAGTGACAGCCCTGATGCTGTGCGTGAGGTAGAAAGCTGGTTACCACGACTTCACTCAGTTGTCATTGGACCAGGTTTGGGAAGAGAAGATTTATTACTTGAACATGCCAAGGTAACTTGGATTTCTTAAGGTATCACTAGTACATTGCCTGGATGTTGTTGTTGTTCTTTTAAAGAGAGTGTCAGCTTTATTACTATTTATTTCTAATGTTTTATGCTATTTCAGAAATGTACCCAATGTTGCATGGCTTGCAAGTTATAAAAGCAGAATAATTGAAATAGAAATTGTTAAAACATCCTGTGTTTATTTGTGGCTTCTGCAAGCAAGCTGTTTCAGATGGTTGAAACTCAGGTATTGGCTAATTTCTGAAGGCCAATTCATAGTTAATAGTTTCTATAAAATATGCATGATATTTATACCCCCTCTGCCTGCATACCCCTGTGCAAGGTATGGTGTTAAGTATTTATTTCAAATGTATTTTTATTGTTGCGCTGACTTTTGTTGGGAAAGAATGAATGCCAAAATAAAGGTTGCCTGCCTATAGGGCTCCATTTAATAAACTTCTAGTAATACCTGTTGCTTAAGATTGTGAATGCCTATATCATGGCACTGCAAGAATTGCTCCATTTAATAAACTTCTAGTAACATCTGTTGCTTAAGATTGTGAATGCCTATATCATGGCACTGCAAGAATTGCAACATGTGGAAAGTTGCTTTATTGGGTATTGTTGAAAAGAACGCAAAGGTTCTTTTTTCTTCAAAAGGTAACTCGACTGTTTTTTCTTGAGGAAGAAGAAAAAAACATTTCACTTCTCATCCAAGAAGCTTCATCAGTTCTGATGTGGGGTGTGTGTGGGTGTGATGGAAGGGTAGGCATTGACAATTGAGACTGGATGGTGGGGAATGGAAGGATAGGTTCTGATGGGGGGGAAGAAGATGGAAGAATTGTATTTCTTTGTAGTCATCTGATCGTTAGCACTCTCCGACAGCTATAGAAGCTACTTGGGGATTTATCTATGCCCTCAGGGTTACCTGAATCAGGGTACAATTGGCTGTAGAGTCTTCTTGGAACTGGTGCAAGGGCTGTGTCATATACTGGAGATAGGTGGTGTCTTATTCCTCCTCCTCTGTTGAGGGAGGGGTGTTCAATTCTAACAGATGGATTCTTTTACCCCTCTTTCAAACCAAAACTCTTCTCTATCCAAAAAGTGGAATTTGCTGTCTTCAAACAAATGACCTTTGTCTTTCAAATGCAGATGGACAGCTGAATCTTGTAATAATGGATTTAATTTCCTATGTTGTGTCATGCGCTTGTGAAATGGCTGTTTTGTTTCACCAATGTACAGGTCTGGATGTGTCTTACTGCATTGTATTGCCTATACCACATTGCTCAATTTGTATGTTTTATCCTTGGGGTGGGCAGGAAGACTCTACAGCCAATTGCACCCTGATTCAGGTAACCCTGAGGGCATAGATAAATCCCCAAGTAGCTTCTATAGCTGTTGGAGAGTGCTAATGATCAGATGACTACAAAGAAATACAATTCTTCCATCTTCTCCCCCCCCCTATCAGAACCTATCCTTTCATTCCCCACCATCCAGTCTCAATTGTCAATGCCTACCCTTCCATCACACCCACACACACCCACATACACCCCACATCAGAACTGATGAAGCTTCTTGGATGAGAAGTGAAATGTTTTTTCTTCTTCCTCAAAGAAAAAACAGTCCAGTTACCTTTTGAAGAAAAAAGAACCTTTGCGTTCTTTTCAACAATACCTAATAAAGCGACTTTCCACGTTGCAATTCTTGTAGTGCCATGATATAGGCATTCACAATCTTAAGCAACAGGTGTTACTAGAAGTTTATTAAATGGAGCCCTATAGGCAGGCAACCTTTATTTTGGCATTCATTCTTTCCCAACAAAAGTCAGTGCAACAATAAAAATACATTCGAAATAAATACTGCCATAGTAATAAAATTCTGAATTCTTTGGTCACTCTTTTGAAGACAGCAAAGTCCACATAAACCCCCAAGTGGACTCAACAGTTCTCAGAGAGTGCTAACAACCAGGTAACTGCATGGAAATACTATCCTTCCATTCCCCCCTCCCCCACCATCAGAACTGATGAAGCTTCTTGGATGAGAAGCTTCTTCCTCAAACAAAAAACAGCCCAGCTGCCTTTTGAAGAAAAAAAGCACCTTTGAGTTCTTCAACAATTCCCAATAAAGCCACTTTCTTCAGGGCAAGAACTGTAATAGTCACTATGTAAGACAGAAAGGCAGAAGAGTAGCAGAGCATATCCATGAACACCAATAAGCAACATATTTACATACATTCAAGAGATAATAAAGCTAAGAAAGAAACAAGAAGACCAGAACACATCCCCTTCAGCAGCCAACACCTAGATAAGCATGGATTAACACCAGGCAAGCGATCAAGCAGCAAACAATACTCTAATCAAGGAACTACCAAGAAGAAAATAACACCCCCACCAAAATTGGCAGGGAAGCCGACTGTATATAAACAGGGAGCAAGTCTCATACTCACAAGTTATCTACTTGGGTAATGAGCTACATATATATTGTCTTCTAATGAATGGGATTATTTTAGTTAAATATTTACAGTTTGCTTTTATCTTAAAAAGCTATTTGTATTAGCTTTGCATGCATTTTTAATATGTGCTTTTAAATGTGTGGGAAGTTTTCAATAGATTCACTAAACAAGTGTGAAGCTACATGTGAACATATTTTTGTTGAAAATATTATGGAAGAGAAAGGAAAATGGCAAGAGTAATAAACGTGATATAGAGCGTACGATGTGCTTTTTAGAAGAGGTGCTTTATTATTTGGAATGGTTTGAGTTTTTACTCTGTTTTATTTAAAATATTGAAGTTGCCTTTTATTTAAAATGTATTACTTTTTGCAAAAGGAGAAAAATAATTGCATTTTCCTATTCAGTGTTATGTTTAATTTAAAGTTTTTTTTTAATAAACAGGGCATTATAGAAAAATCCAAGGTCAAAGGAATTCCTATTGTAATTGATGCTGTAAGTATGATAATTTTATTAATTTGTTTAAATGATTTTGAACCTGTTATTAAATGTTTCCTCTTATTGTCCCATGCAGGATGGTTTATGGCTCATTGCCCAACAGCCTTCTCTTATTCAGGGTTATCCTCGAGCTATTCTTACTCCAAATGCTATGGAATTTAGCAGACTCTATGAAGCAATGGTGAGTCCATACAGTTCTTAATTATATTTCCATGAGGGAAGGTACCCCAAATCCAAATTACATTTATATTACTAATGTAGAACTTCAATAATTAATTAAATGGGCTTTGTGATTTTAGCCCAGTTTAGGCTTTTTAAAGCATACATTTCTAGGTTGTCAACCAGGTGAGGGGACAAGAGTTCACCATACTGTAATGACACCCAGAGAATAATGCAGTTATCAGTACATTAAGTCTCAAGATTGCTTCTTTATTTAATAAACACATGGTTGCCCACCTTAACGTATATAATCTATGTATGGTTTCTACCGTGTTTCCCCGAAAATAAGACAGGGTCTTATTTTCTTTTCACCCCCGAAATATGGCCTTGGCCTTATTATCGGGGGGAGGGACTTATTATTTTGGTGCAGTAGGCAGCGAGCGTGGGACTGGATGTCCCGTCGCCGCCACCTCCCCTCCCTGTTCTTCGTGCCGGCCAAGTGGCTAGCCTGCCGCCGCCTCGTGTCCTTATTTTCAGGACATGTCCTATTTTTGGGGAAACACAGTATGTAGTGAACACTGAAAGGTAGCTTTTGTCAAAGTCCATGTAAATTATATTTGTAATTATTTGTTACAGATATTTACAGTCCCTATAGATATACAGTTAGTCCTCGTTTAGTGACCATAATTGGGACAGGCAGATCTCTTGTTAAGCAAAGCTGACACTAAGTGGGAAATCATGTGTCCATGACTGTGCTTTCCTTTTTCCCATTCCCCTGCCCTTTGGAACATTCATCTGGGCATTGGATAATCTGCAAGAAGGGAATTAATATTTGTATTTAAATTTATTGAAAAGGAAGGGATTAAAAGAGCGTAAGCAGGCACACAATTGAGAATACACATTGAAAGGAATGCAGTGGTGCAAGCAGCCCCGAGCACAGTTCACAGACAGCCTATATACAGTATGCCTTATTGTGTGCCTTCTTATCCTCTTGTAATCCTTTCCTCTCCAATCTCTGTTCTGCAAAGAGAAAAAAAGAAAAACGAGGTCACACACAGGAAAATGTGTGCTGACTATAATGGTGATCAGAGTTTGAGGGATGCTGTTCAGTCATAAATGTGGTCATTGGCTGTGAAATTATTTTTTCAGCACCATTATAACTGAACAGTAACTGAATGAGGCAGTCAGTAAGTGAGAACTAATTGTAGAGGCAATAGATCACAAATCTAGCTGGCTAGACTAAGTTTGAGTTCGAGAAGAATTGAGACAATATGCCTCCACCATGCACCTACTGCATTCTGTGCAATAGGATAAAAAACCTAAGTTACCATCCATCTTCAAGTAGTTTGGTCAATCTTCCAGCACTTCTTCATATTTTTCCACATGATGGAATAGCATTATCTCACCAAGGTCAAATGCAACTGTCTCTTGTTTGAGAATGACTTTATGTTTTGAAATCATTGCTTGTATGTTAGAAAGAAAAATTCATTCTAGTGTTTTTTAAGATTACATAAGTTAAAATCTTCCAAAACAAACCCTTCTAAGGTCTGGGACTTGCTTTGAGTGCATTTTTTGTACCCGTTCTTTTATATATCTCCATTTACTTTTGCATAAATAAATGCAGATTGCTTGTGAACAAATCAAGTGAGACATAGTAAGACTTGTTATAAATATGGCAACATTTCTTGTATGGCTGATGGAGCCTATAGTTGAGCAGGTAGCTAACAATTCATAACGTAAACGCTTTAAAATAGTATGAATGAAAGTTAACCCTTTTCCTCATTACTTGCTGCAATTAATTCTGTATGATTTCTCCCTTTGCTCTTTTCTAGCTTAGAGATCCTGTAGATAACAATGATTATCATGGCTGTCTGTTAAGGCTCAGCCAAGCCTTGGGGAATTTGACAATTGTTCAGAAAGGCGAACGAGACCTCATTTCAGATGGAGAAAAAGGTATATGAAAGAAACACAGAGCAAATGTTTTTATAAATGTAAGCTTTTTTTCCCCTATCTGTGTAGATGCTATTGAAAAATAAAACCAAATGCAGGTGCATGCATCTAATATATCAAAAATAAAGGACGTACTAGCAGGGTTTTTTTTGCTAGTCATTGGTCAAAAGTTGACTACTGTATTACGGTCACTATTCCAACATTAGCACCATATTTTATGATTTTAAAACACACATCGATTAGCCATCAGAGCTGTTTGAAAATTTATAGTGAAACTATTAAATAAAAATTGTTGTCGCTAAAGAGGTTCTTGTCTTAAACCTTTGAGGTTAATGCAATAATGCAAAAGTAAAAATATAACAGTGTTTAAATATTAATCTTATAAAATACCATATTTTCTGTTAACGAATTAGTTAAATTCAGTTCTGGTCATACTTTTAAAAATGAACTTTGTAAGTAAAGATATAATGCCTGCTGCATTTCATATCTACATTTTTTCAATTCTCCCACTGCTCTGTTCAATGAGGATTGAGTATTTTCCGTTCCTTTCATTTTTTGTGTTACAGTGCTTGTATGTAGCCATGAAGGAAGCAGCAGGAGGTGTGGGGGACAAGGAGACATCCTCTCTGGGTCCCTAGGAGTTCTAGCACACTGGGCCTTTCTTGCGGGGCCAGAAAAAACAAATGGGTAAGGCATGTTTCTTTGCAGTCATCTGGTCTTTAGCACTCTCTCTGAGAGCATACTCTGTGAGACTCATTCTGATCAGCTTCTCTTGAAGGTACCTTTATAGAACAATTCAGCATATGTCCAATTTACACTGTCCAGAGCCGCTCTGTGAAGAAAATGGGTGGTTTCTAAATTTGATATATAAACAAATGAATACATTTCTATTAGCGGCTGATAAACCCAGCATCATGGCTAATAGTGCAATGTTTGGTGCAACTGTTCGCAAAATTCAGGCATGAACTGAAAATAACACTGATAAATACATTAATTTTATACTTGCTTTTTTCTTATGTTACTGTATCGATTTTAGTTATTTTCCCTTTGAGAAATCCTTACCTGGTTCTGGATGTTTTTATTTTTACTTGCATTTTAGCCCACAGTTGGACATACAGGTCTGGGACATTTAGCATATTTTAACTCTGATCTGGTGGGCAAATGAGATCTATCATGCTTATTCTTTTCAATGTTCTTACTGTCCTATTTGCACTGGGCTAAGAGCTAGTTTGTTTGTTGGTTTGTGCTCCGGGGGAATAGTCATGCTCATTTCAGATTTAATTGGGATTCTTGTTTCTATTTTAGTCAAAATCCCTTTCTAGTGGCTGCATTTGGAGCATGTTCACTTACAAGACAGTGCAACAACCAAGCCTTTCAGAAATTTGGACGATCTATGACAGCCTCTGACATGGTTTTAGAAATTGGAACAGCCTTTAATAAACTCTTTGAAACCTAAGACCAAAGCAGCAGAAGAGGAAAAAGAAGAACAAGTCTGGCAGCAACGAAAGTTACAGTAGGATATCCTTGTACAATGCTCCCCTTTTCAAGTGCTGTTAGCAGTAATGGTATACTAGGTAGTTTTTATTTTTTAAAATAAAAAGTGTAGGTATTTTTAAAGGGTTTGGGATAATTTTTTTCTTTTCCTTTTTTGAGATGAATAAGCTGTAGTTACAGACGTTCTAATAAAACAAAACTGAAAGTATTTCCTCTGTTCTATCTTACAGGTTGGTTTTTGAGCAATAATTACTTGTAGCAAAAAATATTCACTTGATAGGCAACATAAAGATCAGCCAACTGTGGATTCATAAGCCCCATATCCTGTATATGTAGTTTGAATTCAACAAGGCTTGTTTTCTAGTAAGTACTTAAAAGGTCTGTGGAGATTCCCAGTGATCCAGGCATGGTTGTCTCAAAGGTGCTTTTTCAAAAGGCAACCGGACTGTGTTTTTTCGTTCAGGAAGATGAGTTTCACTTCTCATCCAAGAAGCTTCATCAATTCTGACAGGAGGATGGAAGGATCATATTTCTTTGCAGTCATCTGGTCTTTAGCACTCTCTCTGAGAGCATACTCTGTGAGACTCAGTGGCTCTCAAAGAGAGTGCTAACGACCAGGTGACTGCAAAAAAATACAATCCTTCCATTCCCACCCCCATCATCCAGTTAGAACTGATGAAGCTTCTTGAATGATAAGTGAAATGTCGTCTTCCTCAAGGAAAAAAACACACAGTTCAGTTGCCTTTTGTAAAAGCACTTTTGAGATAATTATTTAAATGTTCATGGTCCTGGACTTACTAATTTCAATGGAAGGAAAATTAACTATATGTGAAGCTCTCCCGTTGAAATAAATTGGATTTTAAAGTACTTAACTTTGGTGGCTTGTATTACAATATTCTTCCACCAGCTCAGCTTCTTAATTTGATTTGCAAGAATGAATTTGTTTTGTTCTCGTAACAATTGCAGAGGTTCAGTTCTGTGCACTTAGTATATGCCACTTTTGATAAGTGCCGTCTTTGAACACAGACTGCATGCAAATTGCCTTTGACTCCTTGGTCTGTAAAGACACTAATTTTTGTTCCTTTTTAAAAGGAAAGGAGGGGGGGAGGGTTGGAAATGCATTGCTAGTTTTTGTTGTAAAGCAGCACCAAGAAGCTGTAAATCATGGCATGTGAAAATAGAATTTGTTTAGCTGAATGTATTAAAGCTTCCATCTATTATTCAGTGCTAGTTTAGAACATAAAACCAAATCATTTGCGGAGAAATCAGGCATACTTGGAATTAGGGGTTCAGCAGGTTATATTACAAAAGGGGGAATGTTTTAGAAACAGTTGACCATAAGCAATTCTTTCGTAGTCTTTGCACAGAGATAGCTGTCAATAGAAAGTGTCCTTCATGCTTTTATACTAGCATTAAAAATCACCTTGTAACATACTACTGCATGTGGACGTGTTTTTTAGGGTGGGGATCACCAGCATTGAAGTGATTCAAAAATGAAGTGAAGGATTAACCTTAATTGCACAATAAGATCACTCAGCCCTCAGCAGGCTGCAACATAGAGAGAAGATAGTTCAAAGCTCAGTAGCAATTCTCAATATTCAGCATCATTGTAATAAAGGCTATAGAACCATCCAAGAGCATTCAGCTGCCCTAAGTGCATCCTGTTAGCTTTACTGAATGAAAAAGCTTAATTTGGTATGATTGATGAACTAAATATTTTGATTTCGGCAGTTTCATCTCGTAGTAATGGATTTCAAAAGTCTGCATAGAAAGTTGATGGAATATAATTGGTTTACTTGAATGATTAACAACTTGCTACTATGCATATTTACTCAGAAATAATGTCCAACAATTCAGTGGAGCTTATTCCAAAGTATATATGTGAACAACGTAAGCCTTAGCTTAGTGTATACTTTCTAGTGCTAAATTTGCACTCCTCTTTGTGTACGGACAGTTGCTGTTGGGGTTTGTTACATGGTACAGTAGTTAAACACCATTTAATGCTAAGTTTCTTTGTGCAAGCAGGAAATTGCTCTGTATAAATTCAGTGCTTATGGTTAACATTTCAATGCACTGACTTTTCTACCTCAGAACAATACATTTGTTTTCTTTATATTAAGAGTCTTCTTTTCTTTGGTTCTATCAAAGTTCAGAGCACAGCTCATTAAAAAAAATTACAGTACAGGTTCTGCTCCTTGGAAGTATGGGTGAGGGATAGCTGAGCTCTACTATATGTGGAAGAATAGGACAGCAGGGAAGAAAGTACCGGTGGGCCTTGCTTCCGATTGTATGGACTGGCATGATTTTTCTTTCTGAATTTTTGAATTGACTCTAAATAAGAGCCTGTTTCTCTGGAACCAAAAATATTTCAAAACTAAAATCTGCCTGAAGCAGATCTCATGTTGTACTCCTACTTCCAGAAAATTGCAGTCGAACTTAATCCTTATTCTTCCTATTGTGTAGGTGACTAGGATGTTACAGTACACAGAGGTTTTACATTGACTAGCATCCAAATATAAACCACTCAGTGAAAATTTTTTATTTCTTGCATGTTGAAGGGAATCTAAAGTAGGACAGGCGAGTTGTGTCTAAACCCTATATCTCTCATGTCTGCTCCATTATACAATCTGAAGTTATTTGAGGTACAAAAGGATGAGAAGCAAGTCAACCAATCAAGATGCTTCATTTGTGGGTGTTAGACCCATAAAGTGGAATGGATTCCCTGTGTTGTTGAAGTCACAGCAAGATCTTGACAAAAGGAAGATGTTAATCATATAGTATATGTTGTTTTCAGTTAAGATGTACTAGAGCTTTCCCATAAAATTGAAACCATCGCTAGAGCTGAGCGATGGGAAAGGTGAACATTTAAGTTAAATTTGTAGGGAAACCAAATGTCCAATTTTTCAGGTGGCTCAGATGAATAACTACATTAAATTTTCCTGTTTTTATGTTGTTCACTAGTGTATAAAGATTTACATTTGAAATTTTCTGAAACTGTAGGAGTTTCTTTTGAGGAAATAAAAATGACAGATTGAAATAACTATAGCGAGTATTTGTTCATCCTGACCTGGCTAATGAATCTGTGACAAGGTGTGAACTGGCGTTTCCTTTTTAAGCTGCATTTACTTGCCTCATTACTGCAGTAATTTTCGTTTCTCCCTGCAGAAAATAAATAAGGATTCATTTATTCCATCAACTGCCCGTACCTGTGTACAAAAGTATTCAGTTAGAGATTTATTTCCATATGGATGTCACAAGGGATTAAGTAAAGGCTTTCTCTAACCAGTATCCCAAGGCCTGCTCATGAATAGAACAGGAGTCCCCAACTTTTTGAATTGATAAAAACATTTGGATTACTTTGCAAAATTTCCTTCAAAATGGATTTTGGGTTGGTGTTTTCATTTAGGAAATAGCTGTCCTGGTGATGGAACCAATACAAAGCAACTGGTTATGAGAAGGTTAGCTCCACAAGGATGCATCCTGTTACACAATAAGCTTTTTTCCTCTGTGATGGGGCTCATTTGGAACTTGGAAGCATTCTTGAAAATAAAGATATCAAGACAAGACACTTGTTCTGCAGCATGCCAGTTTCCTATTTTAATAAAGAAAATGTTTTTAAAAATCAAATTCAGGAAGCTTTCTTGGTACCCAAAATAGTATTTGCATATATATTAGGGCTTCTGGTTCTGTGTAGCCAAATCCTGTCATATAAAGCAAAAGGGGGGGAAAGTACACTTTTCTATTGCTCTCTCCTTCTGATCCAGGACAATGGCAGCTAATTTTTTTAATTCCTCTACACACATCTTAAGTTGCCAAATTTGAAAAACACTGCATGCTCACTCACAGGATTAAACAGATGGGCAATTTCTAGCTTTTGCAAGAGAAGGGGAATTTTTGAAACTGAGTTCCATGCTGGGCACTGACTATGGTTACCTCAACCACAGTTGTAATTCCCATAAACATCCACTAAGATTGGTACTTGGAACAAGCCCATCTGTCAGATTCCTGCAGAGTGACTTAGGTGATGGAGGACAAACCAACACTGTTCTTCACTTCAGTAAACTTACTGGCTATTCTGTGAAAGGAACAAAGAGGGGAATGAACGACTGTAATAGATTTAAAGATCAAAATGGTTAGCAGAAATAATCATGGAGCTGTGGAAGGAGCTCCCTCTAGAGCAGTGATGGCGAACCTTTTCGGCACCAAGTGCCGAAAAGGGAGCGCACGTGTGCGCACTTATCTGGGACGCAACCCGGAAGAGGAGCTGCCCAGGGGGCATGCGAGCACCGGAAAATGAACTTCCGGTTTCCGGCGTGCGCATGCGCGCCAGCCAGCTAGTCTTCCAGTTAGTCTTCCAGCATGTGCGTGTGATGATCAGCTGGCCAGCACGCATGCTCACGTCGGAAAACGGAAGACCAGCTCTTCCAGTTTCCGGCACTGCCGCACGCACGGCCAGCTGATCGTCACACGCGCATATGCGACAAACCCGGAAGAGGAACGGGCGACACCACGCGTGCCAGGCGACATGGCTCCACGTGCCACTTCGGGCACGCGTGTCATAGGTTCGCCATCACAGCTCTAGAGATAAGACCTGCTCCTTTCTTTGCTGCAAGAAGGTAGTATATAAAAAACCTGTTGATTTCCCTTATTCAAGCCAGCCAGGAGACTCAGAGGCATGGACAAAACCAGTAACCCCATTTGGGTGTTCACATATGTACATTATTTCTCCCTTCACATATAAGCATGCAGACACAATAGTCTGTTTAGCTTGCAAGAAGGCATTGAAATTACAGTGACTGTACTTGACAACTCACAAGTTAAAAGTGGACAGTATGCTGCTCATTTTCTGTTGAAGTTGCAATGCAAATCAAATCCTTTTAACATTTGTTAACTATCCATTTTTGGAAAACTGCAAGAGAAATCAATAATGTGCAATTTCCAGGGTGCCAAAAGTGTAGATAACACAGGTAGTCCTCGACTTACTGCAGTTTGTTTAGTGACTGTTCAAAGTTACTGCGGCACTGAAAAATGGGACTTGCGACTTTTCCCAGAGTTAGGACCTTTGCAGCATCCCCGTGATCATGTGATCAAAATTCAGATGCTTGGCAATTGGTTCATACTTATGACTACTGCTGTGTCCCAAGGTCATGTGATCACCTTTTGTGACCTTTTCACAAGCAAAAGTCAATGGGGAAGTCAGGTTCATTTAACAACCAGGTTACTAACTTATCAACTGCAGTGACTCACTTAACAACTCTGGCAAGAAAAGTCATAAAATGGGGCAAAACACACTTAATGTCTCACTTAACAGAAATTTTGGGCTCAGTTATAGTTGAAAGTTGAGGACTACCTGTATATGCCTATGGTCACGTAATCAAGTAAATACATCCCATTTATTTTTTTTAACCTTTTCAACATAGATATTTGAATTTTATTTCAACAATATTGCTAAAGGGGATATAACAAATATGCCTCATTTACATTTGTAGTTCCTTGTATAGCAGTTATTTTGATATTTGCATGTGGAAAAAAGACATCAAATTTGCATGTGGAAAAAGTAAATACACTTATACATTAAGCTCCAATTCAGACACCCTTAAAATTAGACTTTAGTTGCAAGAGAGCAGGGGCCAATGATTAGAACGTACACGTTAAGCCTTGACTTGCAACCACAATTGGGATTAGAACATTTGCTGCTAAGTGAGGTGGTCATTAAGTGAGTCACATTTTATGACCTTTGTGCTGTGCTCACTAAGAAAATAAATTAGTTAAGTGAATCATGCAATTGTTAAGTGAATCCGCATCCCCAATTTATTTTGCTTGTTGGGAGCTGGCTGGGAAACTCATAATTTTGACACTAGGATACTGTAATTGTCATAAATACATGCCAATTGGCAAGTGCTTCGTTTTTTATTGTGCCTTTGGGGATGCTGCAACAGCAAGGACCAGTTATGAGTCACTTTGCACCACCAACATAACTTCAAGTGATCATTAAACAAATGGTCATAAGTTGAAGACTACCTATAATGACAGGATCAGAGAGAAACGTGTCTTATTAAAACCACCGACATTTCATTCTGCTTTTTGTTTTATTTGCTCTTCAAGTATTTATGTATTTATTTATGTATGTATGTATTTATTTATGTATGTATTTATTTATTTATTTTTTAGTGTTCTTATATGCCGCCCTACTCCCTGGGACTTAGGGCGGCATACAACATGTAAATAACAACTAAAACAATATTTAATAAATTAATAACAATTTAAAAAGATTTAACATACAAACCATACATACATGGGGGAGACCTAAGGTATTCAATGGTCTCTGAATCACCCCACCTGGAGGAAGAATCATGTCTTAATAGCTTTTCGGAAGGCCACCAAGGTGGGGATAATTCGGATCTCGGGGGGTAGTTGGTTCCAGAGAACAGGAGCCCCCACAGAGAAGGCTCTTCCCCTAGGCCCCGCCAACCGACATTGTTTGGTTGAAGAGACCTGGAGGAGACCAACTCTGTGGGACCTAACCGGTCGAAGGGAGGTGTGAGGTAGGATGCGGTCCCGGAGGTAAACTGGTCCTAAGCCATGTAGGGCTTTAAAGATGATAATCAACACCTTGAATTGCGTCCGGAGACTAATGGGCAACCAGTGCAACTGCCGGAGTATGGGTGTTACGTGGGTGTATCTTGAGACACCCACCACAGCTCCCGCAGCCGCATTTTGCACCAGTTGGAGTCTCTGGATACTCTTCAAGAATAGCCCCATGTAGAGCGCATTACAGTAGTCCAGTCGAGAGGTGACAAGGGCATGAGTGACCATGAGTAGAGCCGCCTTCTCCAAGTATGGTCGCAATTGGTGCACCAGGCGAACCTGTGCAAAGACTCCCCTAGCCATAGCCTTAAGATGTTGGTCTAATTTTAGCTGTGGGTCTAGGAGAACTCCCAAATTGCGAACCCGTTCCGAGGGAGTTAATTTCTCTCCCCCAAGAACCAAGGAGAGACAGTCGACATAGTCCTTAGGAGGCAATATCCATAGCCATTCAGTCTTGTCAGGGTTGAGCTTGAGCCTGTTCCTCCCCATCCAGATCCTAACATTGTCCAGGCATTGGCACATTACATCCACTGCCTCCCTGAATTGAAACGGGGTGGAGATGTACAGCTGGGTGTCATCAGCGTACTGTTGAAAACTCACCCCGTGTTGACGGATGATCTCCCCCAGCGGTTTCATGTAAATGTTAAACAGGATGGGTGAGACCGAACCCTGAGGAACCCCACAAATCAGGGGCCTAAGAGACAACCTCTGTCCTCCTGTCAACACCGACTGCATCCTATCTACTCTGAGGCATTTGAGAAAATAAGGTTATAGATGCCTATGAATCTGGGAAGGGACTTGAAAAAATGGCCAAGCAATTGGACAATGACCTTAAACAGTCGATCCTCACCGCTCAAAGTTGACTCGGCCTTCCATCCTTCCGAGGTTGGTGAAATGTGTACCTAGCTTGTTGGGGGCAATATGCTGACTGTAAACTGCTTAGAAAGCTGTAAAGCACTGTGAAGCGGTATATAAGTCTAAGTGCTATTGCTATTGCTTGTGAATCCACCAAAGAATAGCTGGAGAAAAAAATGAAAGTCCTTTAATGGCCAAAACACACACACAAATGACATCAAGATGCTGTAGTGATTGGCATGGGATATGCATACAAGAAATCTTCGAACATTGCACAGCTGAAAAAAAATTCTGGATGAGGAATGGAAAAACTCCAGAGATTGGTAGACAATGATAAAGTGGTTTCTGCCAAAGGTGTATTTACTTTTTCATAGAAAGAAATGGCATCTGTTAATTTTTATTGAATAAACTGTCGCAATGTCTATTTTTCATATTTCAGTTCAGTTATATCGGCTTTTTTTGACATATACGTGGACGTTTTCAGTATATAAAGTTGATGTCATCATCCATCATTCTACCCATTATCTATCCACTGCAGGATGAAGGCCTCTCCAGCTTCCTTTTGCCAATTGGGCCCGCAATACTTACTGATGTCGTAGCTCCATCTTGTTTTAGGGCTCTTTCACGGATGCTAAAACAAGATGGAGTTATGACATCAGCAAGCATTGCGAGCTCAATTGGCAAAAGAAAGCTCAGAACCGTATTGGATGGAAACATGCGGAAGAGGCCTTCATCCTACAGTGGATAAACAATGGCTAAAATAATGATGACGACATCAACTTTATATACTGAAAATGTTATGTCCACCGTACATGTCCCCAAAAAACCCCTACATGGATATACTTACTTTTTCACATGACTGTATATGTGCTTTTTTTGAGGAATTGGGAAAAGAATACAGAGCAGAGAAAAACCCTAAAATTGCTAATTTTGTAAACAATGTTTGTTGTGATTTCATCATTTTTGCTTGCTTTTCTATAGGCAACATGAATCAAAATAGCCTAAACAGAAGTGTCTATAAATAGCAACATTTCAAAAGCATACGCACAAGCCCGAGGGAATTCTGCAAAAAAAGCTACCTAAACCTTTTCTGTTTCTGATCAATGTAATCAGTCAGACAGTATAATATGGTCATTCATTGGGGGGGGGGGGGGGCTATAGTGGCAAAGGCAGAAGGGCCTTTCTGAAAAGAAGTGTCATCCAACATTTTGTTGGCAAGTATCGTATCCTTCATACTCCGTTAAAACATTACTCTCTCCTCTTTTTGAGGGAATGTACCAACAAAGAGCACTGAACTCCAGATACTATACGGGATCTGGCTATTTTGGGAAACTTTTCTTAATGCCCCTTGCTTCTACAACCCGTTTGTTACTTGACCTTTTCCACATGCACTCCATTTTAAAAAATATGCTGTCTTCAAAAAGCCCAGATGTATCTGCTTTGCCATTGCCTCTGTTCACCTGAATGTTTCTTGACACTGTAGGGAACAAGGCACCTGCTGAGGAGAGCTTCAACTTTCACAGACCATGCTCTGTGCTTCAGTTCCTGAAATGCTCATTTGGTATCAGCCAAAGAAAAACTCTTAAATCCGATGTGAAATTCTGCTAATGCTGACAAAGTAGACTTTTGATGTTAAAATATAACATCTATAATTCATTCCCGTTCTCAAAAATTCATTTGGTACTTTTGGTGATGTTAAACTAAACCATATTTTAATTATGTTACACTTCAGTCAAAACCATTCAAAGGTGTGAATATGTAGAGAGGTTCATTTCAACCATATGATAATAGATGGGAATAAAGCTTGAATCATTAGAGCTGACCAAGGTTTCACTAGATAATTTCTAGTATTGTAGAAGACCCGTCTGAAGTAACTAAATTCTCACATACTGTAGGCAGTGAAGCAGACAAAACAGATCTCAATCAACACTTGTATTCCTCAAATCACCAAAGTAGACTTTTTGACAATGTTTTATTTAAGTTGCGTTAGAATAAAAGTCCAGCAATCCAAGGGCCAATAGTCTCTATCCTGTGGTCTGGCTTTTCTTTAAAAATGATTATAATCACTCCAAATGTACATCTGTCTTTTTCTCAGCGCTTTCCCAGTTCATTATTGATTTTGTTCAAGTTCCCATGTAGAAGTAGAACTTCTATCCTATAAATATTTTGGGGAACGGGGTGGGGATAAGAGAAAAAGAGCAGAGAATTGCATTCATCAAAGCTGAATGTGGAAGTCTGTATGCAAATCTAAGGACGCTTAGCCAGAAATATCAACGCTTATTTTAGCCCTCAGTTCAGATGCAGATTCAAATATGGAGAAAACCAGCTTCCCATAATATTACTTTTGCAGATCTAGTCTGTGGAAGTCAAACAGTGGTTATGACAGTTGTCATTCAATTATAAAAATATGAGCTGAATAAATCAAATTATAGTTTAAAAATATTCAGGTTTGGGTAAACGTCAGACTTTTAATGTTTCACTTAATCTTTTAACAAATGGCTTAGATAAAACCCCACATTTTTAATGTGATTGTATCATTCCAGTATAATGGAAACAATTGTATTTTTCCACTTGTGTAATTATGTATTTAAGGAAAGGATCATTGATCCAGAAGACTCGATGTTAGTTCAGGGAATTATTGACTGAAGTTGACTCTGAAGAAAGTAGGGTTAGCCTTTAAAGTACAAACTCAGAACGCTTGATTTCTTATTGACAATGCTATTTTGAAAAATAAAAATAAAAACCTACTATTAGACTGCAGTATGTTGGATCCCTTGTGTTATTTTTCTATGACTAGTATTTTCTTTCTTGGGTGTAATATTTTACTGATAACATTTTAGACTTCACATAAACCTTATTTCATCATTTAAGCTTTCCATAGCTTAAGTGATGGGCTATACTTTTTCTCCAGAAATACCCTATCTGCCCCCATACCTACAAATTTTCTGCTTTCCCTGTGTTTTCAGTTTAACATTATGAGCTCTATGTGCTTTCAATTTAACATTATGGGCTGTAGCAAAACAATTCCCAATAATTGATATGCTAAATAGTTCCTGGAGTGCAATATCAATATTGATCACGTTTCACTTGGAATAACTTTGAAATCAGTTAACTTTATTTCTACCAAAGATGACGACCTTGTACAGCAGTGGTTCGCAACCTACCTAATGCCGGGTCCCGCTCCCACCGCGCCCCACCCCACCGCCGCGCCCGCCGCTGCAACCCCCACCCCCATTTGGGTTCTTTTACCCTCTGCGCATGTGCAAAGCATTCTGCGCATGCGCAGAGGGTAAAAGAACCCAAATGGGGGCGTCCAGGCGAAGTCTCCCGACCCCTGTGAAAGGGTCGTGCGACCCCCAAAGGGATCGCAACCCCCAGGTTGAGAACCACTGTTGTACAGTATGTACTGATCAATGTTCATCTTTTATCTGGCTTTCTCCCTTAGCAGGAATTGAATAAATATGTATATGATGTGACTGAATTAAACACTCATTTTTCAGAATCACTTATTCCTCTATTTTAAAAATCTGGTGGCCGGGGAGGAGCTTCTCTCTAAAAATGTTGAGTGACCCCTGGCCACCCATTCTGGTATCTAGGCAGATAAAGAAAAACAAAAGCTGCTTGAACAAGTAATTTTGTGGAACCCCGTGCCCTTTCTTTCTGTAATCTGCAATTACAGGACTACGCAAATATTTAAAATTTCCAATGGCCCTTCAAAACAATGGAGCCTCTCTAATCTTAACCATGTTGTTCCCAGATAGAACATCTGCAAAAGCAGCTAGCCCAGCATTACTGAGAGATGACATTCTTCAATCAAATATAGGGATTCAGGTCAGACCTACTCCTAGATTTTTTTTATGTTGCAGTATATGGAGCAGAAAAAAGGACACTGCCTGTTTTCAGTGTGAAGGAAAAGTAGAGCTGGAGCCTTATTCCTACACTTGCCTACACAGTCAGTAAAATAAAAATGATCAGAGTTTGGACAGTGCAGAGACAAACCTTTACATTGATGCCATATATGGCCAAGTCTTGGCGAAGGCGGTCACACGCGAGTAGAAGGGGCATTCTCTCCTGCAACCGTTGCTGCCTTTCCTCTTTCTGCTGCCGTTTTACTTCTTCCGAGAGAGCAGCATTTGATGCAGATGGACTTTCTTCAGCCTCAGCAAGAGCAAAATTGCGCACTTTGATCCGGAAGCTCACTAGTTCATCTATCACACTGGAGAGCAAAGCTGAATGCTTGTGTTCAGAGAGAGCCTATAAATCATAAATCAAGTTTGTTTTTATTAAAGACTGATTTTCAGTGTTATTGTACATCATTCTGGGTGCTTCTGGAGGGAGCACAAATAAAAATAAAAGTAATGGTAAAGTTAAAATCAAGACCAATAATATATATATATATATATATATATATATATATATATATATATATATATATATATATATATATATATATATATATATATATATATATATATATATATATATATATATATATATATATATATATATATATATATATATATATATATATATATCGGTATGTGCCAATAAAAGTCGATTATAACTGCAATGATGCAACAAGAAAGGTCTGTGACAATTCACTGCGGCCAACTCGCTGCGGGAAAAGAGTTACATTAATATCAAAGATGGTGGAATAGAATCATCAAAGAAAGGATGCAAAAGGAGGGACAGAATAAAATGTGAATGGCAAAAATTAAAATATTTACTTATTTATTTCAAATAATTAAATAGAATTGTTAAGTTGTCCCGCGGTGAGTTGGCCACAGCAAGTTGGCTGTGGCGAGTTGTCCCATTCCCACAGAAGAGAGTGTTGAATCTCAAAGCATTTTCCCAATTTTAAATTAAGACCAAGTTCAAACTTAATAAAATCCCATCAAAGAAAAAAGTTCAGAGGTAGCAAACCGTACAGCACTCGCGTGTAAGCTCAAGTGAAGAGGTGATTACAGAACTTTATTCTTCCTTGTGGAATACAGAGTGGTGGGAAACATGTCAAAGTCCTGTGCGGAAAATCTGGTTCCACTGAGAGCAGGAAAAACACGTTCCATTTTTTAAAAGTCTGCAACAGTTGCTGCTCCTCAGGAGGAGGTTGCCCAGAGTGGCCGCAGCATCGAATGTTTAAATACATAAAATTCTTAACAATGGAAACCAAATACAGATAGTCCTTGACTTACAACCACAATTGAGCCCAGAATTTCTGTTGCTAAGCAAGTCAGTTAAGTGAATTTTGCCATATTTCTTGCCACAGTTGTTTCACTGGAGTGTTAAACCGGCGCGCGCACGATTTTGGCGATGTTTTGCTTCCGCGCATGCACGGAAGCGAAATCTTGCGCGCGCGTCCCCTCGCAAGATTTTGCTTCCGCGCATGCGCAGGAAGCAAAAAAAGCCAAAAAATTCCAGAAAAAAGATGGTGGCGCGTGACGGACCGGCGAAGATGGCACCGGAGCTGTCGTGCGCAAATTGGGCAATCGGCGGGTCCCTACCGGAACGGCGCACTGGACTGCATCGGTAGGAACCCACCTCTGATCTGAATGTCAGCTCCGTCGAGCCTGCTGGCCCAGAGCTGTCATTTGCACTGGGGGAGAAGGCTGTAACCTGATATCCGGGCTGCAAGGGCTTGCTACTGTGATCGGGCGTCAGCGTGGATGCATACCGATGACGTCAGACAGCCCTGCAACTGCTGAGAAACAAGCCTCTACTGATTACAGCTGAGAAACAAGCCTCTACTGATTACAAGCCTAGCGAAGAGATTGGATAAGAATTAACCACTGGGGTGTGGCGCGGGTAGTATAAAGGTGGCGGAGAGCACAGAGTCTGCAGCTCTGACAATAATTGCACTTTGAAGTTGATAGTGTTTGTCAGTTCGTGCCGGAGGAGGAGTAAAGGAACTTGTTACAAGCCAGGATTGCGTGTGGACTCTTTATTTCTCTATCGGAACCTGACACTGAATTTTGATCGTGTAATCACGGAGATTCTGCAACGGTCAGGTGAAAAATGGTCATAAGTCATCTTTTTCAGTGCCATTGTAACTTCGAACAGTCATTAAACTAACCGTTGTAAGTGGACTGTTGTCTTACCTGACTTTCAGCAAAGGTGACTCCAACCGTGTTAAAAAATTCCATCACGTAGGAGACTATGGCCCCAAACACAATAGCACTTCTAGGGGATCTTGTTTCCTGATTTCAAAATAGATACAAAGAAAAAGCTGGAATAACTGAAACCAGTCACTTTGGTGACCGAGGATTCAGCACAGGAACTCAAGATGTAAATGAAGCATTTCCCAACCATTTTGGAAAGCAACTTCGCAGAAATTGTGTTATCTTAAACCTTTCCTAAACTCTCTTTATCCAAGAATGGAAAATTCTGAATGGTAACAAGGGGAGCTACAATTCTAAGGTAGATGGGACAACACTAGATGCATAAAAGCAATTCTCTTAAAACCATGTTTAAAAATATCTAACTACAGGTAATCCTCGACTTATGACCACAATTGAGCCAAAAAAAATCGTTGCCAAGTGAAACATTTGTTAAGTGAATTTTGCCCCATTTTATGACCTTTCTTGTTAAATGAATCGCTGCAGTTGTATAATTAGTAACAGAGTTGTTAAGTGAATCTGGTTTTCCCATTGACTTTGCTTGTCAGAAGGTCGCAAAAAGTGATCATATGATCCCGGGACACTGCAACGGTCATAAATGTGAGTCAGTTCTCAAGTGTCTGAATTTTAATTACGTGACCATGGGGATGCTACAACGATCATACGTATGAAAAACGTTGGTAAAGTTCTTTTTTTCAGTGCCGTTGTAACCTTGGTCACTAAGTGAACTGTTGTAAATTGAGGACTACCTGTATTGCGCAGGAAGTTACTAAAACATAACTGTAGAGTGAACAGAAAGAAGAAAAGAGTAAAGCTACAAAACCACAGGGCATGCCAGACTTATCCACCTAGTACTTTTATTATCCGAAGTCTAAATTGAGAAACATTCTGAAATGCTATCAGAATTAAGGAAGCAGAAATTGTGAGAAAAGCATAGATACTCACTTTCTTATTAAACTAACGGAGAAACTGAGCATACAGAAAAAACATCTCAGGAAGTTTAAGTAAGCTTGATACTTCAAGGAGTAGGTTGAGAAGTACTTTTCCAAATACTTTTGCACAGTCCGAGCAAGAGCACCTTATTTCATCTCTTCTCCTATATGTCCTTCATCACTAAAATGACTTGCCAAACTATCATTCAAAAGGAAACAAGTTCTACTGCCTTTGTTATCAAAAGTACTGTGGCTGTAAAACTTAGCAGCCTGGTGGTATAATCCAGGGGTATCAAACTGGATTTCTTCGAGGGCCAGATCAGCATTATACTTCTCCTCCGCAGGCCGGAGGGGAGGGGGCGTGGAGCGGAGAGGAGAGACGGGACGGACGCCTCCTGCAGCACTTTACCGGCCAAAACAGGGCACGGGGGGGGGCGCACAAGCCCCCCCCCCCACACCTTGTTTTCAGCCTCCATGGCCTCCTGTAGCACTCTGCCGGCCGAATTTTTTTTCTTTATATTTACAATTGTTATCTGAGGCTTTTCTACTATTGTTTTGCAGTCTTCCAGTTTTACAATTTTTCTTAATCTCCTCCAGTTCTGCATCCCTGAATATTTTATTTCTGAAAATAAATCTCCTTTGGCTTTCTGTTATTCAGTGATATTTGTACTGGATAATTCCCCCCTCCCAAGATTCAAACATTCACTTTAAGTATTTGTTAGTTCTACTTTATAATAGCAGGCCATATCCGTATAATTTTCAAATGCACTATACTTTTGTCTTGTCTGTGGTTGCTATTCTTACAATCGTACAGAGCCAGGTCTTGATTGGCCAGTCATGGCTCCCGAGTCCTGTTGTCTGTTTGTCAGATACCCAGGAGCTCTAACACCAATGACCAATTCAGCATAGGATTCTTCTTCTGTTTTATCACCATATTAAATAGACTGAAAGATACATCAGTCTGGCTCTTCCGCGAAGACCTGTCTAGCATGACTGACTCTTCCAGTAGAACACACCACCACCAGCACAGCTCTCAACTTTATTAATATTATTCATAGCATGATTGGCTAAAATATTTCTTAAATTATTTTCATATAATAAATGTTTGGGTGTCAATGAACAATCTGAAATTTCATGAAGAGGTCAATGAGCGGAAGAATGTTGTGATCTCTGGTTTACAAAGCTGTGCAACAAATGCAGGAGAAGCTTTAAAAAAACCCTTCACAATCAACCACCATTTGAGAAGGGGAGATAGGAAAGGCTTCTCCAGAATGAGAAATGAGAAAATCCAATGATTAGCAAAGAAAACGGCATCCTTCATAAGCTGCTACAAATCCAAATCCAGTAATGACCAAAATAAAATTTGAGCAATTTCAAGCATAATAAATTCAATTTTGACTTTCTGCAAATGCAGTATGGATAAAGCCTGTTATAGGAATGAAATATGTTGCTATTTTTTCCAGATCGCTTATTCTAGAAAAATAATTCACTGATTCCAGCCAGTATAGAATTAGACAACTGTCACTTTCTGATCTTTGTGTCCTAATGGGTTACCTTAGTGACGGTTTTAAGCTGTCTGTTGCCATAGTGAATGAGGTCCAAAATTGCACGAATAGCCCTGGGAGTGTCGAAGTCATCTGCACATGCTGCCTCTACTGCTGTCTTAGTAAGAGCTAGTCTTGAAGAAAAATGGAGAATGTAAGATACGAGAAACAAAACTTTGTCTCATTGCTATAAGCCAGTCAACAAATAAAAATAGTTCGATTCAGGTGTCAAACTGAAAAACTGCTTTAAATGAAAACCACAGGCATTTTCTACAATTATCCCTGTTCTAGGCATGCATGTGTAATGTGTGTCTCTCAGTGGTGAAATTCAAAACATTTTCCCTACCGGTTCTGTGGGCGTGGCTTGGTGGGGGGGGTCATGTGACTGGGTGGGCGTGGCCAACTCAATATCATTCACCCAGCCCCTCCTCTCGGAGCCACTCCTTGTCGTGAATGGCAGGAAAATGGGGAGGGGAATTTTCCTGCCTACCATCCTTCCCTCAGTCTGTGCTGAGCTTCAGGAATGGATGGCAGGCAGGAAAATCCCCTTCTCCATTTTCCTGCCTTTCACGAAAACAGCTCCATTCCAAGCCTTCAGCGTTGCAATCCTGGGATACGCTGAAGGCTCGGAATGCCTCTGCTTCAGCGCAGAATGACTTTTGCTCGTCTCTTTCTGGACGCGGTGCTTCTGCCTGTTGGGCCACTTCCTGAAGCTGGCAGCTCTGCAGCCAGCCGCTTTGCTTTTTCCCTCTTTTTCTTCATGGGAGCTTGCGTGGTGACACCAACAGAAGGTGGAGGCAGAGGCATGGGGGAGGCAGAAGCGATCCCAATGCACCAGCCCCTTCGTCCCATTGTCTCTTGGCTTACCTGCAGCTGCACAAAACAAGCACCAGCACGGGGCGTCTGGATTGCCTGCCTCCCCCATGCCAGTGCCCAGTGCCGATGCACAAGCCTCCCGCGAGCGTCCCAAAAAGAGGGAAAAAGCAAAGCAGCTGGCCGCGAAGCTGCCGGCTTCGGGGAAGCGGTCCAACAAACAGAAGTGCTGTGCCCAGAAAGAGAAGGGCAAAAGCGGTATTTGCGCTGCCCCAAGGGGCCAGTGGGCTGCAGAGGCGAAGGCGAGCTCCAGGGTGGCAGTGGTGCTCCAGGAGAGAGGGCAGATGTCCCAGGGCTGCACATGCACGCAGCCACCACCGCCCCTTGGCCCCAGTACAGCGGCTGCATCTCCCCCAAGGGCCGGCCGCCCACCCACTGGCCGGCCCAGAAGCGGCGCATCTCCCATCATGGGCTGGATGTGGGACCGATCTCGGAAGGCAAGTGGGCATGGGGGACCATCAGGAAGGCTGCGTGGAAGGCAGGCAAGCATGGCAGGGCCGTGGGGAAGGTAGTAGGCTGCTAGCTCCCTTCCCCGCAGCCCGCGGCCAGGCAGTCCCGACATGCTTGCTTGCCTGCCTTCCACGCAGTCTTCCCGGCGGTCCCTGCGGCCAGCTTGCGAAGGCAGGCAAGCGCCCGGGCGGGCAGAGACAGGGCCAACCAGAGGTGTTTTTTACTGGCTCGGCGAATAGATTTAAATCGTCCCTACTGGCTCTCCTGAGCCGGTCTAATTTCACCTCTGGTGTGTCTGTGTTATGATATATAAAATGCACCCTGGCTAAGAATGCTAAAAGTTGCAGTTCAGCAATACACCAATTCACTCATGATAGTGTTCCTACTTAAAAAATAAATAAAAGTGAAGAATTGCTTGTCTTGTTTATTTGGACACAAAACAAAAGCTATTTCATCACTCATATTTTAGGTCTAGACAAGATAACTTTGGAATTGTTAACATACAAACACAGTAGAGGGTTAAGAATCTGGCACTTGTAAGCATTGAGATCCCCAAGCCACCACTAGATGGCTCTTCATTTAAAAAAAATGAAGTGGCTGAATCATGCAAGTTCTTCATGCTTTCACATGAAATTTACTAAAATTTGTCATTAATTTATTTGTAATATTTGGGCACCCATGGCATTGCACAAAAAATGCACAAAGGTCAGCCTTCAAAAGAGATGCTGCCCCCATACATACAAGAAAATGAACTAAAAATAGACTCCATTACTTTCCCACTTGCAGTCTATGGCACCCAACAAGCAGACAACCAACTCATATTAAATTGTCACCCTTATATATTAGTTTTACATGCAGAAGTTACCGTATTTTTCGGAGTATAAGACGCACCTTTTTACCTTCAAAAAGAGGGTGAAAACCTGGGTGCATCTTATACACCGAATGCAGCCCCACCCAGCCACCCCCACCCTTTGGCCTCTGCCTGCCAGCAATTTACCTCTTTGCAGCAAACAGGGCAAAGCACAAGAAGAGCACAAGAAGAGATAAACTGCCTCCCGATCTACAGCTGACAGGCTTGCAAGCCACGTGGTAAAATGAAACTAACTACGGTGGCTGTAATTGACAAATTGCTGGGAGATAAACTGCTGGCAATATTAGGCTGCTGAAATCAAATGGAGGCAAGCTATAGTTGCTATGGCTCAGAGCTAGAGCTCTTGCCTCATAATCAGGAGGTTGTGAGTTCTATCCTAGGTAGAGGCAGATTCTGTTAATATGTTATTTTGTTAAATGTTTGTAGAGTGTTCAAATTATTAGACTTATTTTTTAAAGACTGCTTTATTATTGTTCTAAACAACTTAACAAAATGAAGAAGCTTTTTAAAATAAATGCTTGCTCTGAAGAGGCCCAGTGCTATTGTATCTTCTTTTAAATAGCAGAGAATACTTCCAGAAAGCCACATCAATTTTAAAGATCTGTAAAAGTATAATCTGAAATGTCCTGTTTTAGTATTAAGTTTTAGTATTAAGTATTAGTATTAAAAGAAGGCAGCTGAGAAACCCTGACTAGTCATGTTTGGAGTAGATCTATTTAAATAATTGGGAGGAGTTAGTGTGATTACATTTAAGAAAACTTTCTGGGATTAATATACTGCCATAAATGTACATTTCTCCAATTCTTTGCCATTTCTATGGGTCAGGCACACATGCACAGAAATACACAGCAAACAGTGTATATCATCTGTGCTGTTTGCTGTTTGCTGTTTGGCAAATTGCTTGGAGGCAGAGGCCTTTTTTCCTTGTTTTCCTCCCCCAAAACTAAGGTGCGTCTTATACTCCGGTGCGTCTTATGCTCCGAAAAATACGGTAATTACTAGGAAATATCTTAAAATTATGCCTGTTGCTTGAAGCAGTTTCTCTTCAGATCTCTACCGTGTTGTTCTTCTCCATAAGGCCAATCACAAATGCAAATTATAAATGAGAATATAGCACTTACTTCTCCCAAAGTTCATCTTCCCTAATGGCATCACAATCAAACTGTCCTTTCATGTAGGCATTGGCACTACTTATAAAAGAATGTATTATGTGAAGAATGTTCTTTGCATCATTCATGGTATCATCACTATATTCCACTCCTAAGAAAATAAATGTAATTATATGAATTAATATAGAGAGTTTGGCAATATCAGAAAATAGAACAGCATACTTCAAAATTCAACAAAACAATACTGTGCTTTTCCTGCCTCTTCCCTGTCCAAAATTTCTCACTAGAGGATTTCTTGCATATATCGAAAATTATCAAAGCAAATGAGAACTATCTCTTATTCTGTCAAAGAAATTAGATCTTTTGTTGTTACATATATCTCCCCGTTAATTTCATTTTTGGTAGAATTTGTTCTATAGAACACTAGAACTAAACTTTAAAAAAATAGCAGCATCTTTAACAATATTTTGGACATAAACAAACATAAATGCCTGAAAGAGATACCATACATAAATAAGATTTCAAAACAAGTAATACTTTGTGTCATTAGATTTCTATCTTTGGAAATTGTTCAAGGTACATACTGTAATATGAGGGCGAAACAGTAATAAAAGAATTAACAGTCCAGATGTTGAAAATTATTGTTATGGTCACTTATTAGCAGACTGATTGCTCTAAAAGCACTAAAAGAAAATATTTTTAAAGGTCCCTTCCTTGTTTCTTCATCTATTTTAGTGTCACCCAATTTCCCTAAATAAATGGAAACAAGATGTGCAATAAAATGGATTTTCTGGTCCTCCTCACATTCCAAGGTAGGCTCAAAGAAAAACTACTGAGTCCAGTTTCAAAGATGTAGATGTTTCACAGCATTTAATAGCCTTGACTAAAATATAGGTTTTTTGTTTGGGCGCAAAAGAGTGTGAGAATGCATGCAGGAATCTTTATTACAGTCCACTAATAAATTGGACTGGATTAACTGGATTAGCCAACAAATTAATGGTTTTTGAAGGAATTTCTTCAGTCGTTCTATTACCTTCCTTGTAACTCTACCAGACCTATTTAAAGAGAATGGAAAATATTAGCTTTCAAGAGGAAGTCACTGGGGGAATATGGAACTAATAATCATCTTGTTCTAAAACAGTTTTTAAAGCTATTCACTTGTGTAGGCAAGACTACTTTTGAAAAATAGGAAGAGCATCCCACATTTTCTTCTTTTGTTTTAGTGTTTGAAATGCTTTCCTCCAAAATCTGATTTGCTGAAGCTGGGGAGGAGGGAAGGTGTCACAAAGCAGCATTTAATCACTGAAAATGTATTTTCCCTATCAAGCAAAATGTACTACAGTGAACCCTCGCTATATCGCGGTTCACCTTTCACGGTCTCGCTGCTTCACGGATTTGCATCGTGCATTGTGTTCTGCATTCTGATTGGCTAAACAGTCTCTCCACTTCTTCTCTACCTGTGTGTCAATAATGTTGCTCTTTATACACGTACGTAAAACAGCTTGCCAAGAGCAGTGAAATACACGTGAGTCACTATTTGTCCTACTGTACTTTGTATTTTTTTTTCATAATCATTTTTCATTTTCTCCCGTTCTAATCCAATGACTCAGGTCGCGGTGGGGTGGTGCTGATCTCCGCAATTTGAAGCCTTCAGTTCGTATTGATGATTAAAATTATTATTTTACAGTACAGTAGTTATTTGTTAAAAAAACGTTTATACAGTACTTTTATTTGTTAAACAAATGCTTGGGCCTGTAAAAAGGTTTTGTTCTTTGGTTTCAATGTATTATGGAGTATTTCATTGTATAATTGTAAAAAAAAAAAAGGTTACTACTTCACGGATTTCACCTATCACGGGTTCTTTTTGGAACGTAACCCCCGCGAAAAACGAGGGTTCACTGTATTACTAATGCCATGGATCGAATCAAAGAAAGTCTCCACATTCCTAATGACCATGTGATTGAGAAGTAAAGGTACGGTACTATCAGCTCCTCAAATAGAACTGACCAGGAAATTAACTCCATAGGAAGGTTAAAACCATACTTTATTGAGACTGGCTATAATAACAGAATTCTGCAAATCCGATTGTGCTCAACCCCCCACCTCCTTCTTATAACCCAGTGAATTAGCGAGGTATCTCTCTGGGCTACTTCCAAATGTTATCTTGCTACTCTAGACTTGAAAATGTTTTCACCCCTTTTGCCTAGGTAACAGTTCCTAAGTATTTCCATCAACCTCATCTTGCTTATTCTCTACAGATACTGATTCGCTCACCATTATGATGTTATAATAAGAGGATTACGTGAGACTGGCTTTGGGGGAACCAAGGTGTGTAGTGAGGTTGACTGACCAGAAGCACTAGGCAGCATTACTGTCATACCCAGAAAGATGGTTTGTCTGAGTGGGAAAGGTTGATTGTGTATGGCTGGTGAATGGATTGGAGACATAAGACGGGAGGGAAAGACTTAAGTGCACAATCAGCAATAAAGCAGAGATTGAGCAAGCAAGCAAGAGGAAAAAAGGCTGTGTGAATGCATGCATGGTGATTAGGCAGATAGGGTAAGCAGACATACTGATTGGGTGGCAGAGACAGAACACATATAATAATGGGGGGAGCATCTTTTTCAGATACAAATGGATTTTTGTGCTGACTCTGGATCAAAGGAGAAGGAATAATGCTTCAGGGCCATCATAGATAGACCATATTTTGACAGATTTTACAAAGCCCTCATGCAGAAATTCTTCAAAAACTTCACTTTGTTCTCATTCCTCAGACTTGGCAAACAAGCAAGGACTTTGCTTGTTATGTTTCGTGTTTTAGATCAAAGCACAAAGATGAGGAGATACGTTTCAAATACACAATTCAGATATTTTTATGTGTTTTTCCATGTGCATCTATTGCAAATAAAAACAGCAATATCACTGAGGAATCCATTTTGGATTTTAGTAAATAGCCAATTAATGTGATACTGTAGTGTTGCTGTTAAAAAAAATAAAAGAATACTTTTATCTAATAGAGTTACTGTATGTCCTGCTTTTCCTCCAAGTTAGAGATTCCCAACCTTTCCGGCTAGGCAGCGGGGGTGGGGGGATGGTTTTGCACGCGCACACCACTTTCACAAATGCAGTTTTGCACGTACCCACCACTTTCATGGCCTGGTTCTGAATGGGCTGCAGCCTGACTCCAGGCCAGGGGTTGGGGACCCCTGCTCTAAGTCAGGGGTCTCCAACCTTGGCAACTTTAAGCCTGGAGGACTTCAAATCCCAGAATTCCCCAGCCAGGTTTGCTGGCTAGGGAATTCTGGGAGTTGAAGTCCACCAGGCTAAAAGTTGCCAAGGTTGGAGATCCCTGCTAAGTGACATATGCTGGATTTCTTCCTACAATTTTCCCTACAACAACCCTATGATATGCAGATCTTCTCAAGGTACTGAAAATGTATTTCATTATTGAAATCTGCCAATGAAATTAAATGGGCCATATTTTGAACTGTAAACAGAACACGGATTTAAACCACAACTTCATCAAAGAAGTCACTAAATACTCCTGCATCAGTCAGAACCTGAACTCTTTATCAATTTCGCTATGAAAATAGAACAGAGCCTTTCTCTTCAGTAGTCAACTGGAAAAAGGATCCATTTTAAAGTTTGGCTGAAATTAAGAATGAAATAAAATGACCTGAAAATTTAAAACTCTCCCCGAAAACATTTTAAAACAAAAATAGTTATTTCAGAGGTATGCAGACAAAGTAAGCATCTAATTGCAACTTCATCAATAATGTACATCTTGTAAAGCCGTCTTTAGTTCAAGAAGTGGTCTTACCTGAGCCGTATTTGGTCCGCAAACAAAACATTCTAAACTGATCGGATGAAAATTCTTTTAGAAAATCCTAAGGAAACAAACAAAAAAAGAGAAGAAAGAGTCTCTTTCTTGATTCTGCTAACAAGAGTTAGATCATGAAGAATCTGGCACGGCACGGATGATGGACCCCATTTCAGAATTCAAATGCTTTCCATCACATCCCAACCTCTAAATTAAAAAGTAGCACATTATCAACTTCATGTTCATGCAGGCGTGCCAATATTTGCTCTTAGATCTAATGATTATTCAGGTTTTGAACTGGAACAAATCTGTCCAGACCAGTTAGCAAATCTGATATTTTTTCAAAAATCATTGCAGCCCTAAATATGATATGATATGTACATATATAATGACAAAGGCAGAGAAAGAGACAAATACAAGCACACTGAGAGCTAGGCACACTGCAATAAAGAGTGTGTGTCATCTCATATTATAAATAAAGCATACACTCACGAAGTTACTAACCCTAGGAAAGGTTTCTGGGATTCAGCTGGAAGACTTTTGCCTGCACGACTCTTTCTCCTCTTTTTAAAGTTGCTCTTTCCATTTCTACAATTATCCTTAAATCCCAAATCATGAAATCTGACAAAGCTTTTGGGCCTTTTGCTGAAAACAAAGCATAGCTCTATTTCAGGGATGGCGAACCTATGGCACGCGTGCCACAGGTGGCACGCGGAGCCATATCGGAGGGCACGCGAGGCGTTGCCCTGTCAGCTGCACGGCAAACCGGAAGTTCGGAAAAACGCACTTCCGGTTTGCCGTTGTGCTGTTTTTTGCACTCCGGAGGGTTCAGGGAAGCTTCCTGAAGCCCCGGAATGCAAAAAACGACGAAACGGACAAACCGGAAGTGCGTTTTCCGAACTTCCGGTTTGCCCGTTTCGTCGTTTTTTACCGTCCCAGGCTCCGGTAAGGCCTTTGCGCGGGGGTGGGGGGTGTGCACATGCGCAGGGGGCAGCATGGGGGGGGGGGTTGTGCGCATGTGTGGGGGGGGAGGGAATGGGTATGGGCACGCGAACCAAAAAGGTTCGCCATCACTGCTCTATTTCCTATGGGTGCAGAGATGTGGAAATGCAAGACAGCAAAAGCCCATCATGATTCTGTCCTGGGTGACTGGCAACGCCCTTTTCCATTCCCATAAGATGGTCCCACTCGACTTTTCAGAAACATTTAACGTTTTAGAAATGTAAAATACATTAAAACTAAAATTGTACAGAAATTCACCAACCCTAGGATAAAGCACACTGAAAATATATACCATATTGGTGCACGGTAACTAATTTCAATCTATTATAGTCCAAAGTGAAAGAGATTCAATTTCCTCAGTGAAAAAGGCCAGCATTGTTTAGTGACAAGTCAGCTTACCAGCGCTATTTTATATATACTGTCTGGTAGAATCGTTCAGAGAATCGAACAGGGAACAGAGCTTATTCTTTGATAAGAGGAACAAGAGATGGATAGTAATGAAAGTAAGAGATGTAGAAGGCAGAAAACTGCTCACAAAGAGTTGCAGATACTGTGGCATATTTTTGTATCTTGAATTTGCAAAAAAGGGGACATGCAGTCACAGCAAACAGAGCAATGCTCTCTTTTTTTAACATACAATTTGACCCTTTGCCTCAGTGGCCTCAAGAGAGTAAAAGCTGCATAATAATGCATAGGACTGTATTGTTCATTTTTAAAGGTTCCCCCCAACTTCAAAGAACAGAAACTGGAAGCTCTTATTACTCTATCTGCCATTATAACATTTGTCTTAGATGCCCACCAAATTTGTTCAAGAAGGGATCCCAATTCTCCTGTGTTCAAACTCTCTTCACACTAGCCTCCACAAGCCAATTCCCATCCATCTTTTGCACAGTCTAAATCCTTGCAGGCACAGTTTTGCCCAGAAAAACACTATTAAGAAATAGCCAGAGAACGTATGTTTACAGTACCTTAATTGTAATGTAGTTTTTTAATGATTTTGACATTTTTTTACTCCCTTTAATATGCAGATGTCCTGGAATGACAAAGTAAATTGCTGCTTTGTTTTAAAAACAAAAAGTGCTCCAGAATTAGGAAAGACAAAAGAAAATTATTTTTCTTAATAGAAGACAGGAAAACAAAAAATGAGACTATTTCAACACTCATATTTAAATATGCATCCATTGTTTTTATGTGCCAATAAATAGTAAGAAGAACTCTAAACCTCCCACAGATAAAAATAGATTTTTGGTAATTGACTTAAGGTTGCGTTTTATGATAAAATTTAAGTAATTAAATACTGCCAAATAGAGAGATAATAAAACTTCTCATTTACTATCAATTCATTAATCACAGGCTATATTTAATGGCAAAAAATTACTCTTTAAGATAACATTCCATGAAACATTTTGTATATCGTTTAGTCCACTTTTGGAAAAAATAACACACTTCCTGAGATAGAAACAAACCCAAATTTCTTATACAGGCTATAGTTCAAAAACTTACAGCTGTCTCAGTATTGCTAGATTCCAACATTTGATAATACAGTATATAGTAGGGTATGTTTTATCCATCAGTAGATTTCATAAATATTGCAAGAAAAGCTAGAAGTTATTATTAATAAGTTTACTTTAATTCTATACTTTGCTACAGAACACTGACCATTTATTTTCTCAAATTGATAATTATAGCCAATTATTAATTCACACCAAGTTATAGAAACTTTGTAGAAACTTTAAAAACCATCCAATTTAATAAATATAGCAACTTCTATCCTGGTAATGTTTATTTATTTTCATCCCACTTTTTATTATTTTTTATAAATAACTCAGGGTGGCAAACATACATTAAGATATACATACTACTTAGATTCAAGACATTAAATATTTAAAAATTACTATATCAATTTAAACCAACATCCAATCTGTTTCTCTTGTAAAACTCTAAATCTTTCACCAATTGTAACACTAAAAAGTCTGCTGTTTCCTAAACCACTACAAGAACAGTAAAATAATGTGTAAGAACTACATGCTGAAAACACTTTAAAAGAGTTGGGGGAAATTGGCCATTCAAGATTTAAGGTCTGTTAAATATATGTCACTTGTGTGGTGATGTCATTAAGTGATCAAATTACATCAACTGCCCTAGACATTTGGACTGTTGCAAAAGTATTACATTCAAAATTTTAAATTAAACAAATATTAAAAAGAATTACCCTGAGTATGTGTATTCTCAAATGTAGGTATCTTTTTTTTAAGATAACCAATTTTCCTCCACAAATCTGGATATGCAATGATTTGGGGCCCACAGATACATTCAATATTTTGGAAAATATTATAATGGAAGCTCTCACAAAATGGCTGCCATAGCTGGGTGTTCTATTCATAAAATGGCTATCAAAGAGGCTATAGCTTATTGCAAAAACCCATCTCCCCCAAGGACAAAGGAATGAGATTGTTTACCCCTACCTAATACCAGTAGTATTTCCTATTATTCAATTTTATCTTTATATTTTCCCTCTCCCAAATGCAAAGGGCAAGTACCATTTTTATTTTTCTGGGACTCAGGCAGCCTGAAGATAGAGTTTATCATTTAACGGCAAGAAACTATATTTCTGGAGGACAAAAACACAATGAAAATATTTGCAGAAATATTACCATTTTTGTCAGAAATCCTTCCTTCCTTCCTTCCTTCCTCTCTGCTCAGAACTCAGAATATGTCTTGTAGTATTTCTATGTAAATATTTCCAAGAATATAATGGCTTGAATCTCAATATTATTTATTTATTAAATTTAGATACCGCCCATCTCACTTTCTATTATCCATCGTCATAATGTAAGTTCCTATCAACTCAGTGATTCCAAAGAATTTTACAGTCCCTCTTGAGCAAAGTGGCCAGCAGTACAAGAGGACGTAGTAGTAAGGTCTAAAACTGGGCAGAAGTGTCTTGTGTAACAAAATTCCATTCTAGCAAAGTGCTACTGCTCTGTTTTGAGTAGCTCTTTGTCCTTACATGATGTTTTTAAGAGACTCTCCAAATGCCACAAGTCTTGAAGAATTTTCAGAGAGAAAGGGGACAGCAAAGTCAACTTTTATGAATTTCCATTAGTTCTGGAAATCAGGGTCCAAGTAAACTTTTGTCTTAAATTCTTATGTTAACCATCCAAGTGGATGACCCCTGCACTGTTTATCCTTGGAAAGGTCAGCTAGAGCTACTTCAGGCTGTTAAAGTGACTCATGCTATAAAAGCTGCCTAAACCTATACCCTATATCAGTGATGGCGAATCTTTTCTCCCTCGGATGCCGAAAGCGTGTGCGCGCGCGCTATCACGCACATGCAAGTGCCCACACCCATAATTCAATGCCTGGGGAGGGCAAAAACGGCCTCCCCCGCCCCCGCAGAGGTCCTCTGGAGGCCGGAAACGGCCTGTTTCCCAACTTCCAGAGGGCCCAGTAGCCCTGTTTTCTCCTCCCCAGGCTCCAGAGGCTTCTCTGGAGCCTGGGGAGGGCAAAAACGCCCCCCCGGAGGCCCTCCAGAAGCCTAAAATGTCTCCCAAAGCCTCTGTGTGAGCCAAAAATCAGTTGGCCGGCGTGCACATGCACGCTGGAGCTGAGTTAGGGTAACAGCTCGCGTGCCAGCAGATATGGCTCCGCGTGCCACCTGTGGCACCCGTGCCATAGGTTCGCCATCACTGCCCTATATGGTAGAACAACATGAGATATAAGCAACCTCAATAGTTTCAACAAAGAAACATCTTGTAGGCCATGAAATAAGCACACTTTATGATAAGTCACTGTATATCTTGATTTATTTAATGTGTTCTTCACAAAGTTCATTGTCCTTCATAACCATGTAATTTCCTGAATCCTGATATTTAAATAAAAGGAATAAAAAAAATTAAAAGTTGATTTAAACTAGAACTTACCAGAATGTAGAAAATAATTTCCCCATTGTTCACACTGATGATAAGCCTCACATTGAGCAATTTCATTTTCATGATGAGGAAATGCCAGATCTATACCACCAGTATGGATATCCAAATGTCCCCCAAACACTAGACTATTAAAATAATAATTAAAACAAATGAACAATGATTAGATTTAAAGAAATGTTAATAAATTAATAAAAAATTGATATTCAAACTACTGCTTCAAATCAATAGAAAATTGGGAGGCAACCTGGGAATTTATTATTAACACCTTTCAAGGGACTTTCTTTAAGCCATTTGTTTGGATGTTGCAATATGTCCAGACTGTGGTAGATCTGATTTTCTACATCTTTGTGTTTAATTCAAATGTGCCACTGGATAATTACATGTAGCCTCTTAGCATCCAAATTGTCAAAAGGAAATGTCCAGATTGTGCTAAAATGTATGATACATTAAAGAAATATCTGGCTCACATCAATATTACTTTTACATTAGCATCCTCAACCTTACAGACTTTAATATAGATTTAATTATACTGAATATTAATGGATTGTATATTACTTATATATTAAACTGAATTGGACCTATTTTCTCTCTATCCATTACCTCACATTAATTTAATTGAGCAGTTCCTGGAAAAGCTACACTTTCTGATGTCTTCTTTACATTGTGAAGAACAAATAACACATTGGTCCTTATAAACATAATTGCTGCAAGGGATTTTTCGAGACAAAAGGGGACACAGAGCTATTTGCAAAATGTACAATTCTGCCTTTATAAGCTGTCTTATTTGAGGCATTTCCTTTCACCAGGCAGAAGGAAATTGACCTGGGAGAGGATCCAGCAAATATCTAAACTGCTTTCCCCCACCACTTTCAACAAATTTGATAGGTTCAGTACAAAGACATAAGGCGTATAAAACACGAAATCAATTCTTTACTGAAACTCTACTCAACATTCATTTTCATAACCCAGAGAAAAGTCTGTCAACACCTTCCCATTCTTTTATTGCAATACCCCAGATCATCTACAAGCTTGGCTTCAGCACAAGAGACGTATGTCACAATCAATCAATCAACATTCAGGATGACAATGCAATGGACCACAGCAGTTAGTTTAGATTTCAAGCTGCAAAGGAGACAAAAAGCTGTTGGCATTAGTTAGCCATCATGCCATTCAGATGAGTCTGTTTCCAAGTGTGCATTTAGAACAGTCCCAAACTGTGATTCCTATTCATTTATGTTTTTAACAAATAAAAACATGTTTGCGGTTTTAATGGTTGTTAGTATTGTTTTATGTTGCTTTATTACTCATATTGTTTTCATTCCTAATTAGGAACCACCCAGAGTTTGATGTAAAATGAGCAGCTGTATGTTTTAAATAAGTAAATAAAATAAACAACTGACATCCCACACTGACCCTGCCAGCACTGGTTAGCATGTTCTTGAACAGAAGCAAGATTAGGAAATGAAAAAGAGCTGACCTTGATATTGTAGAGCATTCAATGTGCCAGCCAGGTCTTCCTTTCCCCCAGGGGGAATCCCAGCATATCTCATGAGGTCTGGCTGCCTTCCAGAGAGCAAAATCCTTCTTGTGGCGCTTATCACTAAACCCTGCCAGTAACAAGTAGTGATTATATGATTAAAGAGAAAATTCGGAATTCAATGTTTCAAAGAAATCCATCAGGACTTGTAGTGTAGACGTCATGGGCCTCATTTAGCTGAATGACAAGAAGGAATCCCAAATACAGGGAGTTCTCGATTTACAACCATTCATTTAGTGACTGTTCACTAAGGAGCCGAGGTGGCGCAGTGGTTAAATGCAGCTACTGCAGACTACTCCAGCTGACTACTAGTTCAGCAGTTCAGCTGTTCAAATCTCACCAGGCTCAAGGTTGACTCAGCCTTCCATCCTACTGAGGTCGGTAAAATGAGAACCCAGATTGTTGGGGGCAATATGCTGAACTCTGTAAACCGCTTAGAGAGGGCTGTAAAGCACTATGAAGTGGTATATAAGTCTAAGTGCTATTGCTATTGCTATTGTTCAAAGTTACAATGGCACTGGGGGGAAAAAGGAATTACGACCAGTCATAGCACTTATCATTCACAGCATCCTCGTGGTCACGTGTTCAAAATTCAGGCGTTTTGTCTAGCATGTATTTATGACGGCTGCAGCATCACGGAATCATGTGATCATCATTTGTGACTTTTCCAGCCATCTTCCAACAAGCCAAGTCAATCGAGGAAGTCAGATTCAATTAATGATGTGATCACTTAACAACAGAAACTTTGATCCCAATTGTGGTCATAAATTGAGAACTATATGTACACAATTTTAAATGTCTAGATCCGTGAGCACCACCTATTGTCCGTGCAGGTTATCTTACTGCTAACTTAGGCATTAAACTTTCAATTTCTACAAATATCAGCAGTAGCTAGCATTGTGCATTGGAATAAAACTCATGTATAAGAGATCAGGATTAAATGCATACACACACCCTTATCTTTCTTGAGTCTTCCAATTTCCCATTTAAATTGCTGGAATAAGTCCTCTTTAATGCTGAAAATATAGCAATAGCAATAGCACTTAGACTTATATACCGCTTCATAGTGCTTTACAGCCTTCTCTAAGCGGCTTACAGAGTCAGCATATTGCTCCCAACAATCTGGGTCCTCATTTTACCGACCTCGGAAGGATGGAAGGCTGAGTCAACCTTGAAAATATCAAGTTATAGTAAATGTAAAAGAATAGATATTGATCTAGCAATGGATAATTAAAGAAAGTATTACTCCAGGGGTTCCCAACTACTGGGCTGCAACCTGTTTGGAACCAGGCTGTGCAAGCAAGGGTGAGTATGTGTGTGCACACCTGCTGCTCACACAGAACCATCCTCTCTTCCCCCACCCTTGCCAATCTGCCAAGCCGGAAACGTTTTGGGACCGCTATATTATATATCTGGACATACAAAAGAAACCAACTGATGTCTTAACAATTTAAAGGGATATACAAATACCAAACTCACGAGAGTGACCTGGATAATTTTCCAATATTGTATTTAAAAAGGACTTGTTAAAGCTTTCAAGAATTTTGTGAGAAGGGACAAAGATAAAATAAAAATAAATCATGTTTAGGACGCTGTATGACAGGACTATAGATCAAGACTGTTAAAAGTAACACTTAATAGACTTTTGCTCACAAAAACTGAAATGATGAGGTTTTAAGGATCTGTATATAGTTAAAAGATGGGAAATGGGAAGAAGCAATCACTTGTTGCATTTTAGGAGATGATAAATTTCTAAAATTGCTTATACAGGTAGTCCTCAACTTACAACACTTCGTTTAGTGACAATTCAAAGTTACAGCAGCACTGAAAAAAGTGACTTATGGGTCATGTGATCACCTTTTGCAACCTTCTGACAAGCAAAGTCAATGGAGTAGCCAGATTCACTTAACAACCAGATTAGTAACTTTATCAACTGCAGTGATTCATTTAACAACTGTGGCAAGAAAGGTTGTAAAACAGAACAAAACTCACTTAACAGATGTCTCACTTAACAGAAATTTTGGGCTCAATTGTGATCATAAGTCGAGGACTATCTGTACTTGTGATAATGTCTTTATATTTTCCTTTATATATTTGTTTTTTTCTCTAATTTTTTTCTTGTCTTTTTTCTGCACCTTTGTTTTTTTATTCTCTTATATTTTAATTTATATTAGTTTTTTTATCATTGTAGTTGTAATTTTTAATAGAATTACTGTTTTGAAAAAGGAAAGTATCATACATCAGTAGACTGCCTGTGAATCTGCCTATCCCATGCATGCTTCCAAGGAAAAGATGCTCGGGATCCGGTCTCGGAGAAATCATTGACCAAAAAATCATCTTTCTGTATGATGGACTCGATGCTGAGGAATTGTTTATTCAGAAGGTTGCCTACCACTTTCTTTAGGTCTTGTATAGCTGTCAAGACAAATTTGAACAGTTCTGGGGAAGGTAACGGAGTGGATTGTATAATTCCTGATATTTCTATATAATTATATTATAATGAAGCTGGAGTGTAATTTTCATCTTGTTTCCAATTTGGTTCTACTCATTTTATTTATACAATTTATTTACTACCAAAATTCTTATGGAATCCAAAGAGTTCACAGAAATATAAATTATTTTCATTACACAAACTATATGAAACATAGTCTGACCTCAGTCATGCCTCTGCCAACATAACTATGAAGTTAACTTGTGAGGAAATCTTACGTTATGGAAATAGTTCTACAACTGGTCAAGGCTACAGTTCTAGGAAAGAGTACAGGAAACACATTTTTTAAGGTAGTCAGTCCTCCTATTATTGCTATATTGCTGTTACTGCTTTACACTGGGCTGGTTAATGTTAAGATTATTTTATGGCATTTGCAAACTCTCTAGAATCTTAGTGAAGAAATATGTATAGTAAGTAAATAAATAAACTTGTACAAAGGTCAGTAACCCTCAATAACATACCAAATTCCTCTTGGGTCTCAGGATAAATACTTGTTAGCTTTCCGTATCTGTCTCCCCTAGAACGGACATCAAAATAAACATTACCTGTCGGAAATAAACAATTTGATCTTATTATAAAGATGGGAAAAAATTGTATATTACTCAAGGGAATCATCGATCAATGCATCTACTTTTAGGCAACAATTCAGGCTAGCCCATATTATGCGTAAGATGCAAAGCAATGTTCCTGGGTATGCTGTTCCCTGGAGATGATGGCAGGTAGCCTAAGCTGCCCACATTTCAGTACCAAGGCAGGAGAAATTTCATAGCAGACCCAAGAGACAAGAATACATTAATGGACAAAACACACTGAGACAAAGACCATGCCAAGTTTGCAGATTTCTCAGTCTCCGTATTCAGTGAAGGGGAGCATATTCTACAAGCAAAAATTAGAATCACTTACTGTTTGTTCAATGATAAATCTGGTGTTAGGTCAATTTGTTTCTTAAAAATGGTTTACCCATGTTTCTATACCCAATTATTTCCAGAGTCCCTTGCCAGTAAAATAGTAAGCTGTTAGCCAAGAGAAAGAAGGAAAGAGGGGGAAAATGTACAAAGTGATAGAGAAGCCAGAGGAAAGGCTGCAGGGGTCTTGTGGATAAGCCCTAACTTAGCAATGTAGCCTGTTAGCCTATACCAGTGATGGCAAACCTTTTCGGCACCAAGTGGGTGCGCACACTTGTCGGGGCCGTGCTCTAGAAAAACTAAACTTCCGGGTCCTAGCGTGCATGCGCGCCAGACAATCAGCTGGCCGGCGTGCATGCGAAGGGCGGTTTTTGGCACTGCCGTGCACACAAAGGGATCGTGTTCTGGAAAAGCCGAACTTCCGGGTTCTGGTGTGCATGCACACCTGACAATCAGCTGGTCGGCATGCATGCGCAAACCGGTTTTCAGCACTGCCGCATGCATGGACAGCTGATCATTGCGCGCGCATGAGCGCCAGAAACCCGGAAGACAAACAGGCAAGACCATGGATGCCGGGCGACATGGCTTCGTGTGCCACTTTGGGCACGCGTGCCATAGGTTCGCCATCACGGGCCTACACTGCCTCCTTTGATACGGTCTTTCAACAAGCCATGCATCACAATCTCATCAATAAAAAAGGTAGCACTAATGCACAAATGCAACAGTGTTACTAACACTCACCTTATCTATACAGGTGGGCCAGGGATGCCCCAGCCAATTCCAAAGCAACATACTAACTGTACTGCAAACACAACACAGGATTACCGTAAGATTGGGAAGTCTTACCTTCTGAAGTTGCATAACCGTATCCATTAGTAACAAGTTGTTGTATAAAAGAAATTATCTGAGGAACATTTTCAGTTACTCTCATATAAATTGTAGGAGGAAGGACCTATGTAAAAAAAAAGAGAGAACTATATATTAAGGAGATGATTAGTAACAGCTGATTAAAGTGATACAAGAGCAACGTACCATCTCTAAAGGAGAACATCAATTAGGAACTGAGTATCTTAAAAGGTTAAATCATGACAACTGGACGAAAGTTTATTAAAACTGAGATGTTTTGTTACTGATCTAAGTAACTTTTTCAGTCAAAATGAAAATTTAGGTAGGCAGAAAGTCAGATAGTCATTGGAAAGAACCAACTCTTGCCATACAGACTCAGTTTTAATAAACTTTGGTCCAGTTGCCATGATTTAACCTTTTAAGACAGTGGTTCCCAACCTGTGGTACGTGTACCACTAGTGGTATGCGAGGGCCTTCCAGGTGGTACGCGAACACTTTCGGGGTCATGAACGATTTTTAGTTAGTTATTTTTTACTTCACAAAAATGTTTACTGCCTAACACAAGATAATCTGGCAACGATTTGCAACTGTTGCCACACGCCACCCACCTGGTCCCAGCGGCCCGAGAATCCAGTTGCTGGATGCGCGGGGGCCAAAAAAGGAACGGTACAATTATGGAAATAAAGTGATATCTGATCGAATTTAGTTTCTCTGGAACCAGGTGGTACGCGGCGACTGTACGGGACCTCCAAGTGGTACTCGATCACAAAAAGGTTGGGAACCACTGTTTTAAGATACCCAATTAAGATACAATCTCAAGTTCATGATTCTGGGCAGCTAACAATAATTAAAATAGCATAAAAACCATAAAAGTGAAGAAACAACAATGTGCATGTAATCTGTAACTGGAGATAAAGTCAAACCCAACAATAACATATCAATCTAAATGTTGCAAAGGCTCGATAACACCTCTAGATTCCCAGGCCTGGGATAGTCTGAGCAGAGTTTGGACTACAAGACCTTCTCTTCGAAGCCTATGATTCAACGATTTCCACCTCATTTTCCCTCCACTATTTCCAGTCTTCTTTAATCTCACCTACTTCTTATCCTTCCAACTTTCATATCTGTTCACCTGCTTAGCCCCCTTTCCTTTGTCTGTCTCCCGACATTGCTCCCTCTTTTTTAGCCTTTCCCCCATTTCCCTAACTTAAATGTTCCTTTCTCTGCATCAGCAGACATTGTCTTTCTTTTCTGTTAGCGGAGAAATCACTCTGTAGGTCGATGGATCGTTGCTCCCTTTTGAAAACATTGTTACTTACTTAGAAAATAAAACCCGAGATTCAAATCTAATTAACAAAATATTTATTTCAGTAGAAAAGTAACAAAAAGAATTCTCATTAGACTACATTTTATCGGCTAAGGAAATAAATCACTTCTACCTCCGGTAGAAATGGCGATGAGAAAAGAAAGGAGTAGACCTCTGGAATGCAGACATGCGTAATAGAATATATCATACATCTGCTTTACCATAGATACAAGAAACAGAAAAACATAGAGATGCACAACTGGCAATAATTCACATCGTGACATTTTCAACTCTACCTACTTCTCTGCTTGCCCTCCACTTCTTCTGTATCCCACATCCATGTTTCTTCCACTTATTTTGTGTTTTTTTTCTCTTTTGTTGCTAAGCTAAGGTCCTCAGAACCAGATCTCAGCCACAACCTATCTACTATTGCACCTAGAAAATTTTTCTTAAAGGTTTTAAAGCTAAATAAAGAGGGTGCAACAACTACTATTATAACTAGGGCATCCCATGAGCCGAAAGGAGTTCTCCACCATTGTCCTAGCAGCTCTGCGACAAAATAAGTTTTATGTTCAACATTGAAGCATATCAATTAAATGTTTGTACCTTTAAGGCAGCCATATCTTGTTTAAAGTCCTCCTCATAACAACGAGCAAGGGTTTCTGGGGAGATTTCCATCTATAAAAAAATAGCAAGTGATTAAGTCATATATCAAGTGTAAGAGCTAACAGAGGTTATGAAATCAAGATATAACTAAGAGGTCTCACCAACTGTTCTTCTAATGAACTAATGTTAAAAAGTTTAAGAAACACTGGCCTAGAGAATCTCCAAGATCCATTCCAACAGGACTTTTATGATTTAAGAATTACTAATTTCATACATCTATATAATATTAATACTCTGATTCCTTAACCTTTGGGCGAAATGGTGCATAATAGGGCAAAACGTTTTCAACCAAGGTAACTCAAATGGACTAACTTACAGAAAGCATCCAAAATCCGGAACCCATGACTCCCACGGAATTGAAATTTGCCAAATTTTATAAAACATTTTATAACATAAAAATGACCATAAAGTATTTTATGACATAATCCAAAATGTCATAAACATTAGATTCCTTATGTCTGACTGTGCTATATAATTCAACATGGGCTACTTTCAAGGCAGAACTTTTCCATTATATTAGAAACTCTGCCATTGTTGAAAGCACCCAATAAGAAAATATCTCTGAAACCCAACAAGTCACTATATAATTTTGAAATATATACAAATAGGCTTTAATTTATGACAATTTATTCAGCAAGTGTTCAGAATGTTGCTGAATGAAGCCATAAATAATATGACTGGTCCTTGGAGTTTTAGTCATCACAGGGTCCCCTGGTCACGTAATCATCATTTCTAGCATTCCCTACTAGCTTCCTATGAGCAAAGTCAGGAACTTGTGATGACATGAGATCCTAGCTTAATGACCTGCACAGTCCTCATTTCACAACAGCAACTGGGATTGCCAGAATTGTCCTTGCTATGTAATGCAGTCATTTCATATCATGCTTTATGATTGCAGCAGAGTTCCTGGTCCCAATTATTGTTGTAACCTAACATAATTAAAGTAATAATATGAAGCAATTAAAAATTAAAAGTAATTAAAAATGTGCTGATCTATAAATCAGAAAAATATTCCCCCGACATTAAGCGTTGACCTCCTCATTCTGCAATTGTTGTAGGAGGCTGCACACTTACTTGGAAGGATTCTCCAAATCATTTGATGGAGCAACCGTGACAATGCAAGCTAGGAGAAGGTCATTTCAAGTGAGGATTTTCACTTCAACCAAGCCTGATTGCTCACCATGATCATTTATGATGGCTTTCCACTGCTTATGTAATTCTAGTTGATTGGGTTTTCTTTCTAAAGTATTCCTAAAGCAATGGAACTGCAAACACCACCACTTTTCAACTTCATCGTTGAAATTCATTGTTTCAGAAACTCTTATAAAATACCCCAGCCACTTAATGCCAAACCTATTATGATAAATGTCATTGTGTTAAGGGAGAGAAAAATACATTAACTGTTTACCAAGCAACACTAATTGAATTGTTTCCTAAGAGGAAACAGGTAGCCTGTGTTGAATGTTATGGTACTGTAGCAGGAAGGTTACAGTATGTGTGCCTTATATTGGAAAAGCAGAGAAGTAGTTTGGTGTAGTGCTTGAGACAATCAGGCTAGAAACTGGGAGACTGGAAGTTCTAGTCCCACCTTAGGCATGAAGCCAGGCACGAAACTGTGCCTCATAGCATCCCATTCCCTGACTCTTAACTACAATTAAGTGAACCTTCTCCATCATGGTCCCTCTGGACCAAGCAGAATGTTTCATTGGAAAATAACGAAAATAAATGTCATAAATAAATCAGGATGGCTGAGGCTGCTTTTCTACTACAGCACAGGTGTCAAGCTGGCCACGTCATGTTGCCATCACATGTCGTTTCGTGACTTTTTTCCCTTTGCGGAGATGGGGTGGATGTGGCCTGCGCGTGACGCATCCAGCCCGTGAGCTGCCAGTTTGATATCCCTGTACTACAGTACTGAATATTGTGAGGAAAAGCCTCCTTGTGGAAATCAAGCTGGCTCCTTTTCTGTTGGTTTTCTACCAGCTTCTAAAGTATGACCTTTGTCAGACAGCGTCCTCCTGATCTGACTTGTTATTGCCATATTTGATTCTACTTGTGCACTTTAGTGTTCTTGTATTTTTTGTTTCTATTTGGGGTTTGTTTTATGTTGTGTTTTTGATTGCAATGGGCTACCAATATGTTCAGTAAATAAACAAATAAATTTCAAGGGTTTCAAGTATTTTCAGCTTATATAAAAATCAATTCAAACAGATCAATTGTATTTTACTATCTAAGTTGGACATGATGCAAATAGCACAATACAAGAGGAGCACACATTTCAGGACAGATTTTATATACCAAGCAATAAAACATGTATAAAGTAATACACAATATAAAATACCGTATTTTTCAGAGTATAAGACGCACCTTTTTGCCCCCAAAAAGAGGGTGGAAATGTTGGTGCGTCTTATACACCGAATGCAGCCATTTTTGGCCTCCCGAAGCCCCGCCCCTGCATCCCATTTTTGCGAAAAACAGAACTTTTTTTTCCCCAAAAATGGAGACATTTTTGCCTTCCCCCACCCCCTAGGAGTGTTCTGCAGACTTCCCAAACCCTCTGCATGCCTCATTTTTGCAAAAAAAAACAAGGTCAAAAAACGGGCCATTTTTCACAAAAACAGAGGTGTTTTTGCCTTCCCCCACCCCCTAGGAGTGCTCTGCAGGCTTCCCAATCCCTCTGCATGCCTCTTTTTTGCAAAAAAACGGTTGAAAAACGGGCAGTTTTTCGCAAAAAAGGGGATGTTTTTGCCTTCAAATTACCCCATCTAGCATGACTGGATGAGGAATTCTGGGAGTTGAAGTCCACAAGTCTTAAAGCTGTCAAGTTTGAAGTTTGTAAAAAGTGTTCATGGTTGTAAAAAGTGTACATGGTTGTAAAAAGTGAACATGGTTGTAAAAAGTATTCTGCTATACTGGTATTTTATTAAATAATATATTACTACATCATTTGGTTCAGAATACTTTTTTCCTTGTTTTCCTCCTCTAAAATCTAGGTGCGTCTTATACTCCGGTGCGTCTTATACTCCGAAAAATACGGTAGATATACATTCTAAAAACATGCATAAAGTAGGCTGATTTATATGCTTACCTCATTTGCTCTTTTAATTATTTTATCATCTATATCTGTAATCCCCATCACCATCACTACTTCCTTTCCAAATATCTTTGTCATTATTCTTCGAATGATGTCAAATCTTACATAGGAACTGAAATACAGAGGGGAAAATCATGAATGTGTTAGGGCAGACACACGTTTTATACATTCTGATCATCATTTTCAGCTCTCTGAATATATCCAAAATATATTAGAATAGACTCTTATGTAGACTAGAAGATTTACTGTGACATAAAATCTAGTTTTTTGCAATAGAAAAGCTTCAGCATTCTGAGACCTATCCTGCTTTTTAATTAAGACATCAAATGTGAACAAACACACATCTGTCTTTGATAAGATGCTTAAAATCACCTACAGTTGAAATTAAATTAAGGCAGCATTACGTCAAACCCAGAAAGATGGCTTGTCTGAGAGGGAGAGGCTGATTGTGTATGGCTGGTGAATGGATAGAAGACACAAGGTGGGAGGGAGAGATTAAGTGCACAATAAGCAATAAAGCAGAGACTGAGCAAGCAAGCAAGCAAGAGAAAAAGGTTGTGTGAATGCATGCATGGTGATTAGGCAGATAGGGTAAGCAGACATAGTGATTAGGTGACGGAGACAGAACACATATGGGGGGAGAACATCTTTTTCAGATACAAATTAAAATTAAATAATTCTAAAGCCAGGAACTGAACAAAATTTATAGCCACTTGACACAAAAAATATTATCCCATGTTTTCTTAATTTCAGCAATATGAAGATTTCACTTGGTGGGTAAGGAAGGGAGGAGACATTTTACCATTGTTACAGATAACAATTGGGAATCAGATATTTCCTACAAATCCTACAGATATTTATAAGATGCCACGGCAACTTTTCCCCCCCTCCATAACTTTACCTGATGTTTGAACTGTTAATGCACAGAAAGGAATTGTAAGCAAACAGGCTACAATTCAAGAGACAGGTGGCATTTCTATACAAACTTCAACTATTTTTAACTATAGCTATTGTGAAATATAATGTTGCAACCATGGCTTAGTTTTTCTAATTTTATTTCTTTACAAAGCAATCCTACACCTATAAATTCTGAAATAAGCTCCACCACTAACATGCAATAACCAGGATGGTAAACTTTCTTTAACATGCAATGTAAGACAAGTCTCTTGTTTTGATTAAGCCCTAAATAAACAGGCCTAAGTTGCTGATAAATAAACAGTTTAGCAATTTTATAGTTTTCCTTGAAGTTCCATTACTGTTGAAACAAGGCAATAACTTCTACTTAGAAAATACAGGTAGTCCTTATTTAGTGACCACAATTTGAACCAGCAAGTTGGTCACTAAGTAAGGCGATTGCTAAGTGAAAACACAACTGTGTTATGATCTTATTTCAGCTTTCCTTTGCTTTATAGATGAGCAAAGGTAATGAATATGTAGATTTATTTATTTATTAGATAAATATTATGGCTCACACTTGGTGACTAGGATTCACATAGTTATTTTTCCATCACCATTATAACTGCAGTCACTAAATGTGTGTATTCAATGCTCATAACATAATTTTATATGCCTAATAAAATATATATCAAAAATCATTAAATTCATATTGCCTACTAATCAGATAAGTTGGCATTATTTAACTCCCTAAAATAAAATTATTTATTTTATTAAGTATAACATCCTGATACATATTGGTTATAACCGGATATATACTGGGTAAACAGTCATTATTAAGTATGAAGTCAGTCAATTGTGACATTTTCAAGGAATCCTGGCTTAACCTGATTGCTAATAGGTTTAATGTGGCATACCATCTTATGCTCCAAATCACACTTTCTCCTCTAAATCTGGGTCCCTACAGAGTCATCTTAGATATTTCAGTGGGTTTACTCTGGTGATTTGGAAATGTCTCATGATAATAAGTAAGTCAAAAATATATCATACTGCAAGTAGGTGAATTTCGGGTTGCATTCAAAGTTGCACTTTGCAGTTAGATACCAGTAACAAAAATGTTCAAAACAGATTGACCTTGCTTCTGAAAAGAGAAAAGTGTAGAAGCTAACCTGACCTCAGTGGAATAACTTGTTCCAAAATGAAGAGCTGCAACTCTCTGGGTACCTACCCTCCAATTTCTCTTAGGAAGGGCACCTGTAGCATCCTTTCCCAGCTGGACCATATAGATAGGACTACCAAATTCTACTTAAGGAAGACATTCAAAAAACTATTCTGTATTTGACTACGTCCTTGCTTTAACCACTTCACCCATAGCTGGAAAAATAAGAATACTACAAATAATAAAATGTTTCACCTAATCTTTCAACCAGAGTAAGGCAACCCACCACCTAATATATATTGAAAAATCTTTTTCTACAAGTCAGATGCAAAGGTGTCCATGTGGACAGGAGAGGGGGGGGAGAGGGGGTGTTAAAAAAGATAAGGTGCCATCACAACAAACATAAAAAGGGGCAGGGCTTTGATCATGTGTCATGGACACCACTCTGCAAACCTTCCTGGTCAGATAAATCAGTCATGTCATTTTACATCTCATCTTCATCCATTTACATGTCTTTGGCAATTCTCTATGTAGTTTCTTGAGATTAGTGAACCTAATTATGAATAAATACAATATCAGGGTTAACTCAACTAATGCCTGCTTTTTGTTGAAAGAGCTAATAAATGCTAATTTATCTAATAAAATAGTCATTTATGGGGAAATCAAGAACAAGGACAAGATAAAAATCTAATAAATAAATAATAAACAAATGACAATTGTCACACATCTGCAATTTGAGCAGATATTACAAAAGAAGGCTGTAATGGCATTTGCATGCACCACACAAATGTCAACATTTTACTATGGAACACAATTTGTTATGGATGCTGCTGCTAATTTTAGTCTGTATCTAGAGAAGTTTGTGAGGTACAAATGTAAATAAAATTAAAACTCACCAAGCATGCCCAAGGTGTGCATGATCATATACAGTAGGCCCACAGCTGTACCTACAAATCAAATTAAAGTGACAAATATCAGAGATACAAGTAGAAAAGTCACATCACTGTTTTTAAAAGTTCAACATCAGCCACAATGACTGACCCTGGGTGACGACATAATCTGGTTATGGTGATCTTGCTAGGGAGACTTCACTAAGAAATATATTTTGAGAGTCATATCTTATTGGCCACACTAAACCTGCTCAAAATTTACCATCTTAATTAGGGCCTAACTGAACAATGGCAATTTTCCAAAGAAGAGGGTATAAAGGCAGAATAACAACATGCAATGACTAAATCACTTCTAGATTGGGAGCATGCTTCAAGCCCAGGACGACTCACAAATCATCATCTTTGATATGCAAACAATAAGGTACTTCCAGAAAGCCTCAAGAGTTTGGATTTTATTTTTACCCATTTTTTTGCCTAAACATAACATTTAGTCTTCCAATGCTATCTTTACATTTTCTGCTTTTCTGTTTGTGTTTTAAATATCTAATATCTGAGCAAAGTTCCAGAAGATCACTAGATGACAGTAAATATGGACATTCGAATTCTTTTCTGCCATCTAATTGCTGTCCCTAATTTCCCAGGTCAGATATGGTACACTTATTCTACCAGAAGCCGGCACATTAATTTTTTCATCTGAAGCTACTCCTTGGTCTCTGCTAATATTCCAGGTCTTGGTCCACCTGTCTTCTATCTGCTTGACAATTATCTGACAGGGTTCTTTTTTATTTGGAAGGTATGCCTATTTCACTGCTAGGTCATGTTCAGAAGAAGGCTACTAAGGTTCTTGGGACAGATGAATTTCCAAATTCCACAAGCCAAAACACTGCCTTTTAGGGTCTAGGCTGCAATCCCCAATAAGAGCCCCATTCTATTCTACTAACTTTAAAAAAAAACTTTAGAAAAGAGGGATAGAAATAAGTTGTTCTCACTGGGTTTTTTTTAATTGACCAATCCAACTCTGTACTACTGTACTACTTTTCCTTTCCATTGAGAAGGCCTGTAGTTTTAATGTCAAGGAAAGCTTCAATAGGAGAGGCTACCCCCACCGCCCATCCCCAACATTTACTACATCTCCATCAGCAACAAAATAGATTTCATTGCTTCTATAAGCTGCCGAAGGGGAGGGAGGACAGATTTGACAATTTTCTAATTATTCTACCAAGTCACCACGTTGGCATTTCCCAGGATAAGGGGCTCTTTGCTTCTGCTCAAGCTGTTATAGATCTGGATCCCGGTGTCTTGGCCGGTAGGCTTGATCCACTTCGTCCCGACCTCCGGGGTACCTCCAGTGCAACTTCTCCTGCGGGAGCCTTCACCCAGCGGCTGGCGCTTCCTTGGAGCGGCAGGCGGAGCCCTGATGGCCACCGAAGTCAACCACCGACGCACGTCCAGCCGCTGCAAAGGAGAAGCGGTGGCGTTCAGGCAGGTCCCGCCAGGCCGGGCTAGCAAAGGAGCGCAAAACATGCTTCCGTTGCGGCGAGGAGGCCGCCGCAGCAACGGCTCCTCTTCTATTGCTTGCACCGAAGGAAATCCAGAGACACGCAGCCCACACGACTGCGAGATCCCGGCGCGTTGCTCCTCCTCCCCCTGGTCCCTCCCTCTCTCCCTCCCTCCTCCCAGCAAGAGGGAGGGGCTCTCTCGGCGCCGCAGCTCCCCAGCAGAAGGAAGCGCCGCACAGCCCACTCCGGCGGTAGGAACAGTCGGCGCCGGTTGTTCGCCGCTGAGGAGAGCGGTAGCTACAGGCGCAGCCCAGCAGGAAAAGGAGGAGCTTTCGTGGTTCTTTGCCTACGTTAGTAGGGAGAGGCGGAGAAAGCGTTCGACAACAGCGAAATGATGGCTTTCACAGATTACACGATTCTCACCAAACTCCCTTCCAGACTTGCCGGTGACCTTGAAAGTTGCGTGGCTTCCCAGTGTTAACTCGCAAAAAAAGTCCCCCGCGGAGACTGAAAGTAAAGCTGGTGCACGTTTTCCAGGGAAGGCATCCGATCAAGTGCATGGGGCATGCTTCTGAGTAAGCCTGAATTGCTAGGGGAAGGGGAAACACCGTACGTGTGTAACTGTGTGTATATGTGTGTGTGTGTGTAAGCGGTAAGTGGTTGTAGTTACCACAGACGTAGGTATTCGCCCTTTTAAAATCTGAAATACAATGCAAATCTCTACAGCTTTACTCGGAAATAAAACTCGCTGATAAAATTCACTGGGTGGATTCTTGGCAGTGGAAAATCCGGGTTCAGTCGCTATTGAGTCTGGGGCTTGCTGGACATGACTTCTGCCAGTGTGGCTTTAAGTGCTACTCAGACTTTTACGAGGATGAAAGTGATTGTTGAGTCCATGTCTGCCACCGTGAACTTCTTCTTGGAATATGAGAAATAAAAGCTTTGAACAACAGCTTAAGACTGTGGGTTTAAACAGCAGGAACCCAGAATGCCATGACATGCCTATCGGACGTTGTAGTTGATAAGTTAACCAGGTTGTTAAGTGAATCTGGCTTCCTCATTGACTTTGCTTGTCAGAAGGTCGCAAAAGGTGATCACATGACCTTGGGACACAGCACTGGTCATAAATATGAACCAGTTGCCAAGCATCTGAATTTTGATCACATGATCATGCAGATGCAAAAGTCTGCATGATCATGCAGCACTCAATGCATGCAAAAAAAAGGTCATAAGTCACTTTTCTCAGTGCCGTTGTAACTTTGAACAGTCACTAAATGAACTTGTAAGTCGAGGACTACCTGTACACACACACACACACACAAACACGTTTGTGATGCTTTGATGTAATTCAGAATGAATCCCAATATACATGGTCATAAGTACCATTAAAGTCATTGAGTTACTAAAACATACACTGGAAGTGTATTTTAATTTTATTCATATTCTCCAATTTTATTTAGACACAAGTCAGGATGGCTTACAGCTAAAACTATGCATCTATGAGCCGAGGTGGCGCAGTGGTTAGAGTGCAATACTGCAGGCTACTTCAGCTGACTGCTAGCTGCAGTTCGGCAGTTCAAATCTCACCGGCTCAAGGTTGACTCAGTCTTCCATCCTTCCAAGGTGGGTAAAATGAGGACCCAGATTGTTGGGGGCAATATGCTGACTCTGCAAACCGCTTAGGGCTGTAAAGCACTGTGAAGTGGTATATAAGTCTTAAGTGCTATTGCTATCTATAGAAATGAAATAAAAATATTACCCAAAAAAATTTATTGCAATCATTTATATCCCAGAATTATCCCAAAACTTTTAAGCAAATAATTAAAAACAACAAAGCTAATAAAAAGCTTGAAAATTCTGCCCCTTGAGCCTGGAGACAAATAATAGCTGTGGTTTGTAGCCCATCCTGCATCTCTAATCCTAGATCATATGTATGAATGTGTGCATCTATAGTCTAAAATAAAGTACTGAACAGACACGAATCTTATTAAAATTGACTGAGTGTAGCTAATAAAGTATAAGACTATTAATGCAAAGCATCTTATACATCTATTTTTGATGAAACAAATCGAGTTGAATGAAGATACCAGTTTGCATGTCTGCTTTTCTTCTTTGAAACTGAACTTATGTCTAACTCTACAGATTGGCCAGAAAAAAATTCCCAAGTTGAAGAAAGTCTCATTCAATATAATAATTATGGATCTTTGTCTTGAAGCCACACAAATATTGTAGTTAATTGCTCCACACAAAAATAAGTTCCTATAAACTCGTAAGCATCATTTAAAGCTTTCAAGGTGGTTTATGATTTTTCAGAAGTTTTTACACATAGTATTTCCGTGTGTAGGTACTTAGCTACTATTGCTATTTCTAGGAAACACAGGTAGAAGTAAATCTTACAACAAAAACCACTGAACACAAATGCTGTTTATCATTTATAAAAACTACTCCCTTTCTGCTATCATATGTACGATTGTGGCTTAAGCAGCACAGTGAAATTGTGTCTACTGAGAAACGTACTTTCTTAGGCGAGGGCAAATCCATTCCTTCTCTTCTGAGACTCGGTATGAAACAAAAGGAAGCTTCTGTTAAAAAAGGGCTAGTTCTATCCCTTCTCCATTTTTTTCTGGTTCTTATCTGTTAGGGGAAAAAATGTGCTGTTTTCCCCTATCCACTAGTTTAGAAAGAATAAAATTCCTTGTGCTTGTTCCTTTTGTCTGCAGGTTTTGCACACCAATTGATTACAGTTGCTTATTTTGGCATCTCAATTTTTTTAAAGCACCAAATGGTCTAGATCAGAGGTGTCAAACTCGCAGGCCGGATGCGTCACATGCTGGCTCCACTCCCACCCGGTTTAGCAAAGGGGGAAAAAGTCCCGATACGTCACGTGATGCTGCCGTGACGACGTGAGTTTGACACCCCTTGTCTAGGTTATCAATCAAATGGTTGACGATTGCTTCTGTGAATTTATGTAAAGGTAAAGATTTCTCCTGACCAGTCATGTCCTCTAGGGGACGGTGCTCATCTCCGTTTCTTAGCGGATGGAGCCAGTGTTGTCAGACACTTCCAGTCATGTGGCACGCATGAATATATGCCAAAGGCACACAGAACACTGTTACCTTCCCACCAAAGTGATATCTATATATCTACTCGCATTTGCATGCTTTCGAACTGCTAGGTACCCACAGCATAATCTCTGCAAGGATATCACACCAATCTGGTATGCAGATTGTCTGCAGCAGGCAAAAAAAATTCAGACATGAGATTTAGCATTTATTTATTTATACCCTTATTTCACAAATAATTCAAGACAGTGAACATATCCAACATGCCTTCCTATTTTCTCCATAACAATAACCCTGTGAAGTGAGCTGGGCTGAGGGGAAGTGACTGGTCCAAGGTCACTAGTGGTGGGTCCCTTTATTTTTTTAAATTAGTATTTTTATTTCCTGTGGAGTTGCTTTTACAATCTCTATTCAAGAGAAGCAGATGATGCACCTCTTTCTTTTACATAGACTGTTTTTTCTATTGACTGAAGGGTAGCTGTTTCAGGGAGGATCACCTGCACCAGAGAAGATACTATTTCTCACCTGTGGTGAGAATGTAAAACAAACACTTTGCCACAATCTACACTACAGTGTAGTGGTCAATGTACTGGCCTGGAAACCAAGAGACTGTGGGTTGTAGTCTCACCTTAGGCATGAACATTAGTTGAGTGACTTTGAGCCAGTCATTCTCCCTCAGCTCCAACCCACCTAATAGGGTTGTTGTGGAAGAGGAAGGAGTATAATGTCTACTTGCCTCCTTGAGATATGTATAAAATAATCAAGGCAGTCTAAAAAATAATCTATTCAAATCCTCATTGTGCAATCTCTATTATCAGCATAGCTATTCAAAATCTTACATTTTTAAGTCTATATGTCAAAAAGTAAAAGTTTGCCACCACACACCTGTTTGCTTACAAACACAGTAAGTTAATTTTTAAGAGGCAATATGTGAATATCATGGTTGTAAAAACAGCTCAATATACCTTCAACATTCAGTGGACAAATAATGATCTGAAAATTTGAGAATGACTCTTCACTACACTGCCTATTTCACCAAGGCATCCCCTTTCTTCCATCTTTTGTCAGTTTTACATCTTCAACAATTTTCAAGGCAGTTGTTTTTATGCAGGCATCTGGCAATTACATCTACTGCTAACTCAATATATTTAAATTGCCATTGCAGTTAACTATTGGCTTTAAAGCTCAGTTTCCTGATGTTTCCTCTCTTTGTTCAGTTTTTATCTTTACATCAACCTAAATCTAGTTTCCAAACAGCAGGACTACCTAGGTATCTGAATATGGATTTGAGCTTAGGAGGGTACTGCAGTTGGATAAATTCAAATAATAAGTACCAAGCGATCCTTTCTCATCAGGGCTGAGGAAAGCAACCAGCTTGTTCCACTTAGATACTCCTCTTGTTTTCTGCAGCTGTGTGTGCTTCGATTTTCAGATTAGGCAATCTTAAAACCACGGGGGCTACCCCACCCCGGAGTCCAGTAGCCATTATCCGGGCGCATGCGGCATCACAAAAAAAGGAAAGAAAGAAAAAAAAAGGAAACAGGTACAGGGAAATGTAGTCTACTTTTTTTGCATCTTTTCGCCCTCCATTTTATTCACAAGTCATCAATTTGCGCATGCACCGATTTTTACTTGCCTCCTCTTTTCCGGCTCTGCAACCCGCAGCCTGTGACTGGATGAGAAAGCAAAGGGGTGGGAAACAGCCTGACAGTGGATTGGGCCATCCTGTTGTCAGTGTTGGATTATAATAATAGAGGCAGTGGCTAACTTCAAGCAGGGAAGGAGACGGTCTCCTTTTAACTCGGGAAACTCCTGCAAACTGGAGAAACGAAACAATGCAGAGGGGAGGCAGAAGGGAGCCAACAGCTGCATCCCTTCTTCTCTGGGCACCAATGTGGCTTGATGCCGAGGCTGAGAAGGACCCTAGTCCTTTGCCACAAGTTGTCCAAGTTTATGCCCGGGGCCAGACAAACCCAAAACCACCATCCCAACTCTTACCAGCTCTGCCCGTTCTCCGGTCGGCGGTGCTGAGCAATCCAAAGGCTCCGGCGGAGGAGTTCAAAAGCCGGCCGCCGAATGAAACGCCGCCCAACTTCAGACGTCTCTCTCTCTCGTTTTGCCTTTGGCCAACGCGGCCCGAGTTCCCGCTCCAGCAGAGGCGGCGCGGCGCAGCCCCCCCCCCTTTTTTTTTGAGGGAAAAGAATAAGCTGTATTGCGTTTGCGACTCCCCCCCTCAGCCTCGAGACATGACTACGTCAGAAAGCTGTATTTGGCTGGGCATGCACAAAACCCCATTCCCGTGCAGCTCCCCCGCCCCCGCGGTCTCACTTCCTTCTGGGGAGGAGGGAGAGCCCAGCACAACTGTAGAGAAAGCGGCGCATTGAGCTTCCCGGCTGTTGATGCTGCTGCTGCTGCTCTTGCGGGGGGGGGGGGGTTTGCAATGGGAGTGCTGCGCACGCGCACTAGTTGGCGGGGTTGAATGTTTCCCAAGTGTTTGAAACTGGTATTTGGGTTTTCCACGTTGGATCAAGTGCGGCGTACAGAGCAAGCTGCATTAAGATCACCGGCAGCACAGGAGCAGCGGCACGCACTGGGAGACGCTGCTTCTGCCTTCTGCCTTCTGCCAGGCATTTTTACCGCGCGGATCTTGTATGCCGGGGGAGATCTGTGTATTTTTTTAGACCGTCGTCTCCCTTTCCACCCTCCCCTCTCTTGTCCACACACTCACACGGAGACGCACACACATCCCTCTGATTGTTCCTACCACCTCCTTGGTGAGTTACCGACAACGACAGCCATTCAATCAGCTGCTACTGCCGCTGGAGAGACTCGCGGACTGTGTGACTGCCTGTTCAGGGAAGAAAAGATTCAGATGTAGCTTTTCTGGTGTTTTTTTTCGGTTGGATCGAGGAACCGGAGAGAGGCACCGAGGCGGCGGAGGGCTGAGTCTCTGCCATTGGGGCTGCCGTGCTGGAAAGGAAAACTCTCGCCCATTGGGGTGAGAGGACGAGACACACACACACACATACCCACAATTTTCGGCCGGATGAAAATGTTGAATCCTGGCAACGGAGAGCAGCTCCATTTAGCGAACTATGTGGAGGATTACCTGGAATCGATCGAATCGCTGCCTTTCGATCTGCAGAGAAATGTCTCCCTGATGAGGGAAATTGACGCCAAATACCAAGGTAAGAGCTTTCTCCTTTATGTGTTGGTGGACGGGAGTCTGTAGAAGCCACCTCGGCTTGCCTTGTTTGTAGAGATGGTCTCTTGGGTCCCTTCCCTGCGCCCCCCGAGCTTGAAGCAGAGGGTGGCTTTTATTATCAGGATTATTTATTAGTGAGAAGAGGAGCGGAAAGCAAGGAGAGTAGAGAAGGGGGGTTGCTCTGCAGGGATACCCAGTTCTTTTCCCCCTCTCGGGGCGGAACAAAAGGTCTTCCTTTCGGTCCTCGGCTCTGAAGCGAGGACTTGGCTTTTTAGGTGTAAAAATACTGGACAAAAAGGCGGCGGCACCGAAGCGGGGCAGAGGAGGGGCAGGAAAATCCGGACGCATGGGGCACGGAGGCAGCTGTTTCTTCCTCTTTCCCCGGCGAAGAGGGGCTGCTTTTGGGGACGGTGGGACAGCGGCGAGGAAGAAGAGAAGGGAGACCGACTAGGGCTCCACATTGAGGAATTTCTAGTATTCGCAATGGCTGTAGTAGGAGAGGGTGCTAGTAAGAGGGAGAGGGCGGGCGGGTGGATTAGCTGGAGTGTGCGAGGGGTGGGCCGGGCTTGTAGCCTTCGTTCCCTCTTTTTTTTTCAATGGGGTTTGCTTTCAAAACGGGCTGCTCTCGCCCAAATTCTGCAGGGAGAAGGAGCGGAAAGTGATGGGAACCGATTATATAAATCCCGTGTGGGCTGGGGATGTGCGGAGGGCCTCCCCCTTCCCAAACTCCTGCCGCGTTTTGCAGCTCTTACAGAGGGAGGCTGGATCCTTCCCTCCCTCTCACACTCCGCAACCCGGGAAATGGTGGTTGGAGTTAAAGAGCTGGAGAAGTCCTTTGTCACCGGGTGTTGTGAGAGGTAAAAGGGGTGGAGAGCGGTGAAAAGAGTGCGACTGCTGTTAGTGGAGGTGACACCGGAGTGCCCCTGGCACGTTCAAACTCCCTTTTTCCGCCTGTGGAGAACTGGAGGAGATGGGAACCGGCTCGGGTTTGCGGCGCTTAGGGAGGAGTATGATAGGAACAGCAAGTATTTGTTTTGTGGTGAGGACTTAATAATGTGCCGTCCCTCCGTAAGACGCGCCAAAAAAAGCAGGCGAGTGTAAGAAAGGCGAGAGAGAAGGGGAAGACACAAGCGTCAACTTGCGGGTATGAACGGCTGTTTGAGGAGGGGTAATACGGAAGAGAAAAGGGTTGAAGGACAAGGGCGGGCATTTCAACCCGCGGCGAACACTCGACTGCGCTAAAGGGAGACGCCTCTGCGCTTGAGCTCTAAAAGAAGAGAGTGAAAAGCGCCGTCACAGGGCTTTTATAGCTCCTCGTCATTCCCCGATTGTGCTCGCCACGCCTCCTTTGCCATTATTGGTGGAGCTTCCCTCAGGAAGCCGCTTTGGCCCCGCCCTGTTGCTCAATGATTAGAACCCCCTAATTCTCTACCGATCTTCGCTTCGTAGTGACGCTGACAGGACCGAAGGGGGGGAGGGGGGAAGCGGGAGGGCGGAGGTTTCTTCTAATAGTTCGAACTGCCCCGGCTGCTCCTCTGCGATTGATTGGCATGCTGGTTGAAGGAAGAGTTGAAGGCGTGCGGTGACTAATGGGTTGATGTGGAAGATGAAGGCTGTCGTCTGCCCGCCCTCGGGACCTGATTGGAACATTGGCATTCAAGGAGGTGGAGGTTGGTTTGGGGCTTTCCCTCCTGATTGGTGGGAATAGTTTTTAGCTAGAAGGTGGGCTATTGGTATAATTCCTTATTCTAATTGGACGATTTCGACCCAGGCGGGCTGTGGTGGGAGTTGCCAGACCTTGATTGGCCGTTTGGACAGTTCCTGTTCTTCGCGTACGTTCTATTAAAGACAGACGTAAAGAGAAAAACAGACACACACGCACTCACGCCTACCGCCACTTCCCTTCTAAGAACAATGGTCCTCGAAATCGCATCCTGTGGGAGGGACGGGGAGGGAGTGGCTTCGTTGCCTGAAAAGGAGACGGGGGAGGGAGAGGCAAGGGAGGCGCTTCTGATTGGCTGAGGATAAGCGAGGCAGCTGGGACGAACTAGGTCTTTTTCGAATGTGGGAGCGGACGCGAGCGCAAACTCACGGCGACGGGGCGGGGCCTGAGGGTCCTTGTTTTCCCGCTCCCTGCGCGCGCTCTGCTGGTTCAGCTCCACCCTCTCAGCGACGCCGCGGCTGCGGGGAGGCCTCTTGTGCTGTGGGGTGGCCCCGCCCCTTTTATGCGCGAAATTGGCTGCTGCCCTGGAAGCGGGGTGGGGGCGGGGCCTGCTCTCTTTCGTCGTCGTCCCCCTCGCGCGCGCGTTGATTTACTTAAGGCTCCGGCCGGGACTTCGCGGGTGAGGATGAGGAAGGGACCCGCTACGCTGACCAGCAGCGGCTTTTTCTTTTTCCCGAAGCAGACGCGTCGGGGCAAATCCATTTTTGCTCTCTTCCCTTTTGCGAAAATGGTATGTTTCGTTCGTTGGGTAGAGGACCCTTGAAGCCCTGGTCTAAAATAAAGACAGGGACGGAACGAACGGCCATCACGGGGGAAAGAGAGGTCGCTTCAGTTCCAAGACTGGCGCTGCTTATGTTTGAGAAAGAAAGTCAGCCGGGAGGATTTTTGCATGTAAATTACACATTGTATTTTTCTATGTTTTGCCTCCTCTTTATTTAAAAGAGGCGGACATATTCCGACCTTGAAAACCCATGTATTTCCTCAAGATGGCTTACAAATAGTTCAAAAGACAGTTCGGATTTTAGAGTAAAAACGGTGGCTAAATCTGCGCAGCATATAATCAACAGAAGCAAAGATAATAAATTGCACAATTTACATCGCATGAATTATTACTATATTTTAGAGGCTAATACATTAACGGCTCAGCTAGGTGGCAGTACCTCACCAACCTTGCTGATTCTAAAAGCTACATTAACTTAGTAGAAATTAGATGGGAGGCCACCAGGAAATTCCCAGTACTGGGAAAACCCCTCCCCCCAAAAAAAAGAAATGAAAGAAGACAGTTGTAAACTACTTCTGTGATGCTTTAAAAAATGTACATGTCCATGGAGTGACCAAGAAGCTCATCAGTTTTACCTTTTTTACTTTATACACACAGAAATATATATCTAAATAATGAGAAAAATAAACCATGGTGACTTGAAGCAGAACCTCTGAGTAAAATCTTGAAGCAACAAGTTTAGTAGAAACAAGCAAATGCTTATTTTATTTGCTTATCAACAATTTATACCAACAATATTTTTATCCCCAGGCTCCAGTTTATATCTCAGTATGCCAGAGTCCCTGGATGATTTTGTCTGGGATGGAAAAGTAAACAGGTTTGCGTTTTCTTAGCACCTGAATGTGAAGAGGTGTGATGGCTCAGTGGCTTAATGACACTGGAGATGATCTCTGCTCCAGCGGTTCGAGTGCTAGCACTGCGTGTCGGGGTAAGCTCCCGTCACTCGCCTCAGTTTCTGTCCACTTAACAGTTCAAAAGCACGTTCTGTGCAAGTAGATAAATACGATAGGTACCACTTTGGTTGGGAGAGGAGTTGATGCTCTGTGCAGCAGATTCCTGCCAGCTCTGACTGCCAGCTCTGAACCGTGACAGCCATTTGCGTGGCAGCTATGGGGAGGGAGAGCTGATGCTGCAGGAAGAGCCACTGGTCTTTCTTTCTGGTGTGAAGCCAGCTTGCTCTCCTGTGGCGCGTCTTGGGAAGCACGCAAGTGTTTCCTACAACAGATCTGGTACCTTGCCACCCAAACTACTACTCTGCAATAATATTGTGGTGTCCTGGCTAATGTAACAATGCCATATGCTAACAATAAATAATCTGAATATGAGACTTCCAAGTAATATAGTACAAGAGCTATAGGCTAGATATGAAATTCATAAAAAAATCATTCTGGAAGAAAGCAGTAAGAAACCACTTCTGTACTGTTGCCAGAAAAAAACAAAAAGACATGTTCATGAAATCAGCAGTCAAGCTCAATTTAGAAGAAATTACACATCTCTTTTTCCAAACAATGGTGCTTAGAAGTAGAGCAAGTTACATGATGAAAGGTTTTGGGAGATTTTTATTTGAGCAAACCTGTTTGATGAAACTTAAACATTTCTGTGTTGTGTACAAAGCTGACAAATAACAACCTTATTCTTTCTTTACAGAGATCTTAAAAGAACTCGATGACTATTATGAAAAATTCAAACGGGAAACAGATGCAGTACAAAAGAGAAGATTATTGCATTGTATACAGAGGGCATTGATTCGTAGTCAAGAACTGGGAGATGAAAAGATCCAGATTGTCAGCCAAATGGTAGAACTCGTCGAGAACAGAACTAGACAAGTTGATAGTCATGTAGAATTATTTGAAACCTGCCAAGAGACTAATGACATTACTGGAAATAGTGGTAAGGCTATCCAAGACAAATCAAAGAATGAAACACTGACTCAGGCAGAAAAGCCCAACAATAAGCGATCCAGGAGGCAAAGAAATAATGAAAACCGTGAGAATGCTTCTAATAATCACGATCATGATGACATCACTTCAGGAACGCCAAAGGAGAAGAAAGCAAAAACTTCCAAGAAAAAGAAGAGGTCTAAGACCAAAGCAGAGAGGGAGGCTTCCCCTGCAGACCTGCCCATTGATCCCAATGAACCAACCTATTGTTTGTGTAACCAGGTCTCCTATGGAGAAATGATAGGCTGTGACAATGATGAATGCCCAATTGAATGGTTTCACTTCTCTTGTGTGGGACTCAATCATAAACCCAAAGGCAAGTGGTACTGTCCCAAATGTAGAGGAGAAAATGAGAAAACGATGGACAAAGCCCTGGAGAAATCTAAAAAAGAAAGATCTTACAACAGGTAGTTTCTAGATCAGAAGCAAATAAAGCCCTGAGAACTGATATTTATTTCCTGCCTCACCTTTTTGTTGAGGTTGCAGGATTGTAAAATGTATATTTTTAAAGGAGGTTATACATCAAACCATTCTTGTCATAGGAATGACAATAGGAAAAATGTTTGGGTTTTTTCCTTTGATACAGTTGTTAGCAAAAAAAATGAACTGTTGGTCAAGACATAGAACAAAATAATAATGTTGACATGTAATAATGTTCAGGTTCATCTTATAAAAAACATTTTCACAAACTGGTAAGACTTCACCGGTGAAAATGTAGATGGAAACTTGAATAACATTTTCCATTCTTCCTTGTAGAAGAATGGTCTTGTTTTTCCAGAAAATTATTCTGTAGTTTGAATAAAGCAGCATTACCTTGCAAGTTCAATGAAAAATACAACCAAATGAAGAGTTTAGGGTGCTTAAACCACCTTATTTTAGTTAGGTTTAAGCACACTTCACTCTGAATTGGTTTTATGGCTATTTACTTGGAAGTATGTGTTCTTTGTTTCAGGTAAACATAATTCCAAAACTATGAGAGATCATCATACACCCTATTAATACATCTTAACATTAAAGACCATTGCTTTCAGTGGGTTTGGTTTCTAAGACAGATGTTTATATCAGGGTGAACTTTTCTGATGGTGATTGATGCAATAGCAAAGGAAAAGAAGTTACAGCATGGCTCCTGTTTAATGTGTCACTCTTAATAGCTCTCAATGACAACATGTTACAAGCTTATTTTTTAAAATGCAGAAGGTTAAATTTTACACAACATATTTTATATACTGGCCAACTACCAGAAAGGCCTTTTAAAAATGATTTAGTATATTTTGTATTTAACCAGAAAATGGTTTAGTAGTGAAACTTAACATAAATCAAGGCTTTATACTGTCACAGAATAATAGTGTAGCAGTCTTTACTTTGTATAAGTTGTACAAATGTACATTTTCAAGTGGAGTTGCACTTAACTGTATTATAATTGGAAATGCATCTACATGCCATGATGTAGTCAATATGCATTTCCTTCTGTATGTATGAAAGTTGTACAGTTGTGATATTAAGGAATAAATTAAACAAATTGAATAATCCAATTCACACCTGTGTTTTCGTTTTCGTTTTCCTTTTGTTGTTCCTTTAGTCTTGAATGTACTGGATTGTGAACATATATTTTAATCTCTGTACATTTAGAAAAATTTAAATGCTTTATAAGTGATCAATATAGCCCTATAAAGAAGAGTGCATATTTTCTTAAGTAATCCAGCACTAATTTCTAAGATGTCAGTGGGTACACATCCACCCTCTTCTGCCAGGCTTTTTCTGCCTAGTCACACATATACATATAGACAACCCATGACCCATTGGGTCATCACTTCAGAGATATTTCCTTACCTAAATAGAGAAACCATGAGCAGGCAAAAAACAACAACCAGTAGGATGACTTCTGACTTCCCATCAGCTTCCCCATTGAGCTTCCTTGTGGGAAACTGGCAGGAAGCATTGGAAGTCTTATTTCTTTTCCTCCCTCCCTCTCCCCCCCCCCCATTTCCTGTGACATCCTGAGTTTGGACTTCCTACCAGCTTTCCCATGAGGATCACGAAGTCAACCAGAAGTTACAAGCCTGAAGTCAGCAGGTAGTAACTGGCTGCTGCTGGAGGGGGGAGGGAGTGAGGGGTTATGCAAGTGGCTGGCATGAGCACAGAAGGACTGGGGAAGGGGTGGGGGAGACTTAGTCAATTTGGGACCCTTCCCTGCCAGCTTCCCCATTGACTTTCTCCCTACAAGCTTCCTACAGGCAAAGCCTTTCTATTGGGAAGAATGCAGGAAGTGTCTGTAATCATAGTTCTTGATGGGTTTCCCATTGACTTCCGGGAAGTCAATGAAAACGAGAATCACCTGACCGCAACCACATGACAGCTCTAAAGCGGCCACAACTTTCCCGAACTTTATTTTCTGATATGTCATGGATCCCAGCATTCTAAAAGATTGCCTATTTGAGTTACCTTGTTTCAATAATTACTGCCTTATAGCTTCCAAGTTCACCCAGATGAAGGTTGCAAATAGACATGAGGCTTTTTGTAGACTATAAAAACATACTATCTACATCCATTCTCTAGATATCATAAATTCAAGGATGACACAATTACTTTCCTCCAGGAAATCACCTTCATTTCTTCAACCAATTTCCCTGTTGGTGAGGTTTAAATTCAGTATAGTAGACCGCTTTGCTCTTTCATCTGCCTTCTGACAAAGTTGTCAGTAAGAGAAAAGAATTAGTTAAACTTCTGACTCTTGCCAGAGTTACATCCCCAGCAGATGTCAGCATAACTGAAATCCTCATTATTATTGCCTATCTCTTTGAAAGACTAATAATCTGATGCAGAAAGAATCTGTTTTGCCTGCCCTGATAATCTATAATGAAAGAGATTTTTGTTTCTGTTATTTATTGTTACACTCTCAACATGGTTGCCATGCTCTGATTTCTGAATTTTAAGCATATTTTTCTTTAGATTCTGAGAAGAATATGCACCTGTCTGTTGGGACTGTGAGATGGCCACCCCTATAGATCAATTAAATTATCCTTTTGAATCAATTATAGTTTTTCAGTACTTTGCAACTCATTGGTATCATTTCATCAAGTTTCAAGATTGCCTATAACATGTTTATCTTCTTAAATTAAGATATCTAGTTCTCTGTTTATTTCCCACAATAATTTAAAATTTTGAGTACCACCTTTCACTCTTGTCTTCTGCAAAACTCCCAAGTTTTCATTCTGCCTATCCCACTGCTTTCCTCTTGTGTTCTGCTTTCTTGGTCTTCATCCATGCAGTAGCCACATATTTGGTTCTGAGCTTTTGCAGTCTTCCTGTTCTAATTTCATACCATTCTAATGAAGTTTGTGAGCCAGGTACCAAATATTTCCTTCCTTGCTCCCCCCCCCCAAAAAAAAGTTTCTTCTAGAAATCTTTCATAGCTCCTCAACTTCTCCAATATTAAGATGTGTGGATGTCAACTCCCAGAATGCTCATTAACATTGCAGAGGTTGAGAAAAACCGGCACAAACCATTGTCAGGATCCCCAGTGACACCATTTGAGTATCCAGATTTTGACTTCCAGGATTGTGTTTTCTTGCACCATGACCATGAAGTTGAAACATTGATGAAAAATCTGTTTGCTCCTATTTCCTTCACTTTCCCGTCCAAAGTCTCATAGTCTCCAAAGATTCCTTTCAGGATTTGTTGTCATTCATTCTCACATGGACAAATGAAAAGATCCTTGTCAGTGGGTTTGAATAGGCTCAGTGCCCTTTCTGTCATCCTATACACTGTAAAGGCACAACATCATATTGAGTCTGCATATAGCTGTTCAGTTCCCCTTCACAGAGAAACATTTAACACCATCACATACCCCTTCTTTCTCTGAGTGGTTCTGTTCTGACCCAGCCTTAGCAGAACCCAGAAACAGACTCCTTGCCCTGAAAAAACCCTCTTTATTTAACTACTGTGAATTCATGGCATTCACACACAGAAAACTCCAGGCAATAATCCTTCCAAGGGTTAATTGCAATAACAGACCTTATCAGTCCTTGGATAATTGCCAGGCCGAGAGCTTCCAATTGCAAAGCTGTAAATTAAACTCAAGCTGTCTCTGGGACATGAACCACGCTGAGCAAATCTTCCTAACGAAATCCGAATGGTTGTCTCCTACAACGCCACTCCCCTTTTGCTTCTATTTATTCCCCAGCCAGGGAGGGGCCATTCAGCGTCCACATGTGCGTTTCTTCCTGAGTCGGCTCCTGGTACTCAGTTGTTCTCCTCTCCTGACAGCTCTGCACATATGTGTATTTGGAACAGGCCCCAGCTGTTCTTCCCCACTTATCTCCAACTCTGAAGGCAGCTAGGAAATGTTGGATGGCCCTGGATCTATCTCTGCTTCTGACACAGAGCATCCATTAGAGCCTTCCCCAGACTCCAGGACTGGCCCAAGTTCCTCCCCAACCTCCTCATCGTCCGACTCTGCCGTCAGTTGGAGGGCCAAAACAGGTTCTTCTTGTTGACCCAATGTTCTGTGGCATGGTTTTCTCAGTTGACTGGCAGTCATTCTCTAGAACTGTGTTTGTCAATCTCAGCAACTTTAAGAGATGTGAACTTCAATACTGGGAATTCTGGGGAGCTGAAGTCCTCACCTCTCAAAGTTGCTGAGGTTGAGAGACACTGGTGCATAGGAACAGCCTGTCATGGATTCCTGTTTCCATTGGCACTGAAGTTTCTTCATTGTCCTGATTCCTTGGATCACAGTCTTCTGTATGTTTGCCAAAGGAGGTTTTTCTTGACCTTCATGCTCTTTTGGTTCTCTGCCCATCTAGGAAAGCTTGCTTCTCTGATGCATTTCATTGTAGCAACTGTGCAATCAAATTCCAAAGGTACTTGCAGTGCATGCCCAGATGCGTTTCCAATTTCTTATTAACACTAGAAGCAAAATTAATTTTGCTATCGGCCTAAAAGCAATTCTGCTAGATGAAATACAGGATTTGTTCTTTGTTCTGTTTTTTTTTTTAAATTTAAAACCCTTTGACTTGACCCAGCAGGATAATTCTATTTCCTTAATGCTAATTGAAATATTTTCCAATCTAAGATTTTACAGATACTCAACACAGTATTTGATCTCAATTGGCTAAACTCAGTCAGAGACAAACAGTGGATTCTCAATCTTGATCTACAGAAGAACCTAACCTCTACTTCAAAAATCTATCATGTAGGTATGCAGAGAGACCATGCTAAGCAGCCAGGTAGCTCTTTAACATCCCGTGCCCAAAACACATATCAGCTTTTAGATTAGTCAGAATTGATATCTTGCTTTTAACAATTCTAGAAGAAAATTAAACGGCAAGTAAGTGGCATGCCCATACAAGACAGCCTAAGTCTATGTCCACAGGGAGAAATCCAATCAGTAGCATACAATTTCCTTCATTACAATTCTTACTCTAATTGGTGCAAAGATATAATCACATCTCTTTTAATTGCCAAGCACTGCAAAATTGTTGCTGATGCTATTTTTTCCAATTTTGTAAATACAATGTCCAAAGTCCTCAAAACTTTCAGGAATATAACTAAATTTTGCTTGATTGCCATTGGTATTCTCCAGGAGATTGCATTAATATATTATTAATATGTATCCACTTTTAAACACACACACACACACACACACACACACACACACACACACACACACACACACACACACACACACACACCTATCTATGATCAGTGGGCTGCAAAGCAACATACAGACCAGCTATAAGTACCTTGGTGTCCCATAGTTTCAGGGGAACTATAGTGAGGAGGCAAGGAATTCAACAACATCCAAGTACCACCATGAGATAAGGCAGGTCCTGAAGAGCCAGTCCAATAGGAAGAACCAGATTTGCACCATCAACATGTATGCCCTGCCAGTAATAAGATGTCCTGCCAGAATAGTAAGCTGGCCAAAAGAAGGCATGGAAGTTGCTGATATAAAAACCTGGAAGTTTATCATGATGTTTACAAGTTTCTACCTCAAGTTCAATATCCAGAGACTACATCAGCTGGAAAGAGCGAGTGGAGACTCTGGAGCCTCGAAGCCACTGTTTGGATAAAACCCAGGGCATCCAGGAGTACATAAGTAAAATGGCACCCAATGATGAGCTGTTGAGAGAATGCCTGAGATAGCAGCAGACAGGTGAGGAAGATCAAGCAGAGGAAGTGCCATAGCAAGAGACAGTCATGTGTGGAATGTACCATCAATAGATAGCTGAGATGGTGGACATTAGGAAATCCTACCAGTGGCTAAAAAGGGCTGGACTACAATACAGCACAGCGGCACTGTTTGTAGTAGCACAAGAACAAGCACTAAGCACCAGATCCATAGAAGCAAAGGTCTACCACACTAGACAGGAGCCAAGATGCGGACTTTGCAGAAACACCTTAGAGATAGTTCAACTCATAGTGGCAGGGTATAAGATACAGGCAGGAACAACATACATTGAATGACAACCAAATAGCTGCCATTATATACAGGAACATCTGCACAGTATATGGGTTAGATCCTGCCAAGTCCATATGGAACATTCCACAGAAAGTCATGGAGAATAAGAAAGCTAAGATCCTTTGGGACTTCCAGATCCAGATAAACAGGTAGGCACTGGCCAATCAACCAGGCTTTGTGATAGTAGACAAGGACAGAAGACAGAGAAGTATCAAGGCCTGAAGGAGGAACTGGAGAGAATGTGGAATGTGAAGATCAAAGTGGTCCCAGTGATGGTAAGAGCACTTGGAGCAGTGATTTTTAAGTAGGAGAATTGCTGTGACAGATCCCAGGAACAATATCAGAACTCTCTGTCCAAATGAGTGTATTGCTAGAAACAGTTAAGATATTGGACAGAACCTTCAAACTCCCAGGCCTCTAGTAGAGGACCTGAAATTGAGGAAGACACATATCACTCATAGGGGTAAAAAAGTAATTTTAAAATATTTTTACATCTAACTAGCTAGCTATTCTCAAGGCAGTGACTCTTACTCCTGCCTCTTATTTTCCCAACAACAACAATCCTGTGAAATGAATTTGCTTGAGAATCTGACTGCCCCAAAACCTAGCTAACTTTCACACCTAAGGAAGGTCTAGTTTCCTGGTTTCTAGGCAAGTACCTAAACCACTAGACCAAACTGGCTTTTTCATTACTGTAGTAGTATTATTTAAATTTATATGCTGCCTGACTCCCAGTAACTCTGGCAGAAAGTTTGCATCATTCTAGCTTTTAAGATTTTTTGTGTGGATTTTATAGGAAAGCATTTAAAAATAGTTATGTTTATATTGTTGGCAACAATATATATCAATTAAATGTGTAGTGATTTAAACTTGCACATTTACTTACAACTGATTCTTAAACAACTTTAAAATGATTAACTATTACAATGTAAATAGCATTTCTATCTTAGCAGTTTCTTCCTGGTTTCTAGGCAAGTACCTAAACCACTAGACTAGACCAAACTGGCTTTTTCATTACTGTAGTATTATTATTTAAATTTATATGCTGCCTGACTCCCAGTAACTCTGGCAGAAAGTTTGCATCATTCTAGCTTTTAAGATTTTTTGTGTGGATTTTATAGGAAAGCATTTAAAAATAGTTATGTTTATATTGTTGGCAACAATATATATCAATTAAATGTGTAGTGATTTAAACTTGCACATTTACTTACAACTGATTCTTAAACAACTTTAAAATGATTAACTATTACAATGTAAATAGCATTTCTATCTTAGCAGTTTCCTAGCTATTTGCCTAATAGTTTTAGAAACTAAGTCAATCAATTGCCTTTTTAGATTTCTTCTAATAACTCATTATTTTATTGATACAATTTTAGTTGTTTTTATTTGAATTGCCTTTCAAACAAATTGATATTATACCATTCTTGTTACTGACTTTAGGAATAAATGGATTTGACCTCTACAGATATCACCATTAGTCCTATAATCACTGCACTGCAGGTCAAAAACAATAAACTTAGTTGGTGTTCTCAGCAATCTTTGAGAAAGCCACAGAAACACGCACTTGATCATCACTGGAAAAGTCCATGTGGCAAGCATATGATTTCACCAGAATACTATTCTGTGGACTATGGATTCTATTAGAGAGTTTGTAAGAAATGAGTAAACAAGGATACAAGAGCATTATCCATACACAAAGAGTAAAAGCCCTGCATTAGTAGTGAGGGTGTGGAAAGCACACACAGTACTGTATATGCTATGCTGACATGGATCCTATGACATTTGATCTATGACCAATATGTTGGAGACATCCTAGAGCACAACAGTCACATAATTAGGAAATGACAGCAGAAGCAACTGCAAAGGGGTGGGCTTAAAAACCTTCTGTGATATGAATTGCCATGACGAGATTTTGAGTTGTACTTGGACCTATCACTTTTGGGACTCAAACGCTCACAAGCTAAATTAACCAATCTCCATTGGTTCATCTCTATGTTAGGACACTATTGGCTATCTAAGTATTTTGTCTTTTTGTCAAGTGTTTCCACTGTAGTAGTTGTATGCAAGTTTAGACAAGTGCTTTCTAGCATATTTGTACCATCCTCTTATCCATTATTATGCATAGTTTATTTACCAGTGCTAAGGCTTAGCATGTTACTGAAACCTGGAATAACCAATGTTTTTGTATGATGAAATCAAAATATGACACCACTGTTTGATATACAGCAGCAACACATTAATTGAAGCTCTGGGGCCCAGTCTTCCTTTGGTATGTAACCATCTTCACACTTGGGAGACTCCATGGCTGAATGCATGGCTCAATAAACAAAATCAGATCATCTGACTTGCAATCTGACTTTCATTGAGTAGCTTACAAATCCAGCTTCAAGTTAATTTAAAAAATGCCATGTTTCTTTGAGAATGTGAGGCACAGGCACTTAACAATTTATCAAGGGCTGTCATGCTATTTCTCTTTATTACACATTGCCTGTTAAAATTTCATGGCAGCAAAAACATGAATTATAGAAGGCAACTTAAAACTGCATAAAACATTGAGAGATGTAAATATCAGCTGTATTCAAAACTTACTGGTATGTGTTTAGATGTTTTAACTCAGTACCCTCTTGTAGAAAAAACTCTACAGTTTCTTTACTGAAGTTGTTAGGACACGTTAAGAGGGAAATCAAATAACATGGATCAAAGAAGAAACAAAAGCAGATGACCCTGAGTCCTACGGGATTGGGCGGCCTATAAGAACTTTTAATAAATAAATAAATAAAATAAATAAACTCCAATCTATATATATAAAAGCAAAAACCACTCACACATTAATCACGAAATCTCCAGAACTGTAAAGCCTACAAACTTGAAATTTGCCACATATGTTCCTCTTGGTTTCTGGGTGCTCACTAAGAAAGGATTTTTCAAAATGACCATCGGACCATGAGTATTTCTTATTTTATTATTAACAAGCTTTAATGCTAAGGAGTTCTACTCCCCCCCTCCCCATCTGAAAAGGAATCTGATCCCAATGCAAAACACAAGCATAGGAGTTTTGCTTTTGCTTTTGCTTTCACAGCAGCAAGCAGTTTTGGCTGAAAGACTAAAGAAACTGTTACATGAATTTATACACACAGATTAATAATAATAATAATAATAATAATAATAATAATAATAATAATAATAATAATAATAATAATAATAATTATTATTATTATTATTATTATTATTATTATTATTATTATTATTATTATTATTATTATTATTATTATTATTAATCTGTGTGTATAAATTATACACATATAATAATAATAATATATTTATTATTATTATTATTATTATTATTATTATTATTATTATTATTATTATTATTATTATTATTATTATTATTATTATTATTATTATTATTATTATTATTATTATTATTATTATTATTATTATTATTATTATTATTATTATTTTAGAGGAGCCATTAGAAACAGGGCCAAACCTAAAAGAACAAATAGAAGAATATGGAGAAGTGGCAGGGTTGAAAATTAATAAAGACAAAACAAAAATATTGATGCAAAATATTACAGAGAAACAGAAAAGGGAGCTTATGGAAAAAATAGATATTCAGATTACTAAAAAGGTAAGATACTTAGGAGTATATTTAACAGCTAGATGTATAATGATTAAGGAAGATAATTATTATAAATTGAGGACAAATTGAAATAGACTTGGAGAGATGGAAGAATTTACAACTATCATTAATAGGTAGAATAGCCATAACTAAGATGAATATATTACCGAGATTGTTGTTTTTATTTCAAACAATACCGATAAAATTAGAGAAAAATATTTTCGAAATTTTAATAAAATAATAATGAAATTTATATGGCACGGCAAAAAAGCGAGAATTAATATAAAAATGCTTCAAGATGCAAGACTCAGAGGAGGGTTTGGGCTTCCAAACTGGGAATTATATTATCAAGCAGAAGCACTATCATGGATGAAAGAATGGATTGTATTAAGAAATACAAGGTTATTGACATTAGAGGGACATAACTTACAATTGGTCTGGCATGCCTTTTTATGGTACGGGAAGAATAAATACAGTTATTTCACTATATAAGAAATGCAAGATTAGTATTATGGGAGAAAGTTAGAGAGAAACACTATTTGAAAATTCCAATATGGCTTTCGACAATGGAAGCATTAATACAGCCAAACAGGATTAATATGGGAAAGATTATTAGATATAAAGATATTTTATCAGAGAAGGGGGAATTGAAAGGGAAATAAGAATTAGAAGAACAAGAGATTGATATGGTTTGGTATACACAATTGCAAATACAAGCGAGATATGAAAAAGATGCTAAATTATATGGTTTTTATTTGGAGATGACAGAATTGGATGAAATACAGGAATAGAAGATCGAATGCTTAAAAATTGTATAGTTATTTACTTAGCATTAAATTAGAAGAGGAGCAAGTAAAAGAAACAATGATAGCATGGGCAAAAAATTTTGGATACACGATAGAGTTAGATAAATGGCAGCAACTATGGGAAAGAAATTATAAATTAACAATGGCAACTGCATATAAAGAGAATTTGTATAAAATGTTTTATTGATGGCATATGTCACCGGAAAGACTGGCAAAAATGTTTAAAGATAAATCAACTAAATGTTGGAAATACCACCAGACACCGGAATTGTATTATCATATGTGAAGGTCATGTGCAGAAGCGAGAAATTATTGGGCACAAATTTGATTGTGGTTAGAAAAGATGACACAGCAACATATTGATTTAAAGCCAGAGCTGTTTTTGTTGGGTATTTTGTCAGAGAAATACAGTAAAGAAAAAGTATATTTAATTATTCATGTAATAACTGCAGCTAGAATTGTATTTGCGCAAAATTGGAAAGTGGGAAAAATCCCTACAAAGGAAGAGATAATTAAGAAAATATTAGAATGTGCAGAAATGAATAGATTAACAATGGCAATCAAAGGGAATGAAGAATCGGAGTATTATAATATATGGGAGTGTTTTTATCATTGGATAGAGAATGAATATAGATAAAAAGAGATATGAAATTAAATAAAGTGAGAAGGAAAATATTTTGATAGAAGCAGGGGTGGGTTCTAACTTACCTCGCTGCCGGTTCGCTTCCTCCCGCGCCCCGTGCGTGCATGCGCAGTGCTGAAAACTCAGCTTCTGCACATGCACAGAAGCAAAAAACAGCTTTTGCGTGTGCGCAGAAGCTAAAAATAAGATGGTGGTGCCTACACCGCCGCCACGAGAGTCAGTTTGGGGGTGTGGCCAGCCAGCCATCACTCCCGGTTCGGCGAGCAGGGCGAAATTCCCGCTACCGATTCTAAAGAACCGGTCCGAACCGGGAGGAACCCACCTCTGGATAGAAGATAAGTTAAATTGAAATGTAAAAGTAGAGTTGTATGTATAGTAAGAAAATGGTAGTAAATGTAAAAGATGTTGACACAAAAATTTTGTACCCAGACGACACACTGATTGATTGATGATGTAATGTTTGTTGAAAAAATAAAAACTTTTTTTAAAAGAAAATAAAAGAAATTTCTTCCTGCAAATGTACGTACTGCATCCTATCTGTGGACTTTTCAAAGAAAATGATTTATTGATTGATTGATTAGGTACCACTATGGCAGTGCCAACTTTTAGCAACCACATACATTTTCTCTGTGACCATCTACCCTTGCTCTTCCAGTTTTTTCCAATGGTGCACTTGTTGCCACTGTAACTAAGTCCATCTATTTTACTGCTGGTCATCCTCTTCTTCTCTTTTCTTCCACCTTACTGAGCAATAGAGCCTTAACAGAAAGCTACGTCTTTGCATAATGTCTATGAAGTAGGATAATTTGAGTCTAATCACTTGAGCCTCTAGTGAGAACTGATCTAACTTTATCTTCTAAAGAGATTTTTATAAGTAAGGAATATCCTCTAAGATATCTTGGATATTTACTGTACAGTGTTTCAGTATACTTCTTCCATCTTTGCTTGATCTCTCTTAAATTGGTTACTATTTGTTGGCCTCCTTTAGCATACCAGTTCAAGTTTGAAACCTCTTCAGAGTTCAGAAAACTTTTGAAAGACGTTCCTTGTTCTTCTATGTCTATTTTATCTTCAACGTTTTTACAGATGTTGTTGTAATACTGCTTCTTGTCTTTTCTAACAGCTCTCTGAAACTCTTTGTTCAGTTCCTTCCTGAGATTTTTGTTTTTCTTGGCCATGGCTTATTTTTTCATCTTGGCAATTTGCATGGTTTGTTCTGATATTCAGTTTCTTTTCTTCTGGTTTTTTTTTGGGGGGGGGCAGTCTCTTTTTACATTCATCCTTCACAATATATTTAAGTCTGCTCTATAATTCCTCTAAATCTGTGTCAATGAGTGTCAGGATTTCAAACCAATTCCCAATGTTCTTCTTGAAAATGATGCGTATATGCTCAAGACTGTGGGAAATAGATTTCTTTTTCTTTAACCTAGCTTGGAGTTTCCATATGAGCAGTTCCACAGCCAGCAGCTGGTCATAACTTTGATGCTATAATTGAACTCCTCCTTTTAGAAATAATATAGTTAATTTGATTTATACTCCATCTGGAGATGTCCACATACAGAAGCATTGTTTTGGTTGTTTGAAGTCAATGGTAGCTTGAAGAAATAATGGGAATAGAGGCAATTGTTTAGCTGGTCTTCTGTTTCATACAATCCAATTACATTTTCCTCTTTAATATTTCCAGCTTTGGCATGCCAGTCTCCAATCACAAGCAGACTATCTTGAGAGCAATTTTATGAACTTGGATCATAATGCTCATAAAACTCCTCTTCTACATTAGTGTTTATAGTTGGAGCATAAACTTGAATGATTGTTATTTTAAAGGGTTGTCTATTAAATCTAATTGACAATATTCAGTTATTGAATGCATTTTAGCCAAGTATTGTTCTTATTATACCTTTTCTAACTCTGAAAGCAATACCGTTACTTCTTTGTTTTTCATATCCGGAGTAATACTAATACTTCCATACTAATACTATACTATACCACTATACTAATACTAAAGTGCTTCCATGGTGAAAGGATTTGTGGGTGATAGACTGTTGCTTGGGGGATGCCCAGTTTGCGTCCCTGTGAAGTTGCCCACTGAAGTGGTACTCATTTATCTACTCACAGTTGTCTGCTTTTGAACTGCTGGGTTGGCAGGAGCTGGAGCGTGTGACGGGAGCTCACCCAGCCCCATGGCAGCAATGGCTGTCAAACATGAGCCTGCCAATTGTCAGCCCAGCATTCTAACCTCATAAGCCACTGTACTCCTATATTCTGAATAATAAACAGTGTGATCTTTTGAATTAAATATACAATCCTAATCATTTCATTTTATATTACACTGTGTTGAGCTTTCCTATGTTCATGCTTATTAGGTTCTGTGTTACCATTGTAACTCTGTACATTCAGCTTCAGGTTTTCCTTTCCTTTATGGCAGTGCTTCTCCATTATTTTCTGTTATGCTCTCCCTAGGAAGAAGTAAACATTTCACGTGCTCCCAACTCTCCGCCAGGACGATTGTTTGCAATATTCAGCACGTTTTCGCTGAAAAACTCAAGCGGCTTATCAGCGTGATTGGGATGTAATGTGTTTAAGTGACGCCTTAATTTATTTGGCTTCATGCTGTCCGCTGCCAACATTTTTAGACACAGTAAACATACCGGTCTTTCCTCGTCTCCCACCGTAGTCACAGTGAAGCCAAGCGCTACATACTCTTCATCATATTTCCTCGTCTTAGCTTTCGGGAGACTTACGTTTGTCTCATTATCTCCATCTCTCTCCTCCTTTCTTTTCATCCCTGTTAAATATTTTTCCATGGTGTCTCTTAAGGGTTTGTTATCTGTACTTCATATCTCCTGCTCTGTGCTGTGTGCTATTGTTCGGTGCAAAAAACCCCTACTCCCTGCGGCAAAAAAGCATGTTCCCTGGGGTCACGCACCCCCCCTGGCATCGCTCCATGCCCCCCCAGGGGGGCCCATCCCACTATTTGAGAATCACTGCTTTATGGCAACATCAGCAACTAGACATCACAAAGACTTTAATCTAACCACATCATAAACACTCTTAGTGCTTTGAAACATGCTCTGTTCTCCCTTACCAGCATGTTGAGCAGCCTGAGGGGCCCATCATTTGGCAATTATTTTATATTTTCCATCCATGTAGTTTTCTTGGTAAAAATACAGGAATCCTGCTCGATATGAAACCCCCTTGTGCAGTGCCATTGTAACTCCAAAGAGTCATTGAATGAGTGGTTGTTCAATAGGGACTAACTGTACCATTTCAGCACATTTTAGATGGCTCTCAGACTGTAGCCTTTAGAACATGAGCCCCAAATGTAGTAACAGTTCAAGTATTCAAGCAGAGTCTATGAGTGTGGTCGTTTGTTCTGACCATCCCTTCAAGCGCTCAACTGTGGTGTTTAGAAGACCCCTTACATTTTGAACACTCTGCAGTGTATTTTTAATGCATTTTAGACCACTGAAATATTTGGACATTCCTAGATCCATCTATTCTCATTATATGACTTCGGGACTTGAAGAACATATGAACAAGGTAAGTGAGTAGGCAGGGAGTATGGATGGGTTTTTCTATGGGCAGAATTCTTAGAAATATAGATAAACAGTTCACATTATCAAAGGTTTTCCTGCATCAAGAATGATTACAGCCCTTTTTAATGTTTTAAACTGATCTTGTCAATAACATGCCTAATATGTATAATATTGTTTTTAATCTCTTCAGGACAAATGAAGACTAATCAGGATGCATCATTCTAGTTTTAAAAAACATTTATTCTCTTAGCAAGTACTGCTACGAACAGCTTCCTGTGTTCAAAGAAAGAAATAGGTCTATGTGAGTCAGAGCAAGTTGAATTTTTTCTTTCTTTAAACAGCAAATCAAAGAAACAAAACTGCTTTTCCTTGACAAAGGAGCTTCCTCATATTCTTGAATCTCATTCATTACTTGAGTTAATAACGGTAGTTTAGCCAGAATTTCCTGGAAAGTCTTATAAAGAAGTATATTACATGTGTTCGAGTTAGAGCTTCACTCAGTTTCAGTTTTTTATATTGAATCTTTTTTATCTTGAATCTTCCATTTCCTGTGTTGATAAACGATTTCTTTTGTCATCCTGTAAATTTTGTGAATAAGATTTTACTCAAACATTTTCCAGTCTTTTTTGTATTCTATTCACTATGTAGTTTGGAATAATAACTGACAAATGGTTATGCTACTTTCATTGTGGAAAGGTGTTTGGTTCCGTCTCATATAGAAGTAATTGTTCTTTGATCTTTTTCCTTGCACAATGGATAAGCCAGCAATTCTTCTGACATTGCCTTTTTCAAATAATTTTTGTTTGGTAAAGTTCAAATTTTTGTAGATTTTATTCCAGTAAATATATTTGATTCCATATTGTTTTTAGCATGAGTATTGTCTAAACCAGTGTTTTGTTTACATGTGGCAATTTTAAGATGTGCGGACTTCAACACTTAGAATTGCTGGCTGGGGAATTCTGGAAGTTGAACTGTATACAACTTGCAGTTGTCAAGTTTGAAAAACACTTGTCTTAACACAATGCTGTGTTCTCATTTCTTTATGTTCATATGAAATCATTGTGTCTTTGTTATCACAACTATCAACTCTCTAAAGATTTTGAAGCAAAGGCTAGGCTTTTTATTATATTTTTCCTGACAACCATAATTTAAATAATAATCAAATGTAGTCATTGTTATGGTACTTTCATTTTCATTGGTAGTATGGAAATAAAATCTAAGTTGGTCATTAGACAAGAAGTATTATTACTTGTGCTAAATGAGGCATCAAATATGTTTTAATATCAGTATTTTTCTCAGTCTAATAAGCAAGTTGATTGTTAAATTTGTTGCAGCTCACTTAAATAAAAAGGATATTGTAATAATGAATGGGCCATTGGCTTTAATAAAACTACACATGCATTACTATATATTAATGCAATATAATCTATCTAACTAGAAGTAAGATTAATTGTTGAAACAAAATAAATTATTGAAAACAAAAATATTTTTACTGAGCTATTATCTACTCTTTTTTCAATCTCATTATTTGAAAAAGGCACATATGGAGCAGTTACTCTAAACTGTTCATTTTCAGAATTATGCAGGATTTCTTGTGTATGTTACCCACTCTCGTGTGCAAAAAAATATAATAAATCAGTATTAAATAAGATTTCAGGAGATTTAGGATTATATCTCCAAGCATTGAGATATTCAAAAAGTCTTCAGGGTATCTTCAAGAAATATCCATAAATGTATGTTTATTTCTACTATTTCCTGAGATTAAGACACTCACTTTGACATAGCCTTGCCTATTTCAGTGCTCACCAACATGATATACTTCGGCTCCTTCTTTGGCATCTGCAATATTCACTGTTCTGCTTGTTTTCTTTTTAAAAATTATTATTGCCATTAGATTTTAAAGTAGAAGACCATATTCTGCAAGGATAAACCTAACCCCATCATTTTCTGTTGTGACAGATGAACAATTATCTTTGTCCTCAAATGGAAAAACAGAAGCCATTTTATGAGTATGTTTAAGACAAGGCTTTTCAAAAGGCCATGCTTAAGATATTCAACAAAGCAGGCAAAAATATTCAATTGGTCACAAAGTTCACTGGGTGATTTAGGGACCAGACACACTCCTAGCCTCTCCTCTATCACAGAATTCTTGTAATAGTTGTTGAAAATGAAAAATAAAATTGGTTTGTACACTGCCTTGCACTGTCAGGAGAAAAATGGATATAAACCAATACACTCCCCGTGAAAATAGCACAGAACCCATGACTTAAAATTTTAGTAAATGTTAAAGTTTAGTAAAACTTAGTAAATTGGAAGATCACGATATCTCAAGCTTACTAAAACGAAGCATTTATGTGGAATCTAGTTACTGTAGATAATTTCGTATGTCCTAAATTCTTCATAGTGAAAGGCAGCAAACTATCAGTTGGATTCAGCTGTTAAACTGTTATTTCCTGCTAAATCTGCTATGAATGCAATTCTTCATAACTGATTCTATTACTAAATGTCTGAAGCAGTGGTGGGTTCCTACAGGTGCGGTCCACTCTATAGCACCGGTAGCGGCCTGCTGGTGATGTCACAGTACCGGTGCGCTCAGTTTCTGGTGCCTGGATGCCGCCATTTTTTTAAAAAAATTTTTTTTAAAAAAAAAATTTCTTCTGCGCATGCCCAGAAGCCGAGCTTCTGCCACTGCGCATGCGCTGCCTTCCTACCCCACAGTGAGTCCAAGCAGGGGAGGATGGCTGAGGGAGCGTGTGAGATGCTGAAAGAACGGGCGGCAGGACCTATCTCAGTTCCCCTCCCTTCAGCAGTCTGAGAAGCCACGAACGCACGGTGATGATCCTAAGCATTTTTGCACGTTTGAGGCTTCCTGAGCTGCTGAGGGGAGGGGGAACGGGCGGCAGGAGCCTAGGATCATCAAATGGGGAGAAGCATTCAGGCCGGACGGAGCCTCCTAGAAGAACCACTGCCGCGGTCTTGCTGTTCCCGCTGCAGGGGGCTGAATTGTGGGTGGGCAATGCCCCCCATTTCTCCGGCCTCTGCCAAGCTCCCGAGGCCCATGCCCACCCAGTCACATGGCTGGTAAGCCACACCCACAGAATAAGCCACGCCCACAGAGTGATAGTAAAAAAAAATTAGGAGCCCGCCCCTGGTCTGAAGCCTGCATAACATCAGTAGGACGGGAGTCACCCATATCTTGGGGCGGAACTTCATCCATAGAAATGCAACATAGAAACCCTGCAACAGAGAAGGCATGCTCCTGATAGACTTTCAGAACCTACAGTGCGACAACTCTGCTGGTGGACAGGAACATACTACGTCCCTCAACTAACAAGACCCTATGCCACATAGGGCTTTATAGGTAACGGCCAGCAACTTGAATCACACATGGAAGCACCCAGGCAACCACTGCAGCTCTCAGAGGCATTGCCCATCACTGCCCACATCACTGATTCTGGACCAGTTGGAGTTTCCAGGTGATCTTCAAAGGCAGCCCAGGTAGAGTGCATTGCAATAGTCAAGCCACAAGGTAACCAGGGCACAACTGACTTTCTTCTTCTTCTTTTTTAAATAAGTTTTTTATTTTTTTATTTTTTACAAACATATCAATGCGTGAACAGTGTGGCACCTGAGTGTCATACATTTTAATACAAATAAAATAGTATTAATCATATTTGTTTCATTTAACAAGTTTATATAATCCTTGTAATAATACACATATTTTATTAAATTATAATCTTTCATTATTTAATGATTCAATATTTCAATATGTCATTTCTATGCCAATCACCCTATTCTAAGTGTCATACCTTTTTATACAAATAGAATATTATTAATCATATTTATTACTTTTAACAAGCTTATATAATTCTAATAATAGGACAAACATTTATGCTAAATTGAAATCTTCCATTATTTGCTTGTTCAATTTATAGTCCTTCATTATTTAGTTATTCAATATTTCAATATGTTATTTTTATGTCAATCACCATATTCTGCATGTCATACATTTTAATACAAATAAAGTATTTTTGATATTTGTTATATTTAGTAAACATATACCTATTCATATTGAATTATAATCATATAAAATGTGTATTTTATTAATCCCCCTTTCTCAAGTTTCCATCCCTATTCTAACTTTGATTATGCCACTACTACATTTAAACAAATTCCCTTTTTAACCATCATCTCTTAACCACTTTAAAGCTTTAATTGTTTGTTTCTTAGCTTGCCTCCCATATTCCTCTCTTGGATCCTTATTTCTGTCTGCTTCCACATCTTGGCTATTGATTTTAAACATTTTTCCCTTCTCTGCCCTTCTCCGTTGTCTAGTTTCCAAAGTATATACTCTTACCCCTATTTTTCTCCCATAAGAATCTCCCCTGGTTCTCCGGTTCCTTTGTAAATTTCCTTAGAATACTCTCCCCTTGGTTTGTGTCATCAATCATTATTTTTGTTATTATTTCCGCCTTATCATCTTGTTTCATTTGTTTTGTCTGTTCCATTTCTTCATCTACTCTTTCAGTTAGTTCCTCCTCTTCCTGGGCATCTTGACCACTCATTGTCCTTTGAGTTATATTTCCCAGCATTCCATCCATGCTTTCTATTCGGTTCATTATTTCTTTAAAATGCCTTGTCAGTGTCTCCCTTGTACTTTGGATTACCGATGCCATCTCTTCCCAAGTTCCACTCCTTTATCCTTGATGAAGCATCTCGTTAAATTTTATTGCGTCCCTCTTCTGTCCAATAATCCAAAGACCATATATTCAAACCTATAGTCACTTCTCAAAATAATTCAATATTCTTAGTTCTTTGTATCCCAAAATTGTCAACCTGTTCCTCTAGATAGTCCCATACATTTTCCAGAACTTTCTTAGGTACCTCTATAAATTCAGTCTTGTAGTGTAATCTTCAGGGGTCATTTTAATGATAATATCTTCTGTATTATTACTTTTAAATCCCAAACAATCAAATAGTTCCAGGATTTTGGGAGCATGTTGTTCTTCCTTTCGTCAGCAGGTGGCGATCTTAGATTGGATTTCAATATTAACCAGTTTTTTTTTATTTTCCCACAATGTAAAAATAATGTTGATTTTTAAGTAGATAATTCCAGCATTTCAAAATGCCTATCCAAAACAGTACCTATCCCATTTAAAAGTCCAATTGTATTTTAGCAATTTTCCTGCCTTTTCCCCTTTAATTCTTTCCTTCAATTTTAAAGTTTTTTCAGAGTGCTATATTGCTGCTACTTTAAAAATAATTGTGAACCTCTCTTTTCCTGGAGATTCTTTTGGGGTTACAATTTGAATAAAAAGAATTCTTCTTACCCAGTTCACACACTGTTCACCAAAGTCCGCTCCTGCAGTGTGGTTAGATGGTCATCTGCTTCCCCAGCTTCTTGGCACCCTAAAGAACTGCTGTGGTCAAAATTGCACAAAAGTTCTATTGCCAGACGTCTTTTGTTCTTAATTAGATCTTTGTATAATCAGACCTCTAGCCAGGTTAGGTGCAGCTTGCAGGGTGAACTTTCAAATCCTATCCCGATTATGAGCGGAGTTAGGCAGTGCTGTGTCCTCCTGGCCCCTCTTTTGTTTAATTTATTCCTATCCGACCTGGCCTCTTACATTGCACACATTGAGTCCCACGCCCCAAAGTTGTCAAATACGAAGATTCCGCTTCTTCTTTATGCTGACGATGCGGTCCTTCTATCACAATCAAGGCTCAGTCTAAAAAGATTACTTTCTGCATTTGGGTCCTACTGTGCTGAGAACCATTTGTCTATTAATTATGACAAATCCAAGGTATTGGTGTTCTCCAGAGCCCGGAAATTATACAATTGGGCTATCAATGGTAATGTTGTTAGGCAGGTTTTCCATTTTAAGTATCTAGGTATTCAATTTCAGAATACTGGTGCTTGGACTAAACATTGAACCCAGGTGCTGAATTCGGCCTCCTGTTGCCACCAGCAGATTATAAGATTCTTTTTTACCCAAGGGGGCCAGTTTATTCCTTCTGCTCTGCGTATATAAAAAGCCAAAACCTTGGCCCAAACTCTTTATGGAATTCCCATATGGATACGAGGTTTCAAGGATTGTATTGAAAGAACCCAGGCTGTTTTTCTAAGGAAGCTTCTGGGTCTTCCTCCTTGTGTTGGATTTGCTTCGATGTACCTGGAACTGGGTATTCGTTCAGTCGAATGCATGGCGTGGATTAACACCTTTAAATGGTGGTTTCGGGTACTCTTTTTGGCAGTCCCTGGTAGCTACCTTTCCCTGGTGTTTGCTGACTCTCATACTTCACGTTGGGAGAGGGAGCTGATGAAGAAACTCCACTTGCTAGGTTTTGCGGGGGATGCTCTGGGAGATTATGGTCTCAAGGACACCCAGTTTAGGGTAGTCCAGCGGCTTGTGGACATAGATTTGCAATATTTAAGATCCAGAGCCAATAAAACCTGCTCCCCTTTGATTTTTAGCCATTCTAATAATTATGGATTGAGGGTGGCTTCATATTTCTATACTCTAACCATCCCCAAGTATAGAGGAGTCTTTTCACTAGCCCTTTTTAATGTTTTGCCCTCAGCACTACTCGAAGGGCAATTCAAGAGGCTCCAGATTAGTGAGCGACTATGCCCCTGTGATAGGGCTGAGGTTGAAACTGTGGAGCATGTCTTATCATACTGCCCTATGTATAACACAGCCAGAATTAAATTATTGTCTCTTCTTGGAATTGATCCCTCTGGTTCTAATGCTAGTAATTTGGCCTTATATTGTCTACGGCAGGGGTAGGCAAAGTTGGCTCTTCTATGACTCATGGACTTCAACTCCCAGAATTCCTGAGCTAGCATGATTGGCTCAGAAAGTCTGGGAGTTGAAGTCCATGAGTCATAGAAGAGCCAACTTTGCCTACCCCTGGTCTAGGGGATGATTCCTCCTATATTACTTCTCAGGTTTCAAAATTTTTCTTAAGAGCTGTAACTATTAGAGGAGAACGTTGTAATTCCCTTTAGCCAAGGCTTCTGGTGTTAATCATCCTGGACATAAATTGTTTCAACTCCTACCCTCAAAACGTCGCTATAGAGCACTGCACACCAAGACAACTAGACACAAGAACAGTTTTTTTCCCGAACGCCATCACTCTGCTAAACAAATAATTCCCTCACCACTGTAAAACTATTCACTAGGCTGCATTACTATTACTATTAGTTTTTCTCATCGTTCCTATCACCCATCTCCTCCCACTTATGACTGTATGACTGTAACTTGTTGCTTGTATCCTTACGATTATTTTCATATTGATTGTTTCCTGATTGCTTACTTGAACCCTATGACAACCATTCTTGACAAATGTATCTTTTCTTTTATGTACACTGAGAGCATATGCACCAAAGACAAATTCCTTGTGTGTCCAATCACACTTGGCCAATAAAGAATTCTATCTTCTATCTATCTATCTAATTGTTTGTGAGTGTATTTTTTTCTTTTTCTTTTTGTTGCACTTGTATTTTGGTCTGTGACTGTAAAATAAAATAAAAATAAATAAATAATAATAATAATAATAATAATAATAATAATAATAATAATAATAATAATAATAATAATAATAATAATAATAATAATAATAATAATAATAATAATAATAATAATAATAATAATAATAATAATAATAATAATTATTATTATTATTATTATTATTATTATTATTATTATTATTATTATTATTATTATTATTATTATTATTATTATTATTATTATTATTATATTCAAACCTATAGTCACCTCAAAATAATTCAATATTCTTAGTTCTTTGTATCCCAAAATTAGTCAACCTGTTCCTCTGGATAGTCCCATACGTTTTCCAGAACCTTCTTAGGTACCTCTATAAATTCAGTCTTGTATTGTAATCTTCAGGGGTTATTTTAATGATAATATCTTCTGTATTATCACATTTAAATCCCAAACAATCAAATAGTTCCAGGATTTTGGGAGCATGTTGTTCTTCCTTTTGTCAGCAGGTGGCGATCTTAGATTGGATTTCAATATTAACCAGTTTTTTTTATTTTCCCACAATGTAAAAATAATGTTGATTTTTAAGTAGCTAATTCCAGCATTTCAAAATGCCTATCCAAAACAGTACCTATCCCATTTAAAAGTCCAATTTTCTGTATTTTAGCAATTTTCCTGCCTTTTCCCCTTTAATTCTTTCCTTCAATTTTAAAGTTTTTTCAGAGTGCTATATCGCTGCTACCTTAAAAATAATTGTGAACCTCTCTTTTCCTGGAGATTCTTTTGGGGTTACAATTTGAATGAAAAGAATTCTTCTCACCCAGTTCACACACTGTTCACCAAAGTCCGCTCCTGCACTGTGGTTAGATGGTCATCTGCTTCCCCAGCTTCTTGGCAGCCATCTTAGACTGTCTCTTCTCCACATCGTGGCATAGAGGGGAAAAAGCCCCGTGGTTCAGCAGGAGTTGCGATCTCTCCTGCGACCTCACAGGGCGCCCTTCCTTAGCTTTGCCGCCCCTACCAGGCAGTTTTTGGCTTCTTTCGGAGCCCACAAACAGGGAGAAGCCAGCACAGGAACAGAGAGTTCTGTTCTCTGTGACTGGTAACGCTGCGAAGCTGCGAACCCTCTGGCACAACTGACTTTCTAAAGGGCCTGTTGATTTAGGAAGGGAAGCAACTGGCTTTAGTGGTTTTGATAACTGATTTTGATAAAGTCCCTTCTCAAGGCGCCTAAGTCCCTTCTCAAGGCGCCTAAGGAAACTTAGCAGAATTTTTAAAAAAGACAAGTGCTTTCATGTGAGAAAATTAGTTGAAGAACAAGAAACAAGAACAGACCAACATTTTTGTAATAGAGAACTGAACAAAGTGTTCCTTCTTCTCTGACCCCATTGCAAGGTCAGTGTTAGGCCTGTGCTTTTAAACTTAATTTTAAGTGATCTGGAGTTAGGAATGAACAGTGAGTGCCTAGATTTGCTGATAATAACAATCAGTGCAGAGTGTTAAATTGAAAAGGATTGTGTAAAGCTTCAGAAGGTTTTCCACTTGACTGAAAAGTGATAAATGCAGTTCAGCATAAACAACTTTAAAATGAAGCATATTAATTCAAAAACCATAAACTCCATATCTACATTAACAATGTTTATACTGGTATTGACAGATCACAAAATGTATCTTAGAATCATGGTGAATAATTCATTGAAAATACCAATGTTGTAAGCAGCTGGGAAGGAAGGAAGGGAGGGAGGAAGGAAGGAAGGAAGGAAGGAAGGAAGGAAGGAAGGAAGGAAGCAAGCAAGCAAGCAAGCAAGCAAGCAAGCAAGCAAGCAAGCAAGCAAGCAAAGTCCTGGTAGAAATTATTAGAAAAGGAACTGAAGATAAAATAAATAGTAAGGCTCCCATACAAATCAACACCATAGCTACCGTGTTCTGCCCCAACATATAGCTTCCAGTTGATCTTCAAAGCTCGTGCAGAGTAGATTGCAATAGTCCACACGTGGCACAGTTAGGACCTCTCGCACCAGGTAGGGCCACATTTTGCTCATCAGTCAATTGAGCAGAAGCTTCACTGGTGTTGCTTCCACCTGTTCATCTTGTTAGCAGTTGAGAATCCAGGAAAATCTCCAAGTCTTGGAATTGCTCTCTTCCAGGCAGTGCCATTCCAAAGACAGACAATAACAGAGCTGCCGGAGTACTTCAACGAACAAAATGGTTCATCTAGTCTGGGTTCAGCTTCAGCATGTTTTATCTCCTGCAAGCCTCAATAGCCTTCACACACTGTCACAATCATATTTTTTCATTTAGTAACCACTTTTATTATCAACCAAATTGCTAGAAACAATTTAGTTACTAAACAAGGGTTACTTGTAGTCAGCATTAGTGTTTTAATAATCTTGACAATGTGGAAAATCTTTGTGCTAGATCAAGAAAATGAACTCTCCAGATACTGTTGAACTTCATTTCCCATCAGTTAGCAAGAATGATGGAGGGTTTGTAACCCAATATCCCGAGACCCTCCTTTTGCACACCTCATTATATGTTTATATGTATATGTAGAAGAAAACTAGCTTACATTTTTCTCTTCATTTCCACTAGAGGGGAGTGTAGAGTAAGGAAGCTGCTTTCCTTTTATGAAATATATTAGAACGTTTCTCATAACTAAAATTGTTATAATTTTATTATGCTCGCCCTTTCATTTTGTTTTAGAATGAATTAAATGCAGAGCCTGCGTATATAACTTTATAGCAAGAATTATTTACTGTTATTGAATTATGGCATCCTAAGATTTGTAAATGTAAGATATTCCTTGTACAGGAAATAAATACATGAACTGGCTCAATTATGATAGAAGTTTGAGGGCAGTTGGGAAAATAAATTTCAGCTAAGGCAGGGAAACAAAGGAAAGAACAGCTCATATGGGATGCGAGTAGCTTAGCATGGGAGATGTTACATGAAACATCTACAGGGAGATGTTTTTTCAAGGTCCTGGCCCATGGATTTCCTTTGGATTAGTCTAGTGCCGTGGTGGTGAACCTATGGCACGCGTGCCAGAGGTGGCACGCGGAGCCATAGAAGCCGGCACGCGAGGGTTCCCACTGGCAAACCGGAAGTGCGAAAAAATGCACTTCCAGTTTGCCGGTGTGCTGTTTTTTGCACTCCGGGGGGTTCAGGGAAGCTCCCTGAAGCTCCGGAATGCAAAAAACTACAAAACGGACAAACCGGAAGTGCACTTATCCGCACTTCCGGTTTGTCCGTTTTGTAGTTTTTTGCATTCCGGAGCTTCAGGGAGCTTCCCTGAACCCTCCGGAGTGCAAAAAACAGCATACCAGCAAACCGGAAGTGCGTTTTTTCGCACTTCCGGTTTGCCGGTTTTGTCGTTCCAGGCTCCGGTAAGCCTTTGTGCGGGGGTGGGGGTGTGTGCGCATGTGCAGGGGGCAGCATGGGGGGGTGTTGTGCGCATGCGTGGGGGGGGAGGGAATGGGTGTGGGCACGCGAGCGCCCCCCCTTTTTTGGCACGCGAGCCGAAAAAGGTTTGCCACCACTGGTCTAGTGCCATGATGGCGAACCTATGGCACGCGTGCCGGAGTCATATCTGAGGGCACGTGAGGTATAGCCCTATGTCAGCTGCAGTGCACATGTGCGTGCTGGCCAGCTGATTTTTGGCCTTCCGGAGGTGGGGGGGAGGCAGTTTTTGCCCTCCCCAGGCTTCAGGAAAGCCTCCGGAGCCTGTGGATGGCAAAAAACGGATCCAACGGCCTGCCGGAAGTCCGGAGGAGTCAGTGAGGCCTGTGTGCATGCACAGGGGGGCAGCGTAGTGTGTGTATGTGTGCATGTGCGGGGGAGAGGGCACTGCATTATGGGTGTGGGCACACGCGCATGCACTATCGTGCGTATGTATGTCCTTTTGGCACCCAAGTAAAAAAAAGGTTTGCCATCACTGGTCTAGTGGATTCAAATATTCCCAAGTAACCTTCAGTTCTCCAGACTCCTTCACCAAGATGGAAACCTAGAACAAAACTAGAACTTGCATGGATTGAGAAAACTAATTCAAGTGGCGTTTGAAGTTCTTCAGACTCTGGGTCACACCCCTACTTCTTGTTGAGTCTCCTAGCCTATTTTGGAGGCTTCGTGCCAACCAAAAATACTGAGTTCCCTGGCTAGGCAACAATGGGTGTCCCCACCTTCTTTGTAGCATATATTCTTCCTTTGCTGGAGGAAATCTAAATCAGGAATCTTTTTCTGATAATACATTAGTTAGATTTGATGGAGAAGTCCAACCAGTGCATATTTTTATTTATGCAAAGCCCTGTGAGCAGTTTCAGAAATATTCATGTAGATTTTAAGACACTCAACTCATCACAGCTGTCCTTTCATTCTACCCTCAATTATTCTTCTGTCCTTAAATAGCTTATGGATGATTTTGTCAAGCAATGTATTTTAAGGCAATTTTTAAAAATAACAGTGTTACTAACTTGCTTACATGAAATGTAGCCTGGATGGGTAATTGCTTATTAACACATGCCTTCCCACTAATCCAGGTGGCCATATCACCTGCTTCCAGAGATTGAAGACAACTGGCTTTTCTTTGTTCATCTTTCCTTACAAAAACCACCCAATGAGTTTCATGACTGAACATTAACTGTAGTTTTGACAGAAGTTTTGATAGTCAAATATCCCAGGAATAGAATGGTTGTTTTCATGGAAGCTGTGGAGACTGCTAGTCTTGTATCTATTACTTTTGCAGAGAACATTAGTTTTTTTTTAGTCATGGTAATGTTCCTAGCGTATTTAGCTGAGCAACCCTAATTATTAGATAGCATGTACAAAAGGTTCTGACATTGCTTTAGTGATTCAGCTTTGAGTTAACAGTCGTTAATCCAAAAGGCTTGAAGAATAATTGACTTAGAAGAGGGGAGAGAAGACGGGAATCCAATGAATACACAATAAATATTTCATCACAGCAGTCTCCAACCTATTTCTGTCTAGATTAGGCTAGCTTCAGCTCAGTGTCACAACCAAGGATAAGGTAGAGCTTCACTTGATATTAATAGCTGGCAATTTTTCCTTTTGAAAGGAAATTATAAGGTGCACTTCAAAATATGATTAGGTAGCAGACAAAAAACAAATACTACTGCTACTGTGCAAAAAATGCTAAAATATAGTGCAATGTGTTTTATTTTCTAATTCAATTTGTAAAGGTCCCTTTAGAGACAGAAAAACACAGACATACCAGTTTGTTTTTAAACACTTCATCTTAATTTTATGCAAATCACAAAAGAATTGTTACAAAGCTTTTGAAGTACACATGTAGATAGAATTTATACAATTGACCTTTTCAAATTCAATCAATATATGATACTGAATTTGCTGAAAAATGAAATAAATGGCCACTACTTTTAACTGGAAATGCAATATTTTAAAGATACAAATCAACGTTGTTTTAAAAAGTAAATCCATGCATTTAATAAAATAAAGCTGAAAGCTACTGACTCGACATTTTAACGATTTTTATAGTTTATAGTGTTAAAACGCCATTCTGTGAACTATGGTAAGACCTGCAGTGAGCAAAAAGTATTTTAAATTTATTCTGTTAATTGTAGAATATGATCCTATTTCCCCCAACGTATAATACAAAGGTTAACATTTAACAAAAAGTAGGGCAAGCTTTGACATTATGAATTAAAACATATAAAGCCTATCTTTGGTTCAGTTTAAGCAGTTATTAATCTGATCCAAGAAAATTCACTTCCTTTTGAAAACTGAGGAAATACATAAAATCATTTTTGCTGCCACCACCCACTCCTTGCGTAGTCGAAACTGGCACCGATATTGCTTACCATAGTCTCAACAGAAAATGTTAAATCAAAACACTGTAGTTTGCTAATATCAAAATGAACTAATCTAGTATAGTTTTTAGAAAGGTTTGATGAAAGTGAAAACATTCTAAAAGTTCTTATAGCAAATAAAAAAATATAAAACTAGACCTTGTCATAAAAAACAAACATTCTATTGTAAAGTTAGCTATTAATATAACTAATGAACCTGACACATGCAAAATTAGAAGCATAAGGCTGTTGTGTCAAATGCTTTTAGTAATGTTAGAAAAAAAAATCCTGCATCTTCAGGTGTTGCCATCCCATTATTTGTATTACTATTTCAAAGTATATTAACAGCAAGAAAATGTGTCTTTAATAATTCAGGAACCATGATAAAGATACATTGTACCTAAAACAGTATTATCGTACTTTTCTGCAACTTTAATCAAACTGGAATGCTCAATAACACTGTTAAGTTCAGGAATACTTTCAGCTGTATCCCCAAAACCATGGTAGTGTCCATAGTGCAATGTATCTCCAAGGTCATCCAACCATGGGGGCCTATTTGAAACAAGGCTACTTGGGCTTCCATTCAGATGTAAAGAACCACACATGTCAGAAGCATTTAGAACTTTTCCTGGTTCCTCAACACTATGGCCATCACTGATTATACGGTTATGATCAGAGATTAGTGCATTAGGTACTATCAATGTTAGGCATTCTTCACGCCTGGAACTCAATCCATTGAGCTGAGGTGGGGAAGTGAAGTCCAAATGTCCATTGATGATATTTCCATTTGCCAATGCTTTCAATATGGAGTTACTGCAATTCATATCTGTATTAAGAAATAGACCCGTCAAGCACAAATTGACTCAAATTATAAAACCATCTTCTCTATACTCTTTTAAAAAAATCTATAAATTGGACATCTCTTAGGTCAAACTTATATTTTAGATCTTAACAAGTTTCTTTATATATCGGGACACATGTATCTGAGGACTCTTTGAAAATTGTATAGCTACTTAGCTTTTCTGATAAAGAAAATAATCTAATCCAGGCATAATGCAATACATACTTGCTTAACAGTGTGCTCCATCAAACACAATGGGTTTATCCCAAAGGTGCTTTTCCAAAAGGCAACTGGACCTTCTTGGGGTGGTTGTTATTTTTTTTGGAAACGTTTCGCTTCTCATCCAAGAAGCTTCTTCAAGTTCTTCAGAAGAAATTAAGAAGCTTCTTAGATGAGAAGTGAAATGTTTTCGAAGAAAAAATAAAAACTTGTTGCCTTTTGGAAAAATTGCACCTTTGGGAAAAGCATGACAGAGATGATTGAGAATCTCCATAGACACAGTGGGTTTATGTTAAGTACCTATGTCTAGGGTAAACTGTAGGGATATTTCCAACAGTTATTGTTAGTATGTACTACATCATACAAAGCTGCAAGAGGTATTTGGGGATAAAGGACATAGACACAGGTAGCCCAGGACTTAGGACTAGTTGCTTAACGAATGTTATGATGACCTGAAAAAAGGGGCCTATGATCCAGATTTGAAGTTCCTCTCTGTGATTATGTGACCAAACTCCACAAGCTTGGCAAGATGGAACCATTTACGGTTGTTTGCACCATCTCGAGGTTATGTGACCATGTTTTAAGACAGTTTTTACCAAAACCCAGAACTTCCATATTTTGGGGGGGAGGGGCACAATTGCACTCCTAGTGAACTATAGGTTTACTTAATGACTGCTGCAAAAAAAGGTCATAAAATCAGGTAGGTCATGTGACCGACCTGTTTTACAATCATCACGACACAGGACTGTAATGGACAGACTCCATTACTGTTGTATGTTGAGGACCTGTAATGTTAAGTGTAATTTTAAACGCTATAAAATCTTTGTGTTTTTTTAATAAGGTTTAATAGATATTAAACTTGTAAATAGTATGGTTATTTTAAGTTCAGGCTACAGTATGCATAAACAATAGTTATGAAAATTCTTGGATTCCTACAATTATGAAAAGTGTAAAAATTCAAGAATGGTTATGCAGTGTGTTATCAGCAATTTTATTTAAAATAAAAAGCAAAACGAAACCATCTTTAGAATACAATCTGTACAATATTCCAAAGTGCCATTTATATACAACAATAAATCAATCATGAATGCAATAATTATATCACAGACATAATGTACGTTAAATTGGACATTTAATGGGACTAATTCATAAATAGGGCATGAAAATATTAATGTAGTCCTAGAAAACTTCCTTGCAGAAAAAGTAGTGCTATGTTTGGTAAGTCACTATTTATGAAGGGCATTTTTTGTTTGGCAAAATTTGGATTTATTTTTGCAAAGTGCTAACTTTTATTAATACTTTCAGCTTCAGTACTGCAAGTATACAAGTAATTTGTGTCACTGGCCACAATTTATTCAACCAGTCTACTGCTTTGGTTTCTCCTGTTAGATAACTTTGTTATGTCATTAAAGGTAGCTTTTATGAGTCATGATTGCCAATTCTGTTTTGATTTACAAATCATAGTTTTTAATGGATCAGTAAGCCGGTTCATTTAGCAAATTCTACTAATAGGCAGACAAGTAGCATTTAATATATTGGATGTTTAAGTTGTAAGAAATTTTAAATGCTGTAGGAAAGATATTCAACAGGCAAAATATGCTAGTAGTTTTTCCCTCAACATTTATATAAATTTTTTGCTTTACATAAAGGCATTTCAAATGAGAATAATCATTATAATTAAATTACTTTGAAACAGTAGAAATCTTAATTTCTATTAAAAAAAACCCATCTGCAATGGTTTAGCTAAGCCCTGATTTCTTCTAAGTAATCGCATATGGGTTTCTAACTCAGCTACCATTCAGATAATCTCTTCAATTATATACCAAAATGACTTAGTTATCCAATTTGCATAATGGTCTTATACTATACAAATTGGGAAAATTGTTATCAGTAAATAAAAATATTAAAATTTACAGATAAAATCATACACCAACATGAGTCCTGTTAAAATGCTAACTACCACCATTTTAATAGTGATTCAGAATCTTGTGTTTAGTATAGCTTGAGAATCTTATGTTTAGTATAGCAGCCATATTTCATTGACTCCATCAAGGTGTGCAGTCTTCTCCATGGATCCCAAAGAGAAAAAAAGTTTACAAAGTTTTCACATACATTGTTTTTTTCCCCAATGGTGTGATTGAAAAACAAGATACTGCTCAATTTGCAGCCATGTCAGAATATTTTTGATGAACTTAATCGTGGATACTTTCCCCTTCCATCCCAATTTCCATTTTTCCGGCCAAAAAACTGGTGGGGAGAACAGACTACACATGGCATATTCCCAATGAAAACACTATCACCCATTTGTATCTAGAATTAATTAAAAACAAACCCCAAATATATGATCACAACCTAAACAGTTGACTCATTTAGCTTGGCCTTGAGTGAACTCTTTTGAACGGAGAGTATTCTGAATGTAAATACCCATCCGTGAAAAGTAAAAGTAAATATTAATTGCAAACGAAATTAATATGGATGGCATTTTCTTTAGTTTTCAAATAGAAATGTTGGACTATTGATGACTGAAATTAATTCAGTTAACATTAGCAGGAAGCTAAAAGGAAATGTGTTTTAATGCATATGGAATAACTTGGGAACAAAACTGGTAGCACTTGTAGAGCTTTATTTGAGATACTAAAACTGGTCATATGATTATGTAGGCAGTGCAATTAGCTTTTGATTTAATTATAATAAATAACTTGTGTTAATCAAGCTATTAAGTTTTTTTTAAAAAAACAGCAATACTCTGTAATCAAGGCACATGGCATGCATGTTTAACTCAACACTGGCAATATTTTACACCCGAAACCAACACTTTCCAAATCTTACAAACATCTTCTACAAATATTCATGCTAATTAGGAAGCTTTAAGGTACTTTAGCATTAAAATAGCTTGAGAGTTTTGACATACTCAATAAGGTAAAGCTATAGATAAAATGCATACTGATTCTTGCAACAACAAGGGGTTTGCATTGCGGAAAAGGTGTAAATTTCAATCTCTTTGGGTTCAACAGAATCATTCTTCTGTTTTTTTTCTTCAACCATGTGAATGATCTTGTGGTTAACAGGAAACTCTTGTCTCCCACCTGATATAAGAGCAAACTCTCTATCAACATGCATATTGTTAGCATCCTCTTCATTTCCTCCATTTGTCATTGGTATTAGGCCATCAAAACTTTGATCTGTTTAAGAAAAAGCATATTCAGAACAGTACATGACTCATTAATCCAAAATAAAAATTTTACACCTCTATAAAAACAGGGCAACACCGATGTTTTAGGCAGGTGATGTTTGAACTTTTGTGATATGAAAGTCTTGAGCAGAGGTCCCCAAACTTGGCAACTTTAAGACTTGTGGACTTCAACTCCCAGAATTCTCCAGCCAGCTATGCTGGCTGGAGAATTCTGGGAGTTGAAGTCCATAAGTCTTAAAGTTGCCAAGTTTGGGGACCCTGGTGTTGAGGGTCAATCTCGAATCTTGCCTCTACTAGTCTGTCTCCCAGGCCATTACAAATCTTGAACTCTACCTACCTCAGCGTATTTATTTGCTATGTCAAGGTTTGTAAACAATTACTGTTTTACATAGCATGTTTTACTCAAAACTGGTCACCTGAATGTACTGACTGTATTGATAATTTCAGAATGAAAGATACTTAACAATAGCGCATTTTTCAGATCTGCTGTAAAAATATTATGTATTCAATTTCTATAGCTACCCAACTCAACCAAGTGTCTCGGGGAGGCTTTCAGTTCTAAAATTATAGAACTATTAAACTATGTAAAAAACATTAAAATAAAAATATCCATAATATAAATAACTATTAAAATGATGTAAAAACATTAAAACAATGAAAACCCACAATATAAATAAGCATAAACAGCAGCTGTGATGCTTAACGAAGTAATAGTAAAGCCAAGTAATGATTGCTTAACCTATTCAGGCCTGGATACATAGCCAAGTTTTTAAAGCTTTGTGAAAAGTCAACAGGATTGGGGCCATTGTAATCTCCAGGGGACAATATTTCATAAGGCAGGGTCTACAGCAGAAAAGGACCGTCTTCTAGTTCCTGCTAGTAGACACTCTTTGACTGATTGGTCTTTGACTGATTGATCTGCAGCATGCCCAATCGGTTGGATAAGTAGAAACTCATGAAAAAAGATGGTACCTTAGGAAACCCTGTTCCAAGTCATGTAGGGATTTAAATATGACAACCAGCACCTTGAAACACACCAGCAGCCAGTGCACCTCACAGAGTAGTGTGGTTACATGTACTGTGTAGCTGGCACCATTTATTACCTGTACAGCCACATCTTCCAGCAACTGAGGTTTCTGAATGCTACAGCACGTTAGAGTAATCTAAGTGGGAGGCTACAAGGACATAGGTGAAAGTGAGCAGGGACTCTCAGTCCAGGAATGGGCACAACTGAGCTGTGAATCTAGGAGGAACCCCCACACTGGATCTGTCTGAGATAGTGCCACCCCATCCAGAACTAGAGATGGAAGACCCTTATCCCTGGAAGGTCCAAATACCCGTAGCCATTGAGCCTGTTGTCCCCATACAGACCCAAACAGCCTCCAGACATCCACAGCATCACTCAAGGGGTCTGGAGTAGAGATATAAAGCTGAAAGTTATTTACCGTATTTTTCGGAGTATAAGACGCACCTTAGTTTTGGGAAGGAAAACAAGGGGGGGAAATTCTGCCTCTGCCTCCCAGCAAACAGTACAGATAATATATACTGTTTGCTGTGTATTTCTGTGCATGTGTGCCTGACCCATAGAAATAGCAAAGAATTGGAGAAATGTACATTATGGCAGTATATTAATGCCAGAAAGTTTTCTTAAATGTAGTCACACTAACTCCTCCCAATTATTTAAATAGATCTACTCCAAACATGACTAAGTCAGGGTTTAACTCAGCTGCATTATCTTAATACTAAAACAGGACACTGTTAAATTTCAGACTATAGTTGTACAGATACTGTTAAAATTGATGTGGCTTTCTGGAAGTATACATTTATTCTCTGCTATTTAAAAGAAGATACAAAAGCACTGGGCATCTTCAGAGCAAGCATTTATTTTAAAAAGCTTCTTCATTTTGTTAAGTTGTCTAGAACAATAATAAAGCAGTCTCTAAAAAATAAGTCTAATAATTTGAATATTCTACAGACATTTATAGTTATTGACTTACCTCCTTGCATCCAGTTTCAGCAGTCTGATTAGCACAAGAAAATAAAATTCTGCCTCCCAGCAATTTGCCTCTTTGCAGCTAGTTTCACTTTCAGTTTAGCACGTGGCCGGCAGGGCTGCAGCCTCACTTAGCTGAGAGTCGGGAAGCTGATAATCAGTTGCTTGGCTTAACAGGCTCTGTTCTGTTTGCTGCAAGGAGGTAAATTGCTGGGAGGCAGAAGCCAAAGGGTGGGGGTTGCTGGGTGGGGCTACATTCGGTGTATAAGACGCACCCAGGTTTTCAACCTCTTTTGGGGGGTAAAAAGGTGCGTCTTATACTCCGAAAAATACGGTACATATCGATGGTATCTCACCCCAAACTGAAGGATTACCTCGCCTACTATTGCCATTTTTCAACTGGAGTGAAACAGATCCCCAAGGCTCACCTTCAGTTCTAGCTTTCTTCATTCCAAAATTGTTCATGTCTTCAAAAGATCGTTTTCGACTAGGCCCTCTTTGACTAGTATTCTGATGGACCCCATTTAAGGTGCCATTGCTATAGAAATGGTTCAATGGGTAGTTCTGAAGGTTGAAGAGCAACTGAGCACATTCTTGGAAGCCCTGGGTATGAGCAAGATCTGCTGCTGTCAGGCCACTGGCATTTCGTAAGCTGCACAATACAAATATATTGAATTATACCCCATAATAAAAATATTATGGTGACTGCTGCTGATTTTACTAATTCTGAAGATGAGCGTTTTTTTTCTAATTTCTCCAGTAAGGGCATTTAAGCTATCCAGTTTAAAATTATATCACTAATCTTTTGAGCACATATCTGCATTCTAAGCAAAATTTGGGAAGCAGTACAATTAAGAATAATTATGTGCCATAAAAATTCCTAATTAAGTGCCTGAAATTGCTAAAATGTCTTGCCTGCAGCCTGAAGCATCTCACCTTTACACAAACTTCAGACATTTGATCCAACTCCTGTCTTATATCATTTGATTAAAAGGAATTATCTGTAAATAAATATTTAAAATAATTGTTATAAGAGTCTGCAGCATTCTAGAATCTCATACCACAAAAATATTTCAGTTCTTCTTAACAATAAAAAGTAGGTATGCAGATGTATAGCTTGCCAATGTTTATGTTTTGTACTAAGCTGGCAGCTTATATCAAAGTTTGTGACATCATAAGTGGTAGAATACTATTCAGTTCTTTGAAGCATTATTGCAGATGATTAAGATTTTGAGCTTTAAAACTGAAATTATTCAGCGGTTATCTGAACAATACTTATTGAAAACGTGACAGAACAGACACATACTGTATGTATATATATATATATGTAGAACAAAGAATAGCACAAAGAACAGTTAACTTTTTCCCAATTATAAAATCCTGTGCCTTGTATATCTCTTATATAAATCATGTAGCGTAAGCAACACGGTATATTATTAGAATGAGAAAACAGACTGTTGGGGTTATTTACGAAATAAGAGAAGCAAATGTCTGGAATAAAGTATTAATACATGCTTAATTCAAAGTGCAAAGAGATTTAGAAAGAATTCTGGGATGGGAATGTTTCAAGCCAAGTAGTCATTAATGAAAGTTACTTCAATTTTTTGGTGGCAATTTGCAAGGTCTATATATCTATGAGCTGAACTACAGATGTAATGCAATAAGAATAATTTAACATCTCATGCAAGTGGGAATTGATCAAGAAATCCACAAACCTATCAAATTCAGGCCGGCAAACACCTCTAATCTCAGAGATTGTAAGAAGGAAGCTGTAAATGAAAGCCAAGACCATCAGCTCTCTAATAAAAGTCAGCTGAAATGTCTACTCTAATTCTGAAAAAATTCTAAGACCAGTCTATATAGCTAATGAGCAATGCTAAGGAAGCCATTAGAGAAAATGGAGATTTATTCATAAATTATCTTGCTCAATGGAGAACCGAAATTTTCAAGAAATGGTAAGAAATACAACAAAGGAGTCTGAGGAGCATACTATTAATAGACTTATTAAAATTTATTTATAGCAGCAGCAAAAATCTTGTAAGGAAAGGCTGTGGAACTGTTAAAACAATTAAAATACATGCTAAAAGTGGATCAAAATATTGAGAAACTGCTTTGAACAAATTCTTTGTATATCTTTGCATATACAATATAGGCAGATACTAGTGCCTGGGTTAAATCTTTTCAAGAAGGAAGCAGATAGACCAAGGCAATAATCATGAAAGATGGGATTATGAAATCTGTAGACAAACAAAACTCATTTGAGCGCTAGCATAACTGATGTGGATGACATTAATAAATACAGTTTTGATAGCACCAAAAATCTTTCAAAATTGAGAGAATAAGTTAAACTATTCCTACTTTCTGTCAGAGACTGGTTTTGATCTGGGAAGGAATTATGGACTGATGCTGCATAAAGAAAATTATCAATTCAGCAGGCAGCTGCAATTAAAAAATGCAACTGCCAATACTGCAGTATCTTCACACCTAGATAAAGTAATCTATCTACTCTGGTCACCGTTCTTCAAAACAACTGCAAAGCAAAAATCAAGATACCAGTGACCAGCAAAATGATCAACAGAATGGAGCCACTTTCTATGACGAAAGAGTTCAACAACTGCAATGTAAACCTTGGTGGGAAAAGAAGTGTGTGTGTGTGTATATGATAGAAGTATGTACACCCAGTGAAAAGAAAGCAGATGGGTGGTTTTTCTGTTTTCAAACAGAGGAGTCCACTGAAATGAATGATAGGAAGTTTTAAAGTCAGAGCAAAAGGAATTCATCATACAGTGCATTAATCCATTTCCGAAAGAGATGATATTGTGAATGGTTTAGAAAAGGGATTAGATAAATTAGTGCAATAGAAGATTATGAAGTAGCCATATAGTTTACCTATAACTTCTAAAGAGAGAGCCAGCTTGGTACAGTGGTTAAGGCAGCAGGCAAAAACTGGGAGACTGAATTTTAATCCCATTTTAGGAACAAAACCAGCTGGGAGACTCTTGGTCAGACTCTCAGCCCTAGGAAGAGAAGGCAATGGCAAATCACTTCTGAAATCTTGTCAAGGAGACTGCAGAGACTTGTTCAGGCAGTTGCCTGGAATCAATATTAACTTGAACCTCCTCCCCCCAAAAACCCCAAAACAAAACAGCTTTCTAAAGTTAAGGTAGATCTCCTAAGTAGATCTGATAATCAGAAATAAGATTGTTTCATAGTTGTATTAAGAGTGAAATTTATTTCAGAAAATGAAATTCAAAAATAAGCAGGCTCCCTGCCAAAGATCAACAAAGAGAAAGTAGGTTTCCTTTTATACAATTTCCCTTACCTCTAATGGTAAAGAAAAGAAAGTGTCTTAACAGTGAAAATTAAGAGTTTGAAAGTAGAGTAGTAGTTTAAATACAGTAACTGAGAATGACAAAGGTTTTTGATAGCAGGCAAGAATCTGCTATAGGCTTTTTCTCCCTATTAAATAGGAAGGCAATTTTTATACCAAGGTACATAGAAGAGATGACAAGTGAATGAAATTAGTATACTATAAATAAATATTAATTCTATCCAAATTCAGATCTGAACAATAAGCTTAAACAGGAAAGACAAACATCCATATCATAATATAAATCTATACATACATACATACATACATACATACATACATACATACATACATACATACACACACACACACACCTCTTGGCGATCCATTTATCTTATCTTGTTAGTATAAAAGGTAGATTAATACAAAACAGACCTTAAAGGCAGAATAACTGGTTTTTGTTCATTAAGCTTTACCCCTCCCCAAAAATGATTAAAAGAAATCTGGCAAAAATTTCTTGAAAACAATTCTTCTCATTCAAACTTAGGTTTCTTCAAAAATGTGGACTCTGAAATGGACTAGACATACCTTATTATAACATTTAACACAGATTTAACAGAAAATAGCTTTTAGGTAGGAATAGAAAGATTTTTAAAAATTTGGTAATATGGAGTTTATCTAAAACTGGCTTAAGAGAACAGCGTATTAAAGAAACACAGCATATATAGGTAGTCCTCAATTTACAACCATTCAAAATTACAGCAGCATTGGAAAAAGTGACATGGCAGATCCTTGCCCTTAAGTCATTGCAATATCCCCATGGTCACATGATCAAAGTTCTGGCACTTGGCAATGTATTTATAACAGTTGCGGTGTTTCAGGTAAGGTGATCACTATTTACAATCTTCCCAGCTGGCTTCTGACAAAAAAAGTCAATGGAGGAAGCCAGATCTGCTTAATGACCATGTGATTCATTTAACGATTGCAGTGATTCGTTTAGCAACTGTGGCAAAGAAAGTTGTAAAATTGGTTGTGACTCATTTAACAACCACCTTGCTTAGCATTGGGAATTCTGATCCCAATTGTGGTAGTAAGTTGAGGACTATCTGTATCAAAATTCAGTACTCAGGGGGTTGAACTACCCACTTGGAAGTGGCAAAATACTTAATTTGCTAATCTAAAGAATTATTCTAGTATTTATACCACTGTACAGTACTATATCCTGTGCTATAGAGAAAATACTGCAGGTAAAGTTAGGCTGTTGTAAGTGAGCACAGATTACTGTCGACAGCATCTGCTAAACAGCAGCAGCTTACAAAAAGGTTTTCTTATGTTTTGAAAAAAGAAGTAGGTAACAAGGTAGAGGAAGAAAGAGAAAAATCTGGGACTTTTCAAATGGAAAAGGGCCAACTGGAGGAAAGAACAAACTCTAGTTACTCAAATATGTTGAATAGGTAACTCTGTGATACACGATAAAAAGATTTCATCTGATTTAAAATGTCTATTCTTCTGATCTTTAGCAGTGATGTGCATGTATACCTTGGTTTCCAGTACTAAGGGAAACTTTGATAGCGACTTCTCCCCGTTTGCCTCATCCACATTCCTCTTGGTAATGTGCTGCTTCCAGAGGTTTCATGTCTACGGTTATTCTTGCCAAGAGATCTTCTCATCTGTGGTCTCACTCTTCTTCTGTTTTGGGTTTCCACTTAGCTATGTCTCCATGACATCCATTCTAAGGTCATGATTCATTTGAGACTGTTATAATATTATAAACCAGCTATTAAAGGATGGCAGTGATGAAGCATATAGTATTTAGAACATAAAATGTGCAATGCTCTCAGCTAAAAACAGATTCATCAGCAGTTCCAATTCCTATTAAAATTATCAAGACATCCTTTGACTATATTAGGAACCTTATCCTAAATGTAGATGTTGGATGTTAACCTCACAATTTCAGTTGTTAACAAGCTGCTGTTTATTATATATGAATACTACCTTTCAATAATGAAAAAATTAAAAGTTGCATACGAAGCAGTCTATTTCTAACAGCCTAAAATGAATTCTCTTTCTAAAACTAAGATTGCAGAGCACAAATTACTTTGATTAGGAACAGTAACTCTGACATTGAAAAATTGCTACTTTGCTAATTATAATTATAAGAACATGACTGCAATTTCAAAGCCAACATGTTATAGTTGTGAAGGTGCTGAATTGGGGAAATACAGGTTCACATCCACCCTCAGCCATGAAGTTCACTGAGTGGTTTTGGGCCAGTCCCTCTCTTAGTTCAAAACACCTCATAATATTGTTGTGAGGAAGAAAAAACTGAAAGAATGCAGTGCACGCAGTCTTGAGTTCCTGGAGGAAAGGCAGGATATAAATCTAATAAATCATAAGTATCCTGAAGACAGTTGTAGACAAAAAAAATGTGGTAACAGATATTATTTTGCCAGAGTTTTTGGTAGCTCTCTAATGGTTTACTAGAGAAGGAGAAAGGAAAATTCATTTCACTCATACAGGTCAGCTGAAAAAGTATCCACTTATAATGTCACATACTTTGAACAAAACATATCTAAAATGTCTGTCAAAAAAGGGGATGTTGAGGTTATTTGAAGACTAGCCTCCAAGAATAATTTATGCAACTGCCAGAGTTCCTGCAGCTTAAAATATTTCTTCATTAATGTCATGAGACAATTTAAGAAAACAAAATCTCCATTCTTAATATGCTTATTTAAAAATATTCAAACTTATATTGTTAGTTTATAAATTATAAAAAGAGATACTGTAATTAGGCTAAGCAAAAGCATGCAAATCTATATATTCTATTATCTGAATTCCTAGATTAGCATTAAAACCAATCACCGCAACAAATACCTCAACAGTATGCCTTGTGTGCAGAAAGGAAGCGATACTGAACATTCAATGCCACAACTGTAAGGTTTTCGGAGAAGCACCTGTGGCAGTTTCAGCAGTTTCTATATGGAAAGCTCCCCCTTTCTAGGATTACTTGAAAAAATCAAGTCAATTCGAATTACGTAGCTGTAAAACATTGACATGTGTAGTTTTTATAGTTTCAGAATCTTCTCTTTGATTTAAAAAACGGGCAATGGTGCATTAAACAGGAAACTTACATCATAAGGGATCACATATTTTGCAGGCAACATTTAGACTAAAGTTATACTAACATACATAAAGTGCAGTGGCACATAATTCATTATCATTAAGCCAACATCATGTGACCACCTTAGCCATGAGACAGTGCGCCTGACTCAAGGACGGATTCTCAAGCACGGATTTTCATCCTGAAGCCCAATGTAATTCTGTCAGTTCTCTGAAATGTAAACATGATATGTACTAGAAACAAATCGTCAACTCATGGCTTCTGTTACTTTAAAATTTGGCAAATTGCAAATAAAAGTGAATTCTTAACTATGCCTACATTAAAAAAAATAGCCAATACATGGGATTAAGCAGAACTCTTGCTACTGAAGTATTTCTTCCACAGGTTCCTCACATACTAGCAGATGGGCACTAAACAAAATCAATCAATCAATCAATCAATTAATCAATCTAAGAAACTCTAAGCTGAAAGTTTTAACCCTTTGGCATCCAAAAACAGAGAACACAACAAAGTGATCTTGAGATTATTTTAACTGTTTAAAAGACAAGATTGGAAAAACCTCTCCAGAGTTGTTGCAGAAATAAACTGCACATACACAAATATTATGGTGCCATGTTTTCATTTCATCCTTTAAACTTATTCACTACTTTAACAGTAAATGGGCTACAATACGTCTACTTCTCTACTTCACAATATGAATACTTACAAAACAGCTAAACAGCTGTTAGATATATTTTCAAAAGGATTCACTTTTTATTTTCCCCCAAGACTTTTATATAAATTATAAAAACTAATTTTAGATGCAAGATTGCAAAGGTTTTCACTGTCCCTTTAAACCTGACACTACAAGTAGAATTTAAATCTGCACTTTAGGGGAAAAACATTCTCTACAGAAAAAGCAAATGATTTTTTTGCTCTAATACCTATATATTTATGATTAATTATCCAAACTGTTATCTCTAAGAGAATATCATTTATAATCCCTATAACAAGCCCCTCACAAAAGGGAACTGAAGAAATCAGGAATTTTGATTCTAAGGATCTTGGCAGCAAATGCTAATGATTGAAATAGTTTTCACATAATTTTGGAATGTAAGAAAAAAGAACCATTACTTCTGCAACTACACAGATAAGTCTATGAAAGGAGTGGGGGCTTGCCCACAGCTGAAGTTGGATTGAAGGCTACTTTAGCCAAAACGGAACTTGTATCTTCACTATCACAGATACCCGAACAAATGGCCAAATACACATATTCAGATTAAACTCCCAACTCCAGGTTAGGAACCATCATGTAAAACTAAATGAACTTAGAGAGATGAGATAAAAATTCCTTCATAAGTATCCTTCAGGAAAATAGATATAATATCCTTTTTGAAAATAAGTTAACTAGCTTTCATAAAGAATTGCCACTGAATAAGAAATAGTAACATTTTAGTTAGATGAAAAACTACTGCAGCTTTGGACCAGAATATGAATAGAGAAAAATGCAGGAATACCCACAATGGAGTGTACTGTGAAGATGGTAGAACTTTCTGAAATGGCTAAATTGACTTGTCTGATTAGGGAAGGAACAACAGCTACTTTTATAATAGGCTGGAAAATCCTTTATGGACATTTGATAAAAATGCGACAAAAATGAATCGGTAATACCAGACTCTGCAGATTAAAAAGGGTTGTTTATGGAAAGAAGGGAACCAAAAGATACGTAACTTGGGAAGGTGGCAAATGGTAATAATCAGGCCAGTAAGTACTGCAAAGATCAGAAGTCATTTCGTTAAGTACATTTCCCTTTTTCTTGATTTCTCACTTTTTCTTTTCTCTACTTACACAAGCAGAGGAGGATATCAAAGGTATTTTTTATTTGTACTGGGCAGTGAATGAACAAATATCTTTATGAGAATTTAATGAGCCTAAATTGGAAGTGTTGAATACTAAGAAACAAAATAAATATATTTCCCATGTATTCTTTCTCTTTACTAAAAAAATAAGAAAAAAATAGATTTAATGTCTTTTACCAATAAATATATTAGAGTATACAAAAAGTCTGTATTTTTAATGCTATGGATAAGAACAATACTGTAAGAAGAGAAAGTGTGGATAGTCTTAAAAGTTGGAAAGACTTCCGGTGGCTCTGCGAGCTTCGCTGGACGCTCTTTATGAGCGTCCGATCCCAGGTTCCGTAAAAGCCGCCAGATAAGCCACATCAGCTGTCTGGCGGCTTGGAAACTCCCGTCCCGGGCAAAGGGAGGGGAGAAGAACAGATGGGCCGAGGTAGAGCCCCCCTAGTACCGCAGAAGAAGCTCTGGGGTGCGAAGGGCAAGGGCTCCCTAGAAGCCTGTCAACAGCTCCGGACCTGGTATGCCTCCGCTTCTTTTTAGCGGAGCAAGAAGCCGCGACCATCTCTGCTTGAAACAAATGGATTTTAATATTTTAAACAAAGTAGCAGATGGAACATACCAGGAGAACCTAATTGCAAGTATGTTAATTTAACTCCGGTGTTTTTTGGATTTTCTGGAAGTAACAAAGTAGCTAAAGATGGCGCTTGGAATTTGAAAGGGCGTGGAGAAAGTGAAAGCTACTGAAAACTAGTGAGAGTTCTGTTTGCCAATAAGACGCTTGTAAGAAATCCTTTTATTTTTTACTCTTTACCTTGATGAACTTTGTTTTTTGGTTTTTTAATAAATATACAAGAATTAATACAAATTGAAGATGTCTTTAAAACTGGCAAAGACTGTTCCTTTTAAAGGAATAGGAAGAGTTGAAAGTTTCCCCACTCATATTGTTAATCTGCAAGATTTTGCCCTCCCAACACAGACTCTTACGTTTGAAAAGTGGCAGCAAGCCATGAAAGATATGCAGAAATTGCTTCAGTAGTTAATAAAAAAATTAAAGAAATTAATGGAAAAATTACTGAAATTAATGAAAAAATACAAGCTGTCTCAGAGGAGTTTTCATCTCAGACTCAACAAACCAGAGACAATGTGGAATCTGTATTTAAAGCTGTGGCAGTTAACATGGAATTATTGGAACAAGATGTGGCTGAAATCAAACAGACTACAGTGACTTTGGGTGAAAAAGTAACTGAGATTCAGAATAAAATTGAAGGAACTGAGGCAGAATTAACGATGATCCAGTATAATGATATGGAATTTGCTTTACGGCTAAGAGGGGTAAAAGAAAACAAACAAGAGAATTTAAAGGAAAAGATCTTGGATGCATTGGTGCAGATTTTGGGGGACACAAAAGCGGAATTGGGCTGGCAGATTGAAAAAAATATACCGGGTCAATTCCTGGTTTGCTAGACAAAATCATTTGCCAAGAGACATTGTAATATATTTTACCACAAGGACATTGTGAAATCGAATCTTACAGGCGACTTATAAAAATAAACTTAAGGTGGAAGAACAAGAGGTTTGGACATTTAAGGAAATTCCTCCAAAAATACTGAAAGTATGTAAAGATTATACCTTTCTGGTGGCAGAATTGAAAAAGCAACAGATAAGATACAAATGGGGAATCCCGGCTGGACTATCGGTTACTTATAGGGGAGAAAGATACAGACTCAATACGATTTGCAAAGCAAAAGATTTTTTTGCCAACGTGTTAAAGGTTGGGAGACCAAAATCACCAGAAGACAAAAGAAATGAGGAAGTTAAAAAAGAGGGAAAAGAAGATTTGTGGATTGTACAACAGAAAGGAACTCTGAATAGTCAAGAAGAAACAAAGGATTTAAGACAGATTAGAGACGTAATTGTTGAAAGTGAAGAAGATTTAAATTATCGACTTCAGTCCTCAACTCCTCGAAGTGAAGCAAGATTAAATCAACATATTTTCAGATGCCAACTTAAAGAAATATTTAAGGCTGCAGATTTGAAGGAGAGGAATTAAAAATTGATGTCTTAGTAATAGTAGGATAATGTAAAATAAATAAGAATAAAGTTCAAATGTATATATGAGGTTGTATAAGGCTAGAGAAATTAGATTACAAGATTATCTATGGGGAATAATTATAGAAGGTAAAGTAATGTTAAGAGAGATTAAATTTGTTTTAAATAACAAGATTAAATTAATATTACAGCTTGGGGAATAAGTATAGAAGGTAATGTAATGTAATGTAATAGAGATCAAATTGGTAGAGAATAAGATTAAAATTATATTATAGGGTGGGAATAAGTATAGATTGCAATCTAATGTAACAGAGATTAGATGAATGTGAAGTTGTTAAGTATTTTTAGATATGGTTTAAATTGGTTTTGAATTTAACAATTGCTGCCAAGTTGCTGGTGGCATAAAATTGAAAGAGGAAGATTCATCCTAAATTAATATTGCAAAGGACAAAAATTTTAGAACATTTTAAAGACTATTTAAATGATATACTTGATAATGGAGAAGATGGACGGATTAAAACAGACTGTGAAGGACATATTTTAATTTAACTTTTTGTTTAATTTACAGTATAAGGAATTAAGATTTTATGATATTTGGAAGTTAATAATTTGCTAGCATATTTTAGTTTTATATTTGTGCAAACTATATTATACCCTGTGTATGTTCTGGGAAGTCCAGGGAGGGGGGAGGGGGAGTTGGGGGGAGAGGGATGGGGAGGGAGAAAACAACAAAAAATGTTTGTACTTTGTACGCATAAAACTTTTTCAATTAAAAAAAAAAGTTGGAAAGGCCAGAGAAGAGCAATGATTTTTCAAGATGATACCTAGCATTCAGATAGGAGAATTTTGCTGATCTATACATGATGGAATATTCTGCAAATCTTCTCATTGCAATCTGTGATATGATTCTAAATATTTGCACTTTGAAAAAATTGCAAAAAGTAGAATGATTGGAAATTGATATTGCAATTTCTTTTTGCTTTAAATCAAAAGATGTTGGGATATTTAAAAATGATTACTGTTCGCGATAAGAGTTGCTAGCATAAAGACTATAATGCTGAAGAAGCTTATTTGAATACTAAATTTCATTCATATTATTTCTACAGGATGCCTTGCTGGAAAGCAGTAATTAATGCCTCGACAGACATGTTATATATATATAACTATTGTTTTGCCTTCAAAGACAGATGCAATATATGGGAATGAATATAAATAGCCAGTTGCCAAGATGAGAAAAACAGGAAAGCTGTTTAATCTAGCAAAGTTTTTTTTCTTTCTTTTTTAATACATCAATAGTTTAAGACTGGAGTTATTCTGGAATGAAGAAAAGATATTGAGCTGTCATTTGTAATTTTGTTTAACCTTAAAATTCAATGGACTACATTAAAGTTGTCTCCCAGAAAGGAAGGAATATCATTCATCTGATCCTTAACACTTTCTCCTTAAGTCCTGCAATTCTGAAACCAGCCTAAATACTTAGAAGCCATAAACTGCAAAAAAGCTACAAGAACATGGATAGATACTGTAAGGAAAATTTTAATTGAAGACTCCTATGCTAGGTATTTGTTCATCTTCATTTATTTATTAATAAGAAACTACATACCTGTCAGGGTAATGGCAATTTAAAGCTGACCAATTGATGTAAGGCTGTAAACTGAAATGCTGATGCAATGAGCATGAGTCAGCAGGGTTACTGCCGCTTTAAGAAGCTGTCTATATAAGGGAGGCCATGAGAGGGCGTCCCTCCCTCTCCTCGTGTATCTCTCACCTCATCATGTTCAATCTGCATTGTTGTTCTCAGTGTAAAGTTGAAGATTGCTTGCTTGCCTGGTATGTGCCTACCACATGTATGTATGTATGTATGTATGTATGTATGTATGTATGTATGTATGTATGTATGTATGTATGTATAAGTCTTATATATAAACCACTGTTTGTAAGAAAAACCTCTGTGTACTGTATTTTACTCCTGGGTTGTCTCAAAATAGTAGTCATGCTCTGACAGGTTATTGGCCCAGTCCAGAGAGAAGGCCAGAATGACTAGAGAGAATAGAGATAAGAGAAACCCAGTGAGAGCTTGCACTAAAGCCAGAAGGGTTGTGCAACGTGGTTTGATAGTGGTTAGTGGCTTGTGAAAGAAAGCAGGCAGCATGCCCTCCGTCGGCATAATGGAAGATTTCTTAGTGTTTCGGCTAAATGAGACAAACTACCTCTCCTGGAATGTGAAGATGAAGATGTACCTGCAGAGGGAGGAGTTGTGGACAATTGTTACTAATCCACCAGCAGTCCTGGATGATGGGGACCAGAGAAGAAATGAAAAGGCATTAGCCAGTATAATTCTGGTTTTAGAGGAGAGTCAGCTGATACACATGAGGGGCCTCCAGTCTGCGAAAGAGTGCTGGGAGGCATTGCGCAGTGTGTATGTTAGAGAGACTGTGGGCAGTAAAGTGTTGCTGACAAGGAAACTGTATAAAGCACACCTGAAGCCGGGGGAGAGCATGTCCACACATCTGCAGGATATGAGAAGGACATTCGTTGAGTTAGAGGAATGACATTTAATGAGGCACACAAGGTGTATGTGGTTCTCAGTTCATTGGACATGACTAGTCTAGAGTCCATGCAAGAGCAGGATTTAACCATGGCATATTTGACTGGTTGATTGTTGGAGGAGGAGCAGAAACAGCCTGAGGCACGACCAGGAAAGGGAGGAGATAATGCTCAGCACAGACCAGCGTATGCACCAGTCAAGGATGCCGACAGAGCAGCTGAGACAGTTTATACAGTAAAGAGATGCTACACGTGTGGTTCTACAGAGCATCTCCAAAGACAATGCCCTGAGAGGAGAAACAGAGGAGCAGCGAGACAAGGGTGCAGGACTACTCAACACATGAGGAGTGGTTCTCCAGCGTCGTTTTCCCTGGCAGCGACAGCATCTGAAAACACCAGGAACACTTGGTTGTTGGACAGTGGGGTGAGTCAGCATATTGCAAATGACCCACAAACGTTTTCTATTTTGAAACCAACTATGCAAAACATGTGTTAATCTGGCTAATGGTCGAAGAGCTGCTGTAAAAGGGGAAGGTAACGTGTATGTACCTGAGATAGGAGAAACATTGTACAATGTCCTATACTGTATGTACCTGCATTAGATCATAATCTGTTTAAGTGTATCCAGGTTAGACAGGCAGTTATGAAATACTGTTTGCAGGAAGGCAGAACTCCATTAGGAAAGGTGGAAGGATACGTGCACAAAGAGTTAAGAAGGATGGCCTGTACGTTCTAGGAAGGCAGTTGTGCATGTGCACTTATGAATTTCTGAATGCTCCCACACATGACAATTGTGTACATTTGTTGTGTAGGGAAGTGGAGCATGCAAGTTTCAGAGGGCTGCAGAAGAGGCCATACCTAGTTCAGTGGCATAAGCCAAAGCCAAAACAGTGCACTATGTGCTTAGAGTGCGCTGTTTGTAAGGAGGCAAAATCCAGGGTGTATCCTATGAGTAGGAAAAACTCAAGGCAAACAGTGTTATACCTAGGAGACCTGAATGGTGTAATAAAGGTATACCTCCTGAGAGGTACACTGCAAGTGGGGTTAGAGTAGGTGGTATTCATAATGGTACCAAGAGATATGGTCATTGTCACTGCCTAAGGAACAACGAGATAAGTGGAGGAAGCCACAGTTAAAGAGAATGACTGGCAGGCAGATAAACCAAACTGAGGAAACTGAGCTAGTGAAAAGAGAAAGTAAATGTATCCAGCCAAGAGATGGTAAACAGGCTAAATGGAGATTAATGAGACAGAGTGTACAGAGTCAGTAGATAATGATCGTAGGAGTAGTTTCAGCAGCTACAGTAGTAATGGTACTGGTAGCATGTGTAGCAATGAGGGTAGGAACTGAAGCAGGAGGCAGGGAAAAAGAAAGCATCATGAATATGTTAAAGCATTCAGCTGTTCAGTTTTAAATGGGAGGCGTCTCAGGGTAATGACAATTTAAAGCTGACCAGCTGATGTAAAGCTGTAAATTGAAATGGCGATGCAATGAGAATGAGTCAGCAGAGTTACTGCCGCTTTAAGAAGCTGTCTATATAAGGGAGGCCATGAGAGGGCGTCCCTCCCTCTCCTCCTGTATCTCTCTCCTTGTCATGTTCAATCTGCATTGTAGTTCTCAGTATAGAGTTGAAGATAGATTGCTTGCTTGCCTGGTATGTGCCTACCACATGTATGTATGTATGTATAAGTCTTGTATATAAACCACTGTTTGTAAGAAAAACCTGTGTACTGCATTTTGCTCCTGGGTTGTCTCAAAATTGTAGTCACGCTGTTCATACTCTGACCTTTTCCATTTAATACTATACGTTTATGTAGTATTGTATAGTTTAATAACAGGTTTTTATATAAAAAGTATATGAATATGTATTTATACTGTAGAGAACATTATAAAAGAAATGTATCATCATATTTAGTACTGTATTACTATCATGCTAAAAAGGCAAAAGAAAACATGGCACCAAAACTTGTACATGTTCAACTCAAATGTTTGTTATGCAATTTTCATTTTCATCAAACTTCACTAATATGGATTAATAAATATAGCTGACCACATTAAAAAGTTACACCTCAAACCTTTACTGATATGAGGACAATGGGACCACCTGCTTCCCCTCTTCACGTGTCCATGAATAGAGAATCAAGTTAATGGAGCAACCATGTTTATGTCTGTTGGGCATACTGTCACAGAATATGCTCCAGCTAAAATGAGAAATACCACAAACATATCAAAATATTTTCCACTGTGGTTTATTTAACATTGATTTCTATTAAAGTATAAACAACTTTGAATTCCAACTTAAGTATTAGGGCAAACAAAGCATCTTGACTTGCATTACTTTTCTTTGCTTTATTTCAGAACTGCAAGTTCATCCTTTTTACAGGAATAAATTAAAAATATAAAGGAAGATACTAAAAATAAAGAGCCTTCCATTTCAATTAAATGGTAATAATGATTTAAATTATTAAATTATTGCTTTCTATTAAAGTATAAACAAGTTTGAATTCCAACTTAAGTATTAGGGCAAACAAAGCATCTTGACTTACATTACTTTTCTTTGCTTTATTTCAGAACTGCAAGTTCATCCTTTTTACAGGAATAAATTAAAAAATATAAAGGAAGGTACTAAAAATAAAGAGCCTTCCATTTCAGTTAAATGGTAATAATGATTTAAATACTAAACTGTATTAGCATTATAGCTTACGAAATGTTCACATGTTAAACATTTTTCATGTCTAAAGATGAAAAGTATCTTTAGTTTTAAGCTTAAAGTTTTAGATACATGTTCCTTGAAAGTATTCAAGGTAAAGTATATATGGATTATCTCATTTTTTTAATGATTCCAATGTACCAGATTTATATAACATGAAGAATTGGAAATGCACTTTGTCACTTAATTTTTAAAAGCCAGCATTTTTGCTCTGTAGCAAAACAATAACAAAAGCCAGTTCCATAGTAAGTCAAGGTCAAACAGAATGCAGGGGTTCAATTAGCATAGCAATATTTCTGTACTGTTGACTCTTACTGACTTTATTGAATGCTTTCTGGTAAGTACCACCAGATTTTTTAAAAGCATGGGATTTGTACTTTGTATTGTCAACGTGTTTCATTCTTCATATTTGCTACCATCTTGTATAATATGACAAGCTTACTATCTCGAGTTTTCAAAATAGATGCCTAAATTGTCATTTCCACATGAGGATATTACTATCTCAATTTGAAAGCTAGAACAATCCAACCCTTATATGGTATCCTGCAATTATTAGTTATGACTACAAATTCTGAAGTTATAAGTAAAATTACACAAGAGTAATAAAATTTCTTTGCAAGTCAGACAAATGCTAACAATCCTCTATGATATACACTAGTGCCATTTATATAACTCCTATATTATTATCATCATGATTATTAATGAAAATTTATTAGCCACCCAAGACTAGTTGGTTCTTTACACAGCAGTGTGTAAAACATTTCAAATTTGAAACTGGGGAGATAGAATTGAAAAGGTCTAAAATCAGAACATTCTAATACTTTGAAAGACCTATTTTCAGATATCACATTTTAAAGCAACGCACATGTAGCTGCTTACCAGATGTTCTAGGTAAATAAGAGGAATTGTTATTTATCTATATAGCACACAATGTAAGAAATCTAAACTGCTTGGTTTCCAAAATGCTGTCAGTGACCGGAGCCAAAAGGAATGCATACAGAAGATACAAATTTTAAACTCCACGATCAAAACTTTTGAGTACAATTAGAATAAATGAATCTCCTGACTTAGGTTCTTCTGCATATTTAGGATTAGTGCTTTTCTCCTTGGAACAATAATATTCTTTTATGACACCTGTTGTAATTGTTATTTACAAGACTTGCAAACAGCCTGATATGTGAGGCAAGTAATATTAATTACTGGCGGGTTTCTACTAAATAGCAAACTTTAAAAATATGTGCAAGACTAGTGTCCATATTCCAATACAAAGTGCTTCAAAAAGCAATTTTGTAAAATGAACATGAGTGCAGCATCCACCTTATCTGTTTCCCAGCAACTAGTTTTGAGCAGGATATTGCCTCTCTCTAACCTTTTATCTTCAAACAAACGAATCAAGAGGAAAGCAAAAGGAAAAACCATTGAATAAGTTAAATATATTAAGCTGGTGCAGCCAATGAGCTTCCTACTAGTATTATACTAACAAGTGATATCTGAAAGATATCACAGCAACTGTTAAATCAGAAAGATTCAACAGCTACTGTGCAAAATGTCCTGTTTGTTTTTATGTAAAATAACTACTCTTCATAAACTTAATACTTAATTTCATATCTTTGTAACATTTCTCTTGTTCTAAGGCTTTTAGTTTAAGATAGTATATCCTCAAAATAAATGATGGCTTAAATTTTAGGCATTCAGTTTTGAAAACATAAATGTCTTAAAGTATACAGGCACAGGGAAAATAAGTTTCAAATAAACAAAGGGCAATATTTTTATGGCAATAAATAAAAACGAAATATTTTTACCAAGACCATTTGTTGACTAGCTTAAAAAAGATGCACAGGAAGATTCATGTGTCTCTGTGTTGTTTCAATATTAGCAGATTAATTAAAATGGAAACCAAAGGGTTAAAGAAGCAGTGAATTCTCTTGCACTAAACTGAATTTATTCTTCAGATTAAATTATAACACACTATTTAATATAACTAGCTTCAAGAGAAAATGCTAATGTCATTTATATTATAAGCCATATAGCTTATACTCAACAGTTCTAGTGAACATCCATTTTGTCCAAGCAGTATGTTGTCACTGTGAGATTTTCTGAGTATTTTGCAGGGCATAACACCTTTAAAGAAAAAGTTAAAGAACAAAACTACAAAAAAACTACTAAACATGCATGCCTGACATTCTATCTTGGCAAATATCTAGATGGTCTGTCTTTTTTACAGTTATATGCTATTAAAATTATTCATCTAAAATGTAATTAACTGTATTAACTAATATATTATATATACAATGTTTGCTATATGAGTTATCACTTTACGCACACTTACATAGGAATTCTAATTACCTCAATGAGTAAATGTGCATTGCAAGAGCTAAAGGATGTGATAAATATGTAGCGCTTGCATAGTTCAACATGTCTTAACTGAAATAATTTCTATGTTGTCTACTGTTCTGGATTTCTTTGTTAATAACTGAATTCACTGTTCTATGTTAGTTAACTAGACACACAACTACTGAAAATATCCCCCAACCTTACTTACTCTGTTTGAGCTCCATGAGCCACAAGGGCATTTATGCATTCCAAACTACCAGATCGGGCTGCTTTGTGAATAGGAGTTTCACCAACATAATCCTGTAGCAAAAACATAGCAAATTAATTTAAACTATGTATGACTTCAATGAACGATTCTTGGACTTAAGATAATAGAAATGCCATCTGGATAATATCACCTAACAAAGAGAAACATTCACAATTAACTTACTGTGGTACAAAGTTGCATATCTGCTAGGACAAGCAGAATCAAGATGAACTGCCAGATTTGCTAATATGTTCCATTAATTTGTATTCTGCCTTGCTAATTATTTAACATTGAAGGCAGCTAAAAACTTAAAGGCAAAACTACAAAATAAAAGATAAAAGTAATGTTTAAATTATACATACTAAAACTATTAATATTTAAAGGTCTGATTAAAGGTATTGTTTTTATATTAAAAATACTGGAAGCTTCCAGATACTTTTCATGGATAGTCCTATGTTAGAGTCTTCTGGATCAAGCAAATACTTTTTGTAATTACCAACTTGTAACTGTTTCCTTTGAAAAGGAGACATATCCCACTGACATGGAAACACTGATTATTTTCTTTAATCATACAATCAGATAGAACTAGTTGACTTGACTAACCAAGAGACAACTCAACATTATCATTAACAGATAGAGAAGTTCCCAAGGGTATTCTGACATACAAAACATGTGTAGCATATAGGCACACAATTTAATCAATTCATATCTGAAACAACACAGAGTAATCTATCTGTCACAATGTGGTCTAAAATATGTCTTGCTCTTTAGGTGAGATGTGGTGGCAGATATAAAAACACAAACTCAATGTAGAAATGAAATCTTCTAGGACAAGTCTAGAATAACACAACAGTACTTCATTGTCCTAGCTAATGCAGAAAGCAAGTTTGTTAAAAAGAGAGGGGGAAGGGGGTGTGGCCAACACCACGGCGACACGGAGTTCCCCGCGCTCCACTGGGGAACCCCGATATCCATGTCGCTAGGAGACCTGGTTTGGTCAGAACCACCCTGGAGGGGTGGGGAAGAAGAGAGGCGCCTGTCGGTAAGCTGGGGGGGGGGTGGCAAACCCCCCAGGAAGCCGACTCAGACCTCTTAGCCAGCGGCAACGGAAAACAACTTTGTTGTCCAAGCTGCAGCGGCGACAAACGACTGGATTGATTTGGAGATTGACGTCAACTGGGAAGAAGATATAAATCTATGTGCTGGAGAGAGAGGGGGAAAAACGGAAGCTGGTGAGTGATTTTGCCAACTGAATGCTTGAAAAGAACTTTTTAAAATCTGAAAGGGGAACAAAAGAATTGGACACTGAAAAAGCGGCTACCTAGCAAGAGAAAATCATAGTACGAAACTAAAGTAAAGGAGCTGAAACTAAAGCCCAATTTGGAGAATTGTATTATTAAATTGTATTATAAACCTGGTGGAGATTTAAGTGACTGAAAAATAAGTTTGGAGGAAATATTTTGTTAAAGCCAAGTTGACTTACTATATAGAGGAATATTATTGAACAGGAAAGAAAGATTTGGGGGATTGAAAACAGAGAACGCCATCTGGTGGCTGGAGGAATTATTACAATAGTGGAACATTTTCATGGATATTTTGACAGCTGTTGACCTTGAATAGGAGAAACTATCTTGGAGTTTGGAAAAAAAATTTAAACAGTGAGCAATTTGATACTGTATTAAAAGACATTGTCTGGATTTGTTTGGATTGGATGAACTTGAAATGAACTTTAATATTCAAATACCAGAAGGACTTGGATTTTGAATGAGAATTACGAAATTTAAGTGTTGGAATTGATAATATTTCATTTGGAGGAAGATATTTGAGAATTGTAATATTGGTGAGATGGAGGCAAGCGATTGTGAGGAGCTGATGGCATTCCTGAAAGACTTATGTGAAGATTTAAGAAGATGCTTTTGGGGATTTGGAACTGGAATAGAAAAGGGAAAAGAATTAGATGATAATAAAGTTTTTGAAAATATGATGGTAAGAAACGAAAATGGAAAAAATGAAGAAGAAAAAAATCAGATTGATGAATATACCGGGATCTACAACGATAAAAGACAGATACTGAAAATGGACAGATTGATGATTATGTTGAAATTTATGACGATTACACTGGGATTTACAGTGACAAAAGGAGAGTAGGGGGAGAATATTGGTATTGGATGAAACAACTTAAAAAAGAAGGGGGAAATAAGAAAAAGAGATTAAGAAGAATTGAAGGTAGACCTATACTAATAATACACCTAAAGGGGAGAAAAGGAGTTTGGAGGAAAATAAGTTGGAGTTACAAATGTAAAAGGAAGAAAAAAAATCGACTAATGGATATTGAATCAAAACAAAAAAATGAAAATCATTTAATCTGCCATAATTCCTCTTCTCTACCTTCTACATCATAGTTACACAGCTGGAAACAAAATCTTGGCAACATCTGCTAAAAAGGTATGTTTACTCAGAATTGTTTTGGGTGACAGATGTAGGATCTTTAAGCTGGTGGACCATGTTCATTGCCACATACATTACTGGTTAAGATAGCAATGTGAAAAGGAATAACAATCAGCCTGTTTTCCTCTCCTGAAATTTCTTATCACTGCTATTTACAGATAGTCCTTGATTTACCATGGGCCAGAATGAATACTTTTATGGCCTTTGTAAAATGTCATGTCATATCACACACATAAAATTATGTACCACATTTTGGATGCTTGGCAACTGCTTACCTTTATGACTGGATGCAGTATCCCGCAGTCACATGACCACAATATGCTTTTTTTAAAAACTACTTTCAGGTAATAAAAACTCCATTTGGAAGAATAGGTTTGGCTTTATGACCATAGCATTAGCTTAATGATGACCACAAAAAATGTCATAAAACTGAATTCAATTACATGGGCTTGTCAATTTACAAGAGGAAATCTGGTCCCAACTGCAGTAGTAGTTTACGACTAACTGTATCACTTGAAAGCTATTTCCCAAATCATTGCATCTCATGCCACCTTAAATTTTGCATTTTGGCTATGACCTGAAGCCTCATCATGATTTGTCAAGGCCATTCCATCTGTGTTCAACTGAAGTAACCGTAAAACTAAGAACTCAGCTGCAAAACTACAAAACCCTTTAAAAAGCAAGCAGTTTAATTGGATTTGCATTCCATTATAATTTTAGCTAGATTTCAAAAACGTTATTGTAATTCAGCAGCAGGTTTCTGTTAGACCGTCATAGATATGCAGCAGTCTACATGGACCCAAGAACTGGGGATCATTCAGATGCCCACAAGGAGGGGATGAATATTGTTACAGCTATGTTTCAACATATCTGGGAGTCTATTCCCACGGATCATCATTCTTCATTATCCAGCATCCCCCATGTTTATTTTTTGTATCTTCCTCCTGGATGACATTGCCTAGAACAGGGATGTCAAACTCGATCCCATCATGGGCTGCATCAGGAGTCTCTTTGCCCTTGGGGAGCCGGCGTGGGCGTGGCCTGGTCATCATGGCCGACTGGGTGGGCGTGGCCGGACCCGGGGCAACAGGAGCTGGTCCCTCACTGTCTCTGGGATGGCCCTGTGGGCCAACTCCACAGCCTATTGTGGGCCAGATCTGACCCGCGGGCCATGTGTTTGACACATCTGGCCTAGAACCTTCCAGCAAATGAAAAAATTATCAACAAATCATGTAAAATACCATCTAATATAAGCTGTAATTCTAAGAAGCTTCAGGGCCTACTTTGTTTAAAATATAGTGTATAAATACCATGATTAGCTTCAGTGATACATTTGAGAGCCCTGGGTTTGAAATGGAAGCATCTTTCTATGTAATGCACCAGACTACTGTCTATTTCAGATGCATGAAATGATTTAATACAGTAAAATTAAGAAAAGTCAATTAAGTCAGTACGTTTGTTCAACTAAGCCTTTTATTGCTTACAAGAGAGTATGTTCCAATATTTAAGATTTAGTTTTATTCTGAACTAACTGTAGTTTTGTTTTTAGCTAATTTTTTCAAATATATTCAGAGTTTTATGAAGACTTACATTAAATATATATTAAAATAACAAAATATTTTTCTGCAGAATGTAAAGAGAATGGTTGAAAATGACTGCATATTCTGCATCTTCACTTGTGAACTGTGCTAAAAGAAGCTTTCACTCATATTTCATAGAACGTAAATACAGTAATCCTTTTATTCACTGACCTATATAATGATTAATCAGCAGAGAGAATACATTCTAATTCAATAGTTAGTAACTTCCATAAGACACAGTAACTCTAGATGTGCAGGTCTTGTTCCAAAACTAAGATCATGCAAAAGAGGGAAACAGAACGCAAATCCTCATATCCAACATGCCTCAGAACCTGCAAACATGCAATTATTGCATGAAAGGAACTATATCCAAAAGCAATAATAGAACTTCTTGAATTAGCATTGGATCATAATTTTAGAATAGCATTTAGAATGTGAAAAAATGGCAATACCTGCTTGTTTATGTTGGCCCCTGATTGAATTAACCAGTTGAGACACTGAGGGTGTCCTCCAAAAGCAGCAATATGGGCTGGCGTTTGCGCAAAACGTGTTGTACACGCATTTACAGTTGCTCCAACTCTCACTAACTGCATTAGACATTCCAGCTAAAAAAGAAGAGGAAAAAATGATGTTTCAGCATATGTTAGTGACTTCATATCACATATCAGTATTAGCTGTTACATTCTACAACCAACACCTATACACAAAGTCTTTCTATATGACATTTGGATGAAATAAGTCTCTTTCTTTTTGTCCCTTTGAGTCAGAATTGACTCCTGGAAATGATTTGCCGCTGCCTCCTTCCTAGGGCAGATAGAGAACAACTAGCCCAATGTCACGCAGGTGGTTTCTTGTCCAAGGGAGAATTAGAACTCAAGTCTTCAATTTCTAACCTCATGCCATGATCACTATACCAAACTGGTGTTTACAACAGTACGACTCTGACTTCTACAGCTGTGGCTTCCTAGATGTTCTATAGTTCATAGATTTTATCTTACACAAAATAACGTGAGCATATTTGAGATAAAACTGGGTTTTCCTGACACTTGTGACAAACTGACCATTGTATATCAAAAGCATAATACATGAATATGATTAGTCTATATCTACTGTGTCTTTGTAAAAGGCACTATATGAAAATCTTGATTGATCAAAGCTATGATAATCCTGGAAGTCATTATCTGTGGACATTCTGGTAAGGTCCACTGTCATACGGAAGATAGTCAGACCCCTACATAAACTTCTTATTGTACGTTAGAATGAAAACCCTTTAAGCAGCTATATATCAACACCAGAATACAATTCCCTCTTATACCCATTATTTTCTTTTCTAGGTCTCTCCCACATCTTAAAAATTACCATATTTTGCACTTCTAAGACTTAACTGGAGGGAACACCTGAATTTTAAAGCAATTGGCATTCTCACTCTGGTAACCTATAACATGGTTAGACAGTATTATAACCCCCAAAGGAACAAGCTTGTGATTCAGGAGTGCTCCTGGACTCGTAGCTCCCATCTGAAATGGAGGCCATGGCACAACAATTATGACCACCTTAATCAGGAGACTTTGGTGACCCATATTCTCATGATCATGCAACTGGACTAAACCCAGCATGCTCTAACGAGCTTTTGAAAAGGCTACAGAAACTATAAATTACACAGAATGTAAAAGCCGGACTACTAGATGGTGGACTCCATATAGGAATCGGAAGAAAGCTGTTGGGAAAGGAGTTCTTTGGTGTAAAAACAGGCAGCCCAGCCCAGATTGTGGGAAGGAAATATTTTAAAAACACTTTCTTAATTGTCTAAGAAATCAATCTGACAATTTTCAACATTGTTTTTGATGTTGACTAGTATTAGATACCTTCCTGAGATGTGGTTCTTGCAGAAACACAGGCCTGTACTATTACTGTAGAATAATATCTATTTTACAGTCACCACATTGTGTCAATGACTGAACCCATTTTAGATCTGGTCATTGTCTACAACAGTGGTTCCCAACCTTTTTGTGATCGAGTACCACTTGGAGGTCCCGTACAGTCGCCGCATACCACCTGGTTCCAGAGAAACTAAATTCGATCAGATATCACTTTATTTCCATAATTGTACCGTTCCTTTTTTGGCCCCGCGCATCCAGCAACTGGATTCTTGGGCCGCTGGGACCAGGTGGGTGGCGTGTGGCAACAGTTGCAAATCGTTGCCAGATTATCTTGTGTTAGGCAGTAAACATTTTTGTGAAGTAAAAAATAACTAACTAAAAATCGTTCATGACCCCGAAAGTGTTCGCGTACCACCTGGAAGGCCCTCGCGTACCACTAGTGGTACACGTACCACAGGTTGGGAACCACTGGTCTACAAAGATCTACCTGATGTGCCACTGAATTATCTTAGGCCCAGCATAGTCTTCTTGCTGGTAAACCTCATATTGTGGAACATGCTGCCTGGCTACTTATGCCTGGTTTTTAAAAAATCACCCAAGACCTTCCTTCCTTTTAACTAGGCCTTTGATGATTTTGAAAGACACTTAGACAGATGTTAATTATATTTATACAAGCAAAAAAATTCTGTATAATTTCCTAAAATAACTTTGCCTGAGATGCTAATTAATATAGATTCTACTAAGACAAATATATGAACTGAATTCAACTTCAAGACTGGAGAGATGAGTAATCCAAGATGCACTGTTGACACTGAGACTAATCTCTTTACTCAGTTATCAACACAACTGTTTTCTTTTTCTGTGCATCAGGAAAACTTGGAGACTACCTTCCATACTTGCTTGATCCAAAGAGATGAATCTTTGAACTGTGGGAAGCCACACACCCCTCCTAGAAGAATGAAATATTTTGGGGAATATTTAAAAAAGGCAGATTATTATACTTCCCAAAGAGAGAAATGTAAAAACATGTTTTTAGAGACAGAAAGCAGCCCCCAAGTCTTTCTTAATAGCCCCCAGCAGATATTTTGTGCCCATTAAGAAAGATTGGCCCAGCCTATCTACAAAACAAAAGACTTTCAGCTTCAGGGTGATGGGATTAAGAAAGGACATGATCCTTCAGGACGTATTAGGATTAATCCACTACCATTTAGCAGAAGACAAAGAGCTCACTACATTACACAATCTCCTAAGGCAGTGATGGCGAACCTATGGCACGCGTGCCACAGGTGGCACGCGGAGCCATATCTGCCGGCACGCGAGCCTTTGCCCTAGCTCAGCTCCAGTGCGCATCTGCGCGCCGGCCATCTGATTTTCGGCTGGCGTAGAGACTCTGGGAGGGCATTTTAGGTTTCCGGAGGGCCTCCGGGGGGTGTTTTCGTCCTCCCCAGGCTCCAGGGAAACCTCTGGAGACTAGGGAGGGCGAAAAGGGGGCCTAAAGGGCCCACCGGAAGTCGGGAAACAGGCCATTTCTGGCTTCCAGAGGACCTCTGCGGGGGCTGGGGAGGCCATTTTCACCATCCCCAGGCATTGAATTATGGGTGTGGGCACTCACACATGCGTGATAGCGTGCGCGCACGCACTTTCGGCACCCGAGGGGAAAAAGGTTTGCCATCACTGTCCTAAGGGCATTTCAGACACTGCATCATCTCAGAGCAGTCCAAACTTCAACCAAACCTGGGAGCTCAGACAAACACCTAGGATTTGCATTTCCTCTTTTGTCTATAGAATCTGACAACAGCCAAAAGAATACATGTTTCTGCACAGGAACAGGAAGCTCAAGTGCAAAGCCCAAGAGAAGGTATAAAAACCCCACTCTCAACTCCATTTTGTCAGCTGCCCAGAACCCATGTGGTTCTGCTTCATCATGAAACCATCTTTCCAAGCAGCCTCCATATTTCCAGTGTCTTTCTCCCAGGTTGAAACTGAACCAGATGAGTATTTCTTCCCACAGAACTATAGAACTACACTTCTCAGTACCCAAGATAAAAATGTGGCTACTATCACTCATACAATTAGGGAAGGGAAAAAGCTATGGAAACCCAAGGTCACACCAGAAGTCCTTCAAGCTTATGTTTGTAGGGCCTCAAAAGTTTCTAATTCTTGTTATAAGAAGTTACAAGGAATTAAATGAGAATTAAACTTTTCTTTCGGATCACAAACAGAATTCTCCATCCCATTTCCCCATTCAATCTTTCTACAAAATGATTGTGTGCATTAAAATAAGGTATTTAAAGATTAACCAATCTTGATTTAAATGTTTAGTTCTGCATCCAATTCTTGAATGTTTATAATTCTTTGAAAACCTGCTTTTAATAAACTGATTTTGGGAAAAGAAATTTAGAATGGTGTCTTCTATACTGTATAAGAAAATGTTTATTTCCTGCACTTCACATTATCGGGTCTATTAAACACACATATTTGAAATAATACTCTTACCAATTAAAGCTGTTTATGTATTTATAAATATATTTAAAAAGTAAGTTCAGATCAGTGGCTAAAAATACTGGATACGGTATAGCTTATATCCTGATACTGGGTGAAAACAAATCGTCTAAGCCATTTTTTATAACTCTCTTCAAGCATGATTGCTGAAAACGGACAATGGAAAAACTTTGAGAGAAGAATATAGGAAAGGGTAGGAAATAAATGAAAATCACAGAATAAGTCACGTCAGGCAAGCCTCACGTTAAAAAATGAAATTTGTTAAATACTGAGCCTTTGATGCCCTTCACCTGGTCTACAACTTTCAAACATTCAAGTATGATCGTTTGCCATCCAAAAATTGCCCATTGCTGTCCTAGGATTTTGGATTTGAGGCAAGTCTACAGAAACAACAAATAAGCAAACATCACAAGCATTAAAGAAACTATGGGGTAATTTGGGGACAGAAAAAGGACTTGAGTTATTTATACTGAAAAATTAAATTCTGGAGATATATATATACAGTATATATGAAATTTAAATTCAGCAAATTGTTGTCATGATTTATTCAAGCCTATTTATTCAACATGCAGAAGTTATTAGACTAAAGAATTTATTTAAAATAAACAGACAATATCATTAAATCAATTAAGCATTACATTCTATCGTTTGGTGAAATGGATGAGATTCTAAAAAAATGTGTTACTGATCAAAGACTTCCTTAATTTTATCAAAGTTACTAATAATGCATCTTCAGATTGTAGGTAGGAAAAATAAGCTTAAAAAATATATCATAGCAGTACTGTATTTGAACAAACTGGACAGTAAATAAAAAGAAATAGAGCTGAGTGCATTTATAAATCTATAATTTTTAAATATTTAATGAAATGTAAGTCAATTTAGAGCTTTAGGTAATCACATTTTGAAATAAAACTTTGTTATGCATTTAGGGTAAAGAACAAAAATATAATTAAAATATAATGAACTATTAATAGATATGCTAAAGTTCATTAATGGTAACTGAAGATAAACTTCACCCAATACCTGGTGCCCTACCAAGAACAAACATTGAGACATGCAGGGATGAAGAATAAGTGTTTCTGGAACATTCTTAACCTCCTTTAGCATTGGCTTCTCCAACTCACGTATAGGTTAAAAAAACTATCTGGCAAAGAACAAATTAATATTTCATTCTTTTGGGCAAATAAAAAGAAATATGGGTTGGCTATAGTTCTGAATGTAAAATCAAATTCAGTACATCTGATTCCAGGAAAGGAAGCTATAGTTCAATAGGGCATGATTTGGGGGTGGTTTTTTAGGGTGGGGGGTTTGGATGAATGTTGACTTCTGTGGAAAAGTTCCTGCAGTATTTTTCTGGCAAGATTTTCAGAAATGGTTTGCCCTTGTCTTCTTCCTAGGACTGGGAGGGAATGAATGGCTCCAAATCACCCAGCTGGCTTTGTGCCTAAAATGGGAGATCTCAGTGACTCCCGTTTCCAAACTGGCTCTTATAACTCAACAGTATCACCAGAAGTTGCATTACAGATAGTCCTCAACTTAGGATCACATTGTGCTTATCATTTTAATCATTTAATGTTTTACTGATTTTATCATAATTTTTTAATCTTGTAAACTGCCCAGAATTGTTGAGAGTCAAGTAGCAGCAAGTTTAATCCATTACTAAACAATCTGTGCCCTGCTGGATCATTTCAAAGGTATTTCCTTGCCAAATTCCTCAATGTCTTCAACAATGAGAGCTTCTAATGTAATGCCTTCACTGGAAAAGTTGGGGTGCATCTAGAGACGGATCTGCTTTGAAAATAATTAATGTTAAACTGTATAGCAGACTCCAACATGAGTACAAGAAATGGTTTATGACATTTTGTGTGTCACAAATTGGCTTTGTATGTCAAGAAATGTTCTATAAAATTTGCCAAATTTTAATTCCATGCGAGTCATGGGTTCAAGATTTTGAATTCTAAATTAGCCAATTTTAGGTACATTGGTTCAAAAAATGGTTGCCCTGTGGTGTACTGTTTCACCAGGTTATTGGAATCAGAATTTTAGTAGGATATAAATTATTCTCATATGTTCCCCATCTCAATATATAGCAAACTGGGATGTCACTTTTCAGCCATCCTGGTCACAAGACTGGGAAAAGGAGACAATGTGAAGTCTAGGAACCACAGATGATCTGGTCCTGATATTAAGTGATGACATCATCTATTTTAGAATTATTCACTGATTTACATTTTTCAGTCAAGGAGCTTCCATAATCAAATGTATACCCAAAACTGTATGTATCTTTTGAGACCTGACAGCTCGAACAACTTTTACAAACACTGGGCATAGTGTACAGGTAATCATAATAACAAAGATAATCACTGTCTGGAGAGGAAAATCTGAAGAGTTGAAAGGCATAACACTCTTAACAAGCAGACCATGTGGGAATGCGCCCTACGGGAGAGTATCAAATGAGGCAACCCATATGGGCAATATTTATATTTGTATGTTACTCCCTTCAAAATATGAAAAAGTTAAGGGGAAAAAACGGATCTGGGTGCTGCTTAGCGTCTTAAGTGTAAAGAAACCGTCAGAAAATCACAAATTTTTATAATTACTTTAAATTTTATTACTGTTCTTATGAATTGTTCTTGTTTTCATGATGTTGTAAGCCGCCCTGAGTCCCTCGGGAGTTGGGCGGCATACAAGAATGATTAATAAAATAAATAAATAAATAAATTCATAGGTACTGTGATTAATTCCTCATTCAACCTTGAATTCCACCTCGCTCGATTTCTGCTATGTTTCTCCCAAAATAACCCTCTTGTGCAAAGTGAGCCTCCATATGATCTTTATTCTTAACTCTCCAAATCCGAATACAGGTATATTAAGGGAAAAAGATGAGGGCATTTGCAACGTGCGCCCAGCAAAGCGAACATTCCCCTTCACCACCTGATCTGCTCTCTTGCTCCGAGAGTGCTCTTTTGCACCTGGAGAATTAGATGCCTTTATTTCCTCCTGCCGTTGGTAGTTGCCGACAAAAATTACAAGCAGAGCTCAGGCAAGATGCGTGCATAGTATGGCGGCTCTACTCGCCCGTTTCTCCACCGACCACACCGGGGCGAGCAAGGCGGGAGAAACCCTTTAAGATGGCGGCGGCGGCGGCGCGCTTTCGCCCCCGCTGCTTTCGCCAAGCCCCGAAGAAAACCGCAGACTCCTTTTCCCCGAACCATCCTGCGCGCCGGATTGCTTCGAACGGGACCCGGGCGGTCTCACCTTTCCGAAATGCGCGGCCCAGTGGATGGGCGTCCACCCGTAGAAGGAGTCCTCGGCTGCTAGGCTTTCCCGGGGCGCGCTCTGAAGCAGGGCGCACAAGGCGGGCAAGTCTCCGTCGCGGCAGGCACGGTGCAACGGAAAGCGGAGAGCGAGCAGCTCCTCGCTGGAGAAACCCGCGTCCGGGCTAGATCCCAGCGACATGGCGATCTCAGGCAACGCGCAGGCGAAGAATCAAGGAACGGTCGGCACCCGGCAGCTGGAGCTTTTAGCTGTGGAAGAAACCACCCTCGGCAGCGGAGCTATGAAACCCTCGCCGCTTCCACACCGCCCCAGCAGCCGAACACAAAGAAATCGAGGCGGGCTTGCAGGAACCCCGCCCCGGCGAGAGGCGGGACCTGCACTGGGCCTGAATTCCGAGCGCGACTCGGTGGGAGGAAGCGGGGGTGGCATTCAGGCTATAAGAACAGCTGCGTCCAACTGCTTTGCTTTCATATCCCTAATTCCGGCTTTAAAACAACCTCCTCACTCTCAGAAGCCAAGTATGAATCATAATAGGCTTCGAAACTGGGACTGCAACCTGGCTAAAGGAAAGTGGCTTGAAAATCGAGCGCCTTCTTTCTTTTTAGGTGGGGCTTCATCTGGGCTGCAAAATATAGCAGACCTGCAGAGGTTTAGTGGTCTTCCTAATCGTTGCACCTCGGATCCTGTCGGTGTACTTTAGTAAATTGATGGTTGGATATATTATTATTGCCTCAATAGCTGGGCCAGAAAGATTGTCTATGCAATCTGGTATTTTTTCTTGGAAGGAAAACCAAGTCCTTGTTTTGTCTGAAATAATCAAATCAAAGTTACATTAGCTGGAATTTTCCATGAGTCAGTGAGATGTAATACACTGTAATAAATAGATTTGCCTAAATGGCTGCAAGATTTTTGCTGCAAGTTTATCAGGGTCACTCCTTGGAAATTGTCCTTAAAAGTAATTTGCATAGCTAGATTTTATACATCCTAAGACATAGGATAATTTATTTTGTTTTAAGTAAGCTATGGACAAATTGTAACCTGGCTTATTCATGTATACAGCAATTGTGGTTTGCAAATCATTGTTCATAACCTATGTTGTGTACATCTAGATATATATACTCCAATTGTATTTAGAATGTGCACTAGCCATTTTTATGAATAAAACTAATAGTTTTAAGCTTTTAAAGACTATGGTCTGTTATCAGATGGTTAAGACTGACAGCATATGGATGCTTTGTTTAGAGTATACCGGTACTTGCTAAAAGTACTGGGATTTGTTTTTGAGTCAGTATGGAAAAGATTGGAGCTAAGTGCCAAGCATTTCTCTGTTTTCTATCAGTGTAGCAGACACTTGAAATACAATAGTGTTTAATGCAACCCATGATGTTGCTCATTTGCCCCACCTACATATACACTCATGACAACCATCATTTTAAATAAGCTTGAGGTAAGACTTAAGGTTACATGAGAGTTTCAGAATCCTCCCAAAGGTATCAAGTTGTATTTCATGCTATTAAATGTTAAATATAAAAATTTTAGTCATGTAAACTTTGTTGTATTTTGATGAACTGAAAATGCAATTAAATAATGACTTATTGTCTTGACTCCACTTGCTATTTTGGCTAATAGGGCCTTGCAAGTCCTTCAGAGGTAAGCAGAATACTATACTTATGGTATAGATAGAACATAGACAATGCAATATAAGTACTTCCAGACATATCCTTATTTTCTTGACACCGCTACTGCCACATTTCTTAGATGGACAACACTAATGGCTGTTGAAAGAATTATGGAGTTAATTATCATGAAGTACTTTTAACTTGATTCATAAAACGATAAGGCCTTCAAAAATCTCAAAGTCTGACGTGTATTTACTGAAAAGCAATTTATTACCCTGTTTCCCCCAAAATAAGACATCCCCTGATAATAAACCCAATCGGGCTTTTGAGTGCATGGCAATAAGGCCAAGCGCTTATTCCAGGGTTCAACAAAATATAAGACAGGATCTTATTTTCGGGGAAACACGGTAGATGTTTATCCCACCTTCATTACTTTATAGTTTAAGTAACTCATAGTGGCAAATGTACATAATACTTCCTCCTGTGAGATAGGTTGGGCTGAGAGTGACTGGCCCAAGGTCATCCAGCTGGTTTTTATGCCTGAGGTGGGACTAGAACTCTCACTTTCCTTGTTCCTAGGCCAACTCTTTAACCACTATACCAAAATGACACTATATGCCATTTTCCTTTGGTGAATTTGTGCTTCTGTGTAATATCCTTCTGCCCACCTAGCAGTTCAAAAGCATGCTAATGTGAGAGGATTAAATAGGTATTTTTGTGGGAAACAGCAGCATTTTGTGTGGCTGCTCAAACTCCTGCCCTTGCTATACCTGCCAGGATGTGACATCTGACTACAAGGCAACATTAGTGGTGAAAGAAGACTCTGGATGCTGCTGCTTGTCTTTCTAGTGCAGAGCTACCTGTACTTCGCCCCTTGTGATTCACCATGGATAAGCATGAGTGTGAACTAAACGGACTAGCGCTCTTCGGCAGCTAAACAACTACTATGTACTAATGTTGTAGTCTCCTGGATAATTGTAATATTGCCATACCCTAAATCAGGGGTGTCAAATTCTATTTCACTGAGGGTCGCATCAGGGTTGTTTGACCTCAGGGGGCATGGGGGATGTGGCCATATGGGGGCGCCTATGGTGGCCCGACTACTCTGCCAGTAAAAACTGAGCTCGGGAGGGTCGTGTGTGCGGCCCTTGGTCTGTCCCAGCTCTCCAAACATGACAAACCCTCAGTTAATTTGAAGATTCCTTTATTAGGAGCACCAGCAGCTCCGGCAAAAAATTTCTCTCTCACTGCAGGCTAACAAGTCTGTCCAGCAGGGAGATGAATAGTTGTCTGCCACATCTATTCATCTCTGCCCCGCCTTTTATGCCCAGAGTTAGGGTGGGGCTTCGCTAGCAGCGGTGGCTCTTCCCGAGGATTGGCCTATAGATTTCCACTGCTCTCCTCTCCTCTGCCTTCTGCACATCCGTGCATCAGGCACTGGACCCAGCTGTTCCTCCTCTTCCTCATCAGCCACCTCCACACCTGGGGGCTGTTGACTCTCCATCTGAGGGCTGATGGATGGATGGCCCAGGCTCCAGCTCTCTCTCTCTCTCTCTCTCTCTCTCTCTCTCTCTCTCTCTCTCTCTCTCTTTGCCAGCTCCGTTCCCTCTTCTCCCTTGGAGCTTTCAGGTTGCCTTGATACTGACCATGACTCCCATGCCGCCTCCTCATCTGATTTGGCTGCTGGAGGGGCTGGTGGCCGACGGGGGCTGGTGAGCTATGTTTTTGCTGGCAGAGGGTTGCAAGAGGCCGTCGCAGCTGAAAACGGAGCTCGGGAGGGCCTCGCGCAGCCCTCGCGACTTCCATTTTCGCTGGCAGAGGCACCGCGGGCTGGTCCTTCACTGTTTCTAGGGCAGCCCTATGGGCTGGATGCAGCCCACGGGCTTTGACTTTGACATCCCTGCCCTAAATGAATAATATGTAATAATTTTAATATGAATTAAATAATTTGTATAATTTTGAGGAAAAACCTCAAAGCATCTGTATTCATTATTACTATATTAAGTAACATTTGTAAGGTACAGATAAAGATAAATCTATTAGAAAGAATAATAAGGTAATACTTTGCACTTCCATCTCTTCAACATATTTCTCTGGAAAGAATGGAAAAATAGATAGAACTAGAGGATTTCAAATAGTAAACATCAATATTTTCTAACTCCATTCCCAGGATATTTTCTGAATAAGCAAAAAGGTTTCACATGAAAAACCTGATTCAATAGCACTTAGAACATAAGCAGATTTGAAAACAAATATTTGAGACTATCTTTTTTAAAATCTGGGTTTGTGAGTTGCTGGTTTTTACTTTTATGCCCAGTATATGCTAGGAATGTTTTAAATTAAAATGCAAATTATTAAAAATTTATTTCCAGAAATAAGTTGCCAAATTTCAAACTTTAAGATTTGGAAGAAGTTTTTTTAAAAAAATGTTGCCAAAATCCTTTTTCAGAAGAGCATCTTTCTCTTTCTTCAACAGAAGAATGTTGCTGGAACATATTGAAATCATTTTTCTTTGTGCATAAAATACATGTGGAAATAATTCTGTCTTCCTAATAGCAATTACCACAGTTTCTTTGACTTCCTTCAAATATTTTCAGAATATGGTAGGTGGAGTAAAAGTGGAACACACCTTCACAGAGGAGACTGCTTGTAAGCAGAGGTCTTCAAACTTGGCAACTTTAAGACTTGTGGACTTCAACTCTCAGAATTCTCCAGCCGGCTATGCCGGCTGGAGAATTCTGGGACTTAAAGTCCACAAGTCTTAAAGTTGCCAAATTTGGGAACCCCTGGCTTATAGAGTCAACGCTTTTCTTTATTCCTGTAAAGTTTGAGCCTATAGGATGAGAGCTCTTAATGACCACACACAATAGCCAGAATTAAAAGAGCTAGTTTAACTACATCCCGAAGTAAGAGTTTTCTCCCTCATTGAACAGCAGAGGCTAGTTTCTTGACCATAAATTGTGTGTTGAAGTTTCAAATACACTTTGGTCTACAACTTTGTAGGCTCCTATTTGAGAAACATAATTCCAAAGTGGTCTAAGATGTGGGTTTAGCTGATGTGAATCAATATTTTTAGATTTAAGTAGGCAGTCTCTATTTACAATGTGATAATCTGGGGACCCAAAGTTCTCCAACCTTTCAAAATGATGAGAGAGTGAAGGATGATATTTTTGCAGCTCATTCTGGTATTTTGAATGTTACTCGTGCATACTGTAACCATCCACAAGTCTTTAAGTCTGCCTTTTCTTGGGTAAAAGCCAAAGTTCTTAGGGTTTCACCAGCTGGATCTTTCCATCAAGGCACTCCAAATAGAACTGGAGAAGCTACTGTTCCTGTATAATAGAAAAGTGTCAAATGTCTGATAGTCTTAATGCTGAGATTATCCTAAGGCAGACAGACCTGTAATTTTCCACTGAAATTTGCAGAAAGTACCTGAGGTTAAATCTTTTAGCCTTCTTTAACATAAAACGTTTGTCCTGCAAAGAAAATAAGTGAAAGAAAGTGCAAAGAAAGTTATTTATACAGTATGCAATGATCTCTGGGTTCAGATTTTACAGTGTTCCCTTTTGGAATATATGAAAAGAGAATGGTCCATATGAATGGCTTTGCCATGAACTAACCACAACAAATTCCTATACTAACACAAGGTAATTATATGATCCCAGTTTGGCATAAACGAAAATATAAACCTTGAGTTTTTATAATCAAAGTTTGAAATAAGGGCATTTCAGAGTTTGTCCCAATGGCAGCTAAGTTATGCTTTATGCAACAAGAGAAGAAAATTTTATATATTTCTAGTGCAAATGTCACAAAATGGTAAGGTAACTATATATCCTTAAAATAGATGGGAGCTTACAATGGACACCTGTGAAGACACAGAGGACTACAAGTTTAATGCACATCCATTAAAATTTGGAAATGTACAGGTAACAACCACATTGAGCCCAAAATTTCTGTTGTGAAGCAAGACAGTTGTTAAGTGAGTTTTGCCCCATTTTACGACCTTTCTTGCCATAGTTGCTAAGTGAATCACTGCAGTTGTTAAGTTAGTAACATGGTTGTTAAGTGAAATCTGGCTTTCCTATTAACTTTGCTTGTCAGAGAATCCAAAATGGTGATCACATGATCCTGGGACACTGCAACCGTCATAAATATGTCAGTTGCAAAGCATTTGGATTCTGATGATGCAACAATGGAGATACTACAACAGTTATAAGTGTGAAAATGGTCATAAATCAGTTATTTTCAGTGCTGTTGTAACTTTGAATGGTCACCAAATGAATGGTTGTAAGTCAAGGACTACCTGTATTCTGTCTTACAGTGTATAGCAGAGGTGAAATGCTACCGGTTCAGGCCGGTTCACCTGAACCGGTAGTAAAAAATGCTACCGGTTCCAGTGAACCGATATGAACTAGTATATCCGACTATCAGCTGTGCGACGATCAGCTGTGCCGCGAGATCTAGATTAGCTAGAAAGCAGGATTTCCTAATCTAAATCGCATGGCACAACTGATCCCCCCCTCACTGTTCTACCTACCTTTACAGACTCTGCTAGCTTCAAAATGCTCCTTTTTCAACACACGGTAGTGCCTGTGGCACGCATGCGCACACAGCACACATGCACTCGCAAAGCGAACTGGTAGCAGACTTCAGAGAATTTCACCCCTGGTATAGTATTATAAACCAACAAACCACAAACACCATTTGTGCAATTGTTTTAAAGAATAAAATCTATCTAAAACTAAGTCTAATACCTGAAAATAAATTAGCTTTGTATAGTCTAGATTTGTATCCTGAGTATACAGAGATAAATAATATAAAACCACAATATCAATATCAATAATGTAAATCCACAATATCAATTATAACATTCCTGCCATCATCACTTTTTAAATGCTGGCAAATTAGAAAATTCATATAACAAAGATGGCGGAGCTCGTATAGCTCCTCCTCCTGAAAGAGAGGAAATGAGCAAGGAAACTTACCTAATTATACAGAAATGCAAGAATCAGGAGGTGAAGAGCAAGCACAAAGGTAGCCAGTATCTTAAGAGTTAAACATTTCCACCATGACTATTACCGTACATGTAACTATTATATGTTGAAAAAGAATCCTGGCTATCAATGTTAACCATTTAAGTAAACTGGAAATAGATTAGGATGACCCCGACTCTAGAATCCCCCGGGAGTTGAGCGGCATAGAAATTTTAATAAATAATAAATAAATATTGGATTTGGTAAGAACTTGGATACTTGGTTATGCGCCAGGCCTGAGATCCTGAGTGTGTTAAGGGCCTATTTTTCTAGCCATAACTCTACTGTTACGATTTTTCTCAACTGCTGTATTTATTTTTGTATTGTTTTTATTTGATTTGCATTTTATGATTGTTTGCTGCTCAGTCACTTGATTAAGATGGGCAGCCATAGAAACTCAATGAATAAACAAAAAGTTTTTTTATGACTGTTCTAGGAAAAGAAAAGAAATAATTAATTAACAGATTAACAGAGTTGGAAGGGACCTTGCAGGTCATCCAAGCAGGAGACCCAAATCTGCTGCTACCTAGGATCAAACTCACAACCTCCTGATTGTGAGAAATACTAGGGGACTTTTGAATTATGTTAATTGGAGGTCAGTTGTGCTTGTTATAGAAAAAGAATAATAATAAACTAAAAGATAGAGAGCCAACATGAGAATATATAGCAGAAAAGATGAAATGAGACTAGCAATACGGCTTACCTCAAGGAAATGGCAAAACCATATCAGTGTAACAGACCATCACTTCTACTGTATTAGTTTTATCAGAGAACGAATATGAGCAGCATTTTAGAGATGCTGTGTGTAGTTAAAAACTTGATTGGAGAAAAAAAATAATTTCCACTTAAGTGATACCTGTAATTGTAAAACTCAATAACTAACACTATATGCTGTTTTCCCCCCCCAAAACCCTTTTTGGGCTACTTCAAGTCAGCATGTTTAATTAACTTCCTGGAGAGCTAAAAAAAACTAAATAAAAATAATCCACTAAACCCTTTGCCTTGGAGCCTACTGCCCGAAAGAAGAAAAGACAAAGGCCTTTTCATCAAGTTCTATTCAGTTTGCTGATACTGAGACTGAGTGACACAAAGCTTATATCTTTGGAGACAGCAATATTGGAAGATGGTTCCACCATTCTGAGGGTTGTACCGATTTATTGTCCCAAAGGCTTAACATAGAAATTAATTATTCCCCAAAAGTCTGAAGAGCAGGCATCTCTTTCTTCTCTGAGGAGCCTATAATGATCCTGAACTCAAAGTAGACACAGGAGAGATGCTTCATGCTACCATTTTTTTGCTTTTCTAATTGGTATAAGTTATTATCAAAAGGAATATCAATACTGTTGTCACTAGCTGTTATTTCCACCATCTTAGGATAGAGGAGCTTTCTGATTTTGTGGCTTATTATCTTTAATAGACCTGTGTAAAGCAGTATTATGCTACTTCATGGAGCAATATCAAAAGGGTACTTAGCTTGAGATTTTGATTGAATTGAAGCATTCATTCAAGGCTTCACACAGCCTGAATCCTTATCCACCACAGTATAACATTCATGGGTATCTGAAAGTCTCTCTTCTTTCTAAGTCTATCCATGAATTCCAGTTACCAGTATGGACTCTGGATGGAAAGTTCCATTGACTAGTATGTTTCCAGAATAGGCATTGTGCCTGGTCTACTGTCACAATTCTAGATATATACTTCAACTCTAATATATATTGCTTTGCCAGTACTGGCTTCTAAGACTCTCCCCCCCCCCCCATATTGAAATGACCCCACTAAATGTTTAGTGTTTTAGAAGTACTCCTACTTCCAAAATAAAGAATTGATTGGGGTGCTGGGTGTTGTGGCCTGCCAGCAGCCCGTGCAGCTGGTAGCTGATTCCGACAGCGAAGAGGCTGATGTGGTGATGTGCCAGCGGCCTGTGCAGCTGGCACCCGAGTCAGACAGGAGGCTGGAGAGGACTCGGTGCCAGAGGCAGAGATTCAGCCAGGTCCTTCAGAACCTCCAGAAGCTCCCATCAGTGATGAGGAAGAAGAGGAGGAGCCTATTCTCAATCCATGGGCAAGCAGAGCTGCCAAAAGGCAGGAATGGTTCCTCAGGAGGAGGTCTCCTCGGGAGTAAGGCTTGGGGCTAATTGGCCACTCCCCTAGCCTATTTAAGGGATGACAACAAAGGAGCCAATTTGCAGGAAACAACTATATTCATATTCCTTCGTGTCTTGACTCCAGAAACGTCTGATCGGCTCTTGTTTTCTCTCTCGGCATTTTTCCTGCAAATTGCTTCTGGGCATTTTGCCAACCACCGTAAGATTGCTATTATCTATAAGACTGTTTACGCAAAATTGAGTTATTATTTCGTGGACTTGTGCCAGCTGTTACTGAAATTGAATTAACAACCAATGTTCAGAAAAGACTGCTTTAAACTGTATTTGTATTTGACGACTACTAAGAAAGCTCATTAGTAGTCCTTAATTAGTAAACTAAAGTTTGTACAGACTTTGTGTGTGCTGCGTTCTTTGTGGTCCGTAGCTGGGGCAGAACAGTGGGTTTCTGGTATCAACAAGCAACTTTGGATCCATTTCTGTCTTCTATAAGTGCTGAAGATTGGGAAGCTGATTTGTATCTTTATGTTCAAAGTCATGCCTTTGGTTAAGTGATATCCTCAAGCAAAGAGAAGGACCAAAACAATGAAATTGGGGAGTCAGAGCACATGGTTCCCAAGTCTAGTAACAATGATGAGTACCATCAGAATCTTTTTGATACTGACCTTATGACCTTAAAGCCAGTCTTACCCAGTTAGCATATAGGATTTTTTCCATGATCATGCCAAATCAGCAGAGAAATGGAGCGGTGGTACAGTGAGATCAGCTTAGGACAGAATTGATCAGTACAAGCATTAACATTCTGTATTTTAGATCACTTTTGAGTATAGGCTGGCACTGGAACAACTCTTGATAACAGTGAAATCTTGTATATCTTATGATTTTACTTTAAATTTTACTGTAAAATATGATACAGCTAGCTTCTTTTTTGTTTGATGCTTTCCTAGAAATGTTAATACTTTAATACAACCTTGACACTGATGACAAACATTAGTTTGTCATTTGACAACTAGGAGGAACTTTATTCCCTTTGAATATGATATTTACCTTTGCAAGTTGAATTTATGACCCTTAAGCTGCTGGTTAACTGACTCTGACCTGATGATGCAAGACACTGAGAGACAGTCCTTGTGCATCCTGATAGGTGTGGTTAGAAAAACAGAGCTGAATAATTACCCTGTATTGTCCACAATCTTTGAAATGCACAATCCACAGTAGTCTAGACCAGTGATGGCGAACCTTTTCAGCACCGAGTGCCGAGAAAGTTGTGTGGAAATGTCACGCATGCATGCACTCGTTAGGGCCACACTCTGGAAAAGCCGAACTTCCAGGTTCTAGTGCACATGCGCGCCCGATGATGAGCTGGCCGGCGCGCATGCGCAGGCCAGTTTTTGGCACTGCTGCACACACAAAGAGATCGTGCTCCGTAAAAGCTGAACTTCCAGGTTCTGGTGCGCATGTGCACCTGACAATCAGCTGGCTGGTGCGCATGCGCACAGAGGTTTCCGGCACTGCAGCACGCACGAAGGAGAGCTGATCATCGCGTGCGCATGTGCGCCAGAAATCCAAAAGACAAACAGGCGTGTGCCGGGCGACATGGCTTCGTGTGCCACTTTGGGCACGCGTGCCATAGGTTCACTATCATGGGCCTAGACGCTAGTGTTAGCCTGCTTTTTTGAATCTGTACCAACATTTTCTATGGAAGAACTCTGATTCTCCTCTCCCAGAGGACAAGACGGCAGTAGCCAGTATGTTCATTCCTAAGGCATTCTGATTCAGGAACTAACAAATCATTACAGATAAACATCTCCATTATTTAATTATGCTATTTCAATCTTGCCCAGATAGCTTGAGTTTGTGTAAGATCTCCAATTGACGGCGAAAGCTGGTTAGTAAAAACAGTTCCTGTTGTACAAGTGTGAATCAGCTATGTCTCAGTTCTGTTCTTGGACAACAGGTTTGAAAGATTTGTAATTTTCCAGAAATATCCAGTAGCATTCTAGTCAGTTTAGTAAGCAGTTGGCTCCAAATTCAGCATGTCTCTTTAATACTTTCAAATTCTGTTCTACTTTTTGGGGAAAAAAACCTCAAGGAACAAGAACAGATATTGCCTTTCACTTTGGAATATCTGCCAGTTTTCTTGTTTTGTGTGCATCTTGTGGTTAATATTTCAACTTGAGAGGTAATTTAACAGAACTGTGAGTACTTACTATCATCCATTTCGAGTTTGCTACATTTCTTGCTACATTTGTGGGATGTTGTTATTCTCAGTATTATTACCCTTGCTGGATGAGCTAAGGAATTTATTGCAGAAAGGAGCCATAGAGCCTGTAATCAACCACTGTTTACTAATCTTAGTACAGATTAAAGGGAGTCATGTTTATAATATTTGTAATGTGAAACTCAAATTGTTGCCCACTCCAGAATCCTTTTTTTCCTACAGGACACTGATTTTTGTTAGTTTCTGTAGATCCTAAGGACTCTTGTTTCATTTCTCCATTAGTCCCCCAGTATAGATAGTTCCTCTAAATTGTCCGGGGATATGTCATTTTAGCTTGTTAGAAATTCCTGTCTAACTATATCTAGATAACTATCTTCTAGTTAGTTCTGATGAGAATTGCTCTGTAGCTTATTTATTTACAAGAGCTGAGCTACCCTTTTCTGAATGAATTATGACTTTGTTTTGGCTGTCTTAAGCATGATAATTATGACTTTATAATTAATTTATAATTTGTGTAATCTGCTATGGTAGTTTAATGCTTCCCTACTAACAAAATGTCACATTTCAGATAAAAAGTTAATGTTTGCAACATTGAGGCACAAGTGTTTCTTTTTTGTTGTTTATTATTCAGGACACATTAATGTTCTGTATATATTGGAAAGTACATGACAGGGATTCATACAGAAATTACATATGTGATAATGAAACATATTTTGTATATTGCATGAAACCAGAGATGCTTTAAATGACAATTCTTGTTACATCTAGAAAAATATGCTATTGGGATGAAACAAATCTTTTCTTTTACAGGAATGTGAGCCAGCCAATCGTCGTATATCCTCTATGACAGTGATTCTCAACCTTTTCTTCACCACAGACCCCCTTTAAATACCTTTTGTGGCCACCGACCTCCAAGACTTAACTCAAGATTTTAATCATAACATTTCTTCAAGCCTTCATGGATCCCCTTTAATGACATTGCAGCCCCCTGGGGGTCCACAGGTTAAGAATCACTGCTCTATGATATTCTATTCCATTTCTCTCCAGTCCTATCACTGACAACATTCTGGGGTTATTAAGCCTACTCAGTCTTAGATGGATTATTTCTGGGTCATTAGGGTGTTCTTACTCAAATCTTCTGGATAATCAGAGTTTATTATTACTTTTATTCCATAATCGTAAAATTCCTTGAGCATCCTAGGAAATTCTTGTTTTCCATTCTCCTGTTTGGGTGCACTGAATCTGTCTGTCTGTCTGTAGCCCAGAGCTCCTTGGGTAAATGGATGGCTTTATCAAACAGAAATAAATATAGACTAGCAAGACAGATACATTAAAAAGAAACTTGGTCATGGCCCTTAAAATGGAAATTATCAGCTCATAAAACAGACTACATCCACACGGAGCTCCATTAAAATCCTGGCCTTAGGAAAAGAGCCAGGTTTTCAGAAGGGGGGCTTCCACAAGACAGGCACCATGACAGAAAAGATATTCTTCCTGGGGCTAACCAGGTGACACTGCTTCACTGATGGAACTCTGCCAGATCTAGTGGGATGGACCAAAATCATTGCGGGTAGGTGATCTTGCAAGTCTCTCATGCCATGTGATGACAGATGACAACCAGCATCTTAATCTGCACTCAGAAACCCACTGGAAGCCAGTGCAGCTCATACTGTGGTATGACCAATACTGCATGTGCTACTGAATTTTGGACCAGCTGAAGCTTATGGATGTTCTTCAAATGCAATCTCATGTAGAGTGCATTGTAATAGTGCAATCAGAAAGTGACTAAGACATGAGTGACCAAGAGCATTGCCTCTCAATCTAGGAATAGGCACAACTGATGCATAAGATGCAATTATGGAAAGTTCCTTCTGGCCCTAGCTGCCAACTGTTCCTTAAGCAAGAGCCGTGAATTCAGAAGAGTCACTGGATGCACACTAACTCTGGGGGAATGTTACCTCATCCAAAATTAATGATGGAAAATCACTGGATACCTTAAAACCCACAACCTCTTAGTTGTGTCAGAGTTGAGCTGAATCTTTTCTTTCCCATCGAGACCTGCACAGATTCCAGGCACTGAGAAAAGCACTCTGTTAAGTTGGGCTTGGCTGGTTTGAGGCAGAAATATATAACTGAATTTTATCAGCACACTGATGACACTCTTGTGCCAACAGATGATCTCACCCAGCAGTTTCATATAAATAGAAGCAGAGAGAGAGAGAGAGAGAGTTGAGGTCTAGGATTAGACGTTCTCCCCCCCCATTCTTGCTCAGCATTCATTGAAACCAACATAAGAGAAAGGAACAGAACCACTGAAGAGTTGTGTGTCCCACTCCCAATCCCCTCAGCTGGTCAAGAAGAATACCGTTATCAATGTGTCAAAAACCTCTTGAGATATCAGGGAGAGCTAACATGAATACACCAGTCCCATTCTAGCCCTCCCCAAAGTCATTCACAAGTCCTATCTTGGTACTACATCCTGGTCTGAACCTCGACTTCAATGGATCCAGATAATCTACTCCAGAATCCTTTGAAGTTGCTGATTTGCCACCTTATCAATTATTTTTCCCAAAAAGCGAAGGTGAAGAGATTAGATGAAAAGTGTTCAGTACTGCTAGATCCACAGATGGCCTCTTAAGGAGAGGGCAGACCACTGTTTCCTTTAGAGCAGGTAGAAGTGCTCCCCCTTGCAACGAAACATTCACTTCATGGACTCAGCTGCACATCATCCCTCTGGAGACTGTGACAGCCAGAAAAGATATGAGTCTCAGGTGGCAGGGTCACAGACTGAACTTAGCTCTGATAACTGGACAAGACCAAGCCTCATTTCCAGCACTGCCGAAGGTCAGGTTTAAGTCAATCTAAGAGATCTTATCTCATAGATGCTTGGCATAATCGTCATAGTAGCCCTGAAAGCATTCCACCTACCCCTCCTTATGCAGAAAGACTGAAATGGGATCATCAGGTAACTCTCTATAGGTACAAGTACTCCTTATTGGGCCCAGAATCTCAGTCACTGAGCAAAATGGTTGCTAAATGATATATCACATGACTGCTTCTTTCAGCAACCACAACTCCGATTTTCCCAGTTGTGGCAATTAAGCAACCACAGAGGTGGTTAAGCAGAGTGCCAGGGAGAGGGCACTAAAACAGCAGTCTTGGAATCAACACATTCACAAATAAAAATAACTTGTCATTATGCATTTTCCTTTAAAATATCATTTCAGAACTCAGTAAGCAAGCTGAGATTTTACTTTCAATCCACCTTTTCCATGTTCTTTTTGAATCACTCTGTTTATTCTTGCCATTTTAGTATTTAGATATATTACTAAAAGACTGCAAATAAAACATTGATGGGAAGATGCCTTCCAATAAATTGATTACATTATCTATTGCATACGAGGAACTACTACTGATAATTCACAATGACCAAGAAATACTAAGCTGTCTTGCTGTCGACCCTTCTATTACTTTCCACAAAGGGTATAATGTTCTTAATATGGACATCTGTATTTTATTTTAGGAGTATGACAAGTTGCTTCTGGAAGAGAAACTGGACTGACTTCCCTTCATATGAGCATATTTTAAGCAAGCTTCAATAAACAGTACAGTATGCACTACAGGAAATGCCATTTTTAGTTAATATTTGCTGAGAATTTTCTCTCTCACCTCCCCCCTCCCCCCATTTGTAGAACAATCTTGATTTCCCCACGGTCTTTACAGAAAAACTTTAAGTCTGTTGCAAAGTCTGTCATTATTACCAGACTTTTATATTCCCAAAGATTATTAAGATTCCAAACATTTTTTTTCTAGTAAGTCGCTAGAAACAGTTGCTGAGTATAGTTCTTTTTATAATTTCACTAGTAGCTGGATACCCGTGCTTCGCTACGAAACTATGTGATCGGGCTTGATAAATTGACAGTTAAAGCTTGAAAATTAATGAGTAGTTACTTGATACATTGACACTTAAAGCTTGAAAATTTATGTAGAATGTGTAACTCTTTAGCATCAGAGCATGTTAATATAACACAACTTTTCAGGTGGGGAGGGGGAGTAGAATGTCTAAACTCCCAGCCCACAGGCCGGATGAGTCACGTGCTGGCCACACCCACACCTGGTCTAGCGAAGGGGTAGCATCAGAGCGTGTTAATATAAGGCAACTGGCAGTTGGAACAGAATTCTTTTCAGGTGGGGAGGGGGAGTAGAATGTCCCAGCCCGCAGGCCGGATGAGTCACGCATTGGCCACGCCCACACCTGGTTTAGTGAAGGGGTAGCATCAGAGCGTGTTAATATAAGGCAACTGGCAGTTGGAACAGAGTTCTTTTCAGGTGGGGAGGGGAGTAGAACATCTAAGTCCTTAGCATCAGAGCATGTTAATTTAATACTGTTTAAGAAATACTAATGATCTGATGGTCATTTTGAAAAATCCTTTCTTAGCGAGCACCTAGAAGCCAAGAGGAACATACGTGCCAAGTTTCAAGTTTGTAGGCTTTACAGTTCTGGAGATTTTGTGATGAGTGAGTGGTATTTGGCTTTTATATACCCTGTTTCCCCCAAAATAAGACATCCCCTGATAATAAGCCCAATCGGGCTTTTTAGTGCATGGCAATAAGGCCAAGGGCTTATTTCAGGGTTCAAAAAAATATAAGACAGGGTCTTATTTTCGGGAAAACACGGTATATATAGATTTGCTATTATAATTTTAGTCATTTTAGCCATCTGAAGGCAATATTAATGAGGCTCAGGATATATGAACATTTACTTGTTAATTTATTTTCAATGTAAGGGTTTATGGGTTAAAGTTTAATATTTATGTCCCTATGTTTCAATTTATACAGCTATAAGTTAAGAAGAAAGTTGGTTTAATGGATCACTCAAGCCCTTAGTTGACTCTATTTATATCAGTCCATATAAGATAGGTGAAAGATTCCCATTCACATGAACTTGTGGAGGATGCCCATGTAAAGAGGGCATTATACTCTGAACAAGTACTGTATGTCATAGGAATATGCCTATTACGTACACTTCTGTCAATTCACAGGCTCATTATGTGGATATTTATTATCAGTGCTGCTTAGTAAATTAATAACATTCAGATGAACTATGTATGCCAGATTGAGTGAACACTATACATTTATAGTATTCTCATTTCTTTAGAGCGGAAAAGTATACATATTATGCCTCTGATTCCATTGCTATTAGTATCTATTGATAAGTATAAAAATACAGAATAGTGTTATTATGACAAGACTGTTGGGAAAACACCCGAAAAACTGAGAATTCACTTATTTTCTTTCTAGCCTCTTTCATTAGCTACATGTTAGAAAGATATTGATCAGTTAGTTTATTAATTTTCCACTGCTTTCTACATTATTTATTCTTATTTATTTTTCAGTTTTCATTTCTTAGGGTTCATTATTTTTCTTCAATGAATAGCAACAATTCAACTTTTAAAAAATTAGATTGTACACTGAGGAATGTTGATTAGCAGAATAACAAGCCATTACTTTTAAGTATGGGTACATTACAATAGTACTAAAGGGCAATACCCCATCCTTCTTTTTACTCACAGAAACACCAAGATACACATTGGAAATCTCAACACACCACCTGGTGGTAATAGCAATCTCATTTGTTAGAACTAAAAATACTGAAAAGGAAGTAGGAAGTATCATATTCAGCACTGTCAGAACTTCTTGCTATATGACCTACCAAAGCAAACCTGAGGCCAGGATGAATAGAATTGGGGATCTGTACCTCCATTTGATATTATTGGAGTGGCTGCAAAATGCAGCCCATGTGATCTTTTGAAAATGCTGTGGTTACTTGCAGCCTGAGACTGATCGTGAAATGATTGCATGTTAACAATACCAGAGCACAATTTACAGGCAGAAAATATTCTGGTCTAGTCTTTTACCTGAGGGTAGAACAAGAAGCAATGGGTGGAAACTAATCAAGGAGAGAAGCAACTTAGAACTTTCCTGACAGTTAGAACAATTAATCCGTGGAACAGCTTGCCTCCTGAAGTTGTGAATGCTCCAACACTGGAAGTTTTTAAGAAGATGCTGGATAACCATTTGTCTGAAGTGGTGTAGGGTTTCCTGCCTAAGCAGGGGGTTGGACTAGAAGACCTCCAAGATCCCTTCCAACTCTGTTATTCTATTCTATTCTATTCTTTTCACCTTGTTGTATGTTGGATCCTTGATGGGCCCGTTTTAAGCTTGTGGACTAAATGAAGTGTCCTGTAACAGATTCAATCTGAATCCAGAAAAGGCAGAGGGGTGGGAATTGGGAAAACCTTTCTCAATTTGAATGAGATCTTATCTGCAATATATAGGGTTAGAGTCTCCCTGAAGGAGCATGCATACTGCAGTAAGGTGCTCCTTGAACATATACCATCCCTGGGTATTCTGGTCAGCACAGTGACAAGCACCTATATTTCTAACAGCATAAGAGCTCTCTTCTTTAAGTGGACTAACCTTGTAATCACTATCCATGCCAGCTACCTCTTGATGGGATTATTACAATACATTCTATATGGAGATGCCCCTAAAGAAAACAAGTCAGTAAGGACAGTGTTTATATGTGTAAGGTTATTGTATGCTTGCATGATTAAGGCCATGCCATTTTCATATTTTATTTTATTTATTTATCACATTTATAAACTGCCCAACTCCCTCAAATAAGAACTCTGGGAAGTATACAAATAAAATGTTAAAAAATAAAAGCTGAATATAAAATTTAATTTTATTTTTTTTAAAAGAGGCAATTATAGTTAAAACTGAGCATGAAAAGTTAGTTAAAGGTGGGGAGAGTACCTTCAGGGTACTAGCCAGCCCCAGAGTTGTGTGCCCCTCTGGGAGCCCAAAGTGAGATACAATGCTGCACTTCACACCTTCCAACATTTTGCTGGAGTGGCTGGATTAGGAAAGTACCACTATGAGTTTTTGATTTTATTTCAAGAATCAGAGTTGTGTTATAGGCTGGCCTAAGGATTTGCTGACAGATAGCATGAAAGTAGCTTTGGACTTTGTTTTCCCACTATAGAAGCAATAATATTATTGTGTCTGTACAATCTAATCAAAAGATATATGGTTGGCTTTATACTCAGATCACAATTAGGATGATCATTTTCTTTGCCACAAATGTTGATATGAGTAATGGGGACAGAGTAGGCACACGTTTTGCAACATTTGAGATACATTTTTTTAAAAAAATATTTTTTATTAAATACACATAAAACACAAACACATACAAAACAAACAAACTAGTAGGGGTACAGTTTCCCCATATTTACAATAAGCTTGCATCGGCTAATATCCACAATTATATTATCCCTTATGTATATATTTACACTTTATATTTTACTTGTTCTTCCTTTCTTTATTTCTTACTTATTCTATAACATTGTTGTATAAAATAATCTTACTTCTTCTATAATAGTTTATTTTTAACTTTCATATTGATCATTCAATTATTGACAATTTCAGTTCATCTTTTATCTATTCTTTCTCTCTTCCAGCCATTCATATAATTTATTCCATACTAAGTAATATTTGGATTCTTCTTTTTCTTTTATTTTCTTCGTTAATTTATCCATTTCAGCACATTCCAATATTTTTCTAATTATGTCCTCATCTTTTGGTATTTCCTCAATTTTCCAAAATTGCGCATAGGTTATTCTTGCCGCCATAATGATGTGTATAATCAGATATTGTAATTCCTTTTTATATTTTTTATCAATTATGCCCAATAAAAATAGTTCAGGTTTCCCATCTATATCTTCTTTTATTATCTCTTTTAAACATGATCTAATTTTGTTCCAATACTTTTTTTGTCTTTAAACAAGTCCACCATAAGTGATAGTAAGTTCCGTTTTCCTTCTTGCATTTCCAGCACCTTGGTGATGAGTTTGGGAACATCCTAGCAATTCTTACAGGGGGTAGATGCCACCTGTAAAACATCTTATATTGGTTTTCCTTGTATGCCACCGACATTGTTAATTTCCAATTAATTGTCCAATTTTTTTCCCATTTCTTCAAATCTATAGTGTCCAAAAAATTTTGCCCATCTTATCGTGTCCTTAACCACTTCCTCTTCCATTTTATATCTTATTAGAAATTTATAAATTTTACCAATTAGTTTTTCATCAGTACTGAATAGTATCTTATCAAGGTCATTAGGCTTTTTCTGAAATTTGTAGATTTTGGTGTCACTATGATATTTGGCTTGGACTTGTGTGTGTGTCCACCAGTCTAAGTTTATCCCATGTTCAGTTAAAACTTCAAATTTCCTTGTTCATCTAATTTTGTCAAATGTCTTTGAACTTGGGTTCAAATTGGAAATCCAATTTGGAATCTTTACTATTAAATATATATGATACATATAGTATAATACAATCATATAATTACTATAATATAAATACTTAATTAGAGATTTCTTCTAATCGTTATCAATACTTGTCAATCTACCCTCTATATCTATAATCGATACAGTAATAATATAATTATTTAGTTAATTAAAGAGTTCTTTCAATAAATACCAATCAACAATTTTACTGGCTGCACAGCCGGCCGGAAAAACCGTTTTTTTGGTTTAGTTTGATATTCTATTAATTTACCACTTTTACAAATTATTTCTCACACTTCACAGTCTTACTTCTCCACTTTTCACTCAGTAGTTCGTTTTTCCCTCCTCTCCAGCTTTGAAGTCTCTTATTTTCCTCCCTTCTCCTCTTAAAATTTTTCAAAGTCCTTTTATTTTATTTTTGGACTCTCAGTGACTTATTTTCAGGTTTCCAATCGATAGATCTACTGCTGCTTTTCCGTTTCTCGATTGTCTTAAATGTTTCCTCCTACTCAGATGACAATGGCCGCCGCATTTCAAACTGTCTAGTATTTTGTTGTCTCCAAGTTTCCGATTGTTTCAAATATCTCCGCTTCTCTACCCACAAGAAAAAAGCAAGAAAAGAAAAACAAGTATTTTAATCCTTTAAGTCCTTTAGATTTTCACTGTTTATTTCCACCTCCAGCTTTCAATCTTGCCATCTTTTTTTTTTTGCACTGTCACTGTGATTCTTCCGATCCCATGGCTTTTCGTTTCTACTCCTTCCTGATCGCCACTTCTGAGCTTTAATCCTGTTGCTTCTTCAAACTGATATCCGATTTCACCTCTTTTTCGGGTAACTTTTCCCTTTCGCCGATCAAGCTTAGGTCACACTCTTCTTCTTCCTTTTATATGGCTGTCACTGCTAAGGCCAGCCAGAATGGCCAGTTTTTTCTCATTGAAATTGAGGGGTTTCTCCTTTGAGGCAATTGCGAGTTACCTCGAGATCTCCGGATCTTCCACTCTCCTCCGGTCGATCCCTCTGAGACCGAACATGCCATATCAGGCCCCCCGATGAGGAAATGCAAGCTTTGGAAACAGAGCCCTGTTCCCTCGCTTCACTACACAGTGACGTCACCACCGGAAGCCTCAAGATACATTTTATATCCTTGCTATAAAACTTGAAAAAAAAAGTAGTTTGCCAGACCCAGAAATCATGCTGGCAAATCATTGGAAGATTGAGGTAGAGAAGCTTGTCACAATATCTATTACCTTCAATACTAGACCTAGTTGCTATGGGGACGTCATAGTCTAGCCTTGAAAAAAACATGCTAAAAAAGTATGCAGAGGGTGACTCTTAGCATGATGATATCTGTAAAATTTCCATCTCATCCAGACTTATTGTTCCAGTTATCTGAACACCTTCATTACAGTTTATGTTCCTTTGCACTGGGCTTAATCATCCAATCAAGGTTGATTGGTTTTTCTTTGTATTATAATGGCCATCTCATCTTTTACACTATTTTCTCCATATAGTCCTACTTTCTGGAATCATCTTCCACTTGAATCATGTCTGGAGCCAGATCTCTTGAAGTTAAGAGGGGGTCCTTGAAATGCTTCTTTTTCCAGAATCTTTATGAAGCTGGAAGAGTTTTCTTTCAAGCCATTATTCACTACAAATGTATTTTATGTTGTACTAGTATTAAGAAGTGTTTTGTCTGTTTCATTAGGGAATGCTTAATATTCAAGAATACATACAGTAGTTTTCTTGTGTATTAAAACAAATATTGCTTTATACTGTATATTTTTATTTACCTATACTGTGCTTATGTGTGCACAGAAAACAAAATTACTTTTATGCATTATTATTAGAAAATGGGGGAATTAATAAGGATAGTGAGTCCATTCCAGTGGATCGAATCATGTTTTTAGAGTATGTATGTGTGTGATGTACAGAAGCCGAATATAATGTGTCTGTTATTTTTAGCCCATTTCCTGCAAAAAAAGGGAGATTATCCTAACATCTTCAAACTTATAAAACAGCCAAGATATCTTCTGTTACTCAGCCTGATTTAATATACTAAGTTGACTGTGTTGATTCTCTCTTCTGCAAGGAAATGGACAGTTTTCTGGTAAGGAACTCAAAAGCTCCACTCCTTTTCTGTTTTACAAATAAAAAAGACATTGAGGTGTAGATAAGGAACCAGAGAACTGCATGGTTTTCTTCTATGGAAGAAATATGCATACAGACAACACTATCAAAAAATAAATGCTGGGCCGGATAGCAAAGAAAGTGCAGAGTTTCCAAATGTTCATCTGTAGTGAGTACAAATGCATCTTTCCTTAGAAACAGAAGACGTTTTTACTTTTGGCCCTGGGTACAGCAAAATGTCTGCATTCTCTAGCTGAGGCTATTCCATCTCTTTTATCTGAAGTCACTTGAGCAAGAAAAGCCCTCGGTTTCTATTCAGGGAGCTGATTCCCTTTTCTAAGCCAAGGCCAACAAGGCGTTTCCAAGGGTGACAGCAAAAACCCCAATGCCTCTTCTAGATGGTGATGGTTTAAAAATAAATGAGTTGCTCATCAGTCTATTAGGAGTTCAAAGGTTTTTCTAGCTAATCTGACTTCAGATGGGGGCGAATGACAAAATCACCTGAGAACTTGCGAAATACAATTGATCTCTTATTTCTCTTATGTTTTTGAAATCTCTCAAAATAGGAACTCCTAGAATACCCATCCTTTGTTTTTAAAAGTGTTTTAGACACTAAATGCCAATTACTTAAGACAGGGCCTTAAGTATTGCAACACCAAATGATTTCATTGCAGTAAGAATGGAGTAGGAAATAACATTTCATCTGTAATAATGGAAGTTAATCTATATGAGAGATATTTGTGCTGGTTTGGCACAGCAACCAAACAGGTCAGGTACAGATTTCAATGGATAGTTAGGACTGCAGAAAAAACAATTGCAACTAGCCTGCCTTCTATTGAGGATCTGTATACTGCACGACCTAGAAAAGAAAGAGGGCTGAGAAAATATCTACAGACTGGATATTCTGGATCGCTATAGGGCATTGCATGCCAAAACAACTAGACATATAGTTCCCACCACCACCAATGCCATCACTCTTGCTAAACACCTACTAATTCCCACAGCACTGTCATGCCTAAAGATATATAGCCATGTAATAGGGCTGTATTGCTATTAGCCTTGTCATCTTTCCTATTACTTTCTCCTATTGGTATCCTGTGATTTATCACTTTGTTGTTTGTATGTACACTGGGAGCTTATGCACCGGAGACAAATTCCCTATGTGTTCAATCACACTTGGCCAATAAAAAATATTCTACATATTCTGTATCAGAGTTATTTTGAGTTATCACAATGGCTGCTGCAGACTTGTTCAACCAAAGCAGGGAACAAAGCCAGAATTATTAATCACTTTTCTGCCTTGCCCGTGCAAGTTGTGCACACTTATGTTGGCCTACTGGAAACACTCTCGAAATATGCTCCCATTCGTGCAATTCCCACAGCAAATACTAGGATTCTTATTGCCATTTTGCTTGGGCAAGCACCTAATCAGGTTTAAAGAAAATGCAATTCTTTTGTAAGTTGGCCACAACTTTGTCCAGGTATTTGAGACCTCTTGATCTAATTCTTTATCTGTCGCTAATAGGTTCCCCCCCTTCTATTAGCAACTTCTGGAACAAATTAAAAGTACAAAGTATAAAGAATACATCAAATAAATCAAAGCATTTATTTGGCTAGCATTCCTGAGAATGCAAGCTGCCCAGTTTGATTTAAGACTGGCTGCTACACAAATGTTTTAAATGGATGAGTGACTAACTGAATGAATCCAACAAAATATCATAGGTAAATATCAGATTGTTAATTCTTTATAATCTCTTGTGTAGCAATTTTAGCTGAATAAATGCAATAACTTACCAATACTCATCAAAATACAAAATTTTCACCTTGCTGAAGTTACTCCTTCAGACAGTTGTCTACATTTAGTATTGTGTAGCATCTGTACTTCTCTGTGATTCTGAGTTAAAAACAAATGTTTTGAAATCCCTAACACACTTATACATGTTATCTACCTTTAAATATAATTAGTGAATTTTGAAGAATCCCAAGCAAAAGAATTCTTAACTTCTGTAGATCTTGCAGAAATACACAGCTGTTTCTCCATAAGGTATTTATTTTATTTATTTTGTGAGATTTATATACCGCCTCACAGTGCAAGCACTCTCTAAGCGGTTTACACCAGTAAGCAATGTATATTTATATTGCCCCCAACAATCTGGGTCCTCATTTTACCTACCTCGGAAGGATGGTAGGCTGAGTCAACCTTGAGCCGGTGAGATTTGAACTGCTGACCTGCGGATCAGTGTCAGCTAAAGTAGCCTGCAGTACTGCCTCTAACCACTGCGCCACCTCGGCTCTTTGTTATTGCTTTCTTTTCCAGAGATGATGCAAAGAATCCACATTTTTGTATTGGTTTTTAATATGTTGTTAACTGCTCAGTTATGAGAATGAGATAGGCAGCCATAACAATTTTATACATAAACAAACATTTACCAAATGAGCTCATCTGGTTTTAATTTTAACAAGTGTTTGGAATGTCTAGCTGTTCCTGAAATGTACAGCTTTTAAATTATTTAATAGACAATGAATGCTTTTGAGTCTACAATAAAAAGCTGAAACTTTAGATATAATAGCCCAGTGATCTGTGGGACGATTACATCTCTGCATTTTTTCATCTGTATAAATTCAGAACGTTCAAGATTCAGCTATCAACCTATTTAGATATCTGATCTTGATTTTTAAATGTTGTCTTCAGTGACTGCTTTTGGCAGATCTCAAATGTACCTCAGTACCTAATTCTTTTTCTGAAACCAAGCTGGCTCTAACACTTAAAAATTGAATAATGTCTATTATATTTAGCCATGGAAAAAGGAGAATTCCAAGTATTCTGTATTTCTAAAATTCACCCAGTAATAAAATAATTTAATAAAGTGTTAATAATAAAATACTTTTAATGAAAATATAATGGCTTATACTTTGTCTTTGGTCTGGTTTCTAAATTTATTTATTTATTTATTTATTTATTTATTTATTATTTATTTATTTATTTATTATTTATTAAACTTGTATGCCGCCCAACTCCCGAAGGACTCTGGGTGGCTCACAACAAAGATAAGAACATCATAAATATCGAAACCATCAAAAACATCTATTAAAAACAATTAAGAAGACATATACATCATTCATTCCTGGCCGGATCTTATAAGAATATAATGGTGAGATCAACGGCCCCAGGGCTGCCAGAAGAACCAGGTCTTCACTGCTTTGTGGAAGGCCAATATGGTAGGGGTAGTCTGGTCTCAGGGGGTAGTGAATTCCAGAGGGTCGGGGCAGCCACAGAGAAAGCTCTCCCCTGTGGGCCCGCCAGCCGACATTGCTTAGTCAATGGGACCTGAAGGAGACCAACTAAGTGGGATCTTACCGGTCATTGGAAGCTATGCAGTAGGAGGCGGTCCCGAAGATATCCTGGCCCTGAGCCATATAGGGCTTTAAAGGTAATAACCAACACCTTGAATTGCGTCTGGAGACCAATAGTGCAGCTCGCGGAGAATTGGTGTAATGTGGGTGTACCTAGGTGCACCCACGACAGCTCGCGCGGCTGCATTCTGGACCAACTATAGTCTCCGAGCACTCTTCAAGGGTAGTCCCATAATTTTATGTTGCTATTCACATCTGGCATTAGACAAAACCTGGTATCATTCAGCTTCAGAAAGATGGTGACTGCTGGTTAAAACCTTAAGCTGAAACTGAAGAGAGACTTACAACTTGATAGTAAAGCTTCACTTTTTGATTTTGGGCTTATTAGGATCTCGCAGTCCACCATAGTTCCTATGCTGCATACCTTGTGAAGCAAAGTGGGCATTTATGTAAAAAATCTTGAAAAACAGGGATCATCTTCCACATGGGCTCTTTACTAAAGCTGCTATGATCAATCTCCTTAGGATCCCACCAAGACGACCTGGTTTTCATAGTTAACTTTGGAATAATGGTTTAATTTTTGAAAAGCTTAGCACACAGAGAATGATCATCTTTCATTGAAATAAATGAGGGGGAAGAGATATCAAATTAATTGTTATAGACCAGAGGTGTCAAACTCGCGGCCCACAGGCCAGATTTGTCATGTGTTGGCCACGCCCAGCCCCGGTTTAGCGAAGGGGGAAAAAGTTGTGATACGTCACATGATGTGTCATCACGAGTTTGACACCCATTATAGACTCTGCAGTATAATGCTTCCCTCTGTTGCAACCAGGTGGAATAGCTGCTAAAAGATGACAAGGGGGATGAGAACCCAATGGTGATTATGCACATGAAGTACAAATGAAGTACTGTAGATTGACCACATTAAGAAGCTAAGATGTACAACATTAGCAACAACTAGACAACTTGTAATCCCTTGGTCATCATTTCAGAGATATTTCCTTACTGGATTCCTCAATGCCTTTTACAATGGCAGAGCTTCTGATGCACTTGAAAAGTTGGGATATATTCAGAAATGTATATCTGCCTTGAAAATAGCTCACGTTGAACTGGATAACCCAGTCAAACATCAGCACAGGACACATTGTATGACATTTTGTATTATGTCATAAATTGTTTTATGATAATTTTATGTCATAAAGTATTTTATAAAATTGGTTAAATTTCAATTCCATAGAAGTTGTGGGTCCCAGATTTTGGATCCATTCTGTAAATCAGTCCATTTGAGGTACCCTGGTTAAAAATTGTCGGCCTATGATGTACCACTTCACTCAGTTAAAGGTTATGGGAACAAGAGTTTTAGTAGTCTATAGATATTCATTGCTATCTATGGAAAACTATGAAGCCTCTATAGGCATAACTGCATCAACAAAAGCAATTTTGAAATATTGGTTATTTTGGTCAGATTTTGCAAGTAAGAAAAGTGGAGAGCTCTGATTTTGGAGCAAACTGACTTTCTCAAATTTCATATCATACTGTTGCTGTGAGAGTAAAATGAAGTGACAACTTGGATCTTTGGAAGAAAGGTAGAGTATAAATATAATAGATATGTGATGAAACAAAGAGAGAAAAAGTAAGAGATTCCCATTCCTAAGAGGTCTGTAAGGGGCGTGCACAAGCGCACCTTCGTGCCTACCGTCCCTGTCCTTCTGTCCTATTGTCCAAATTTACCTATACATACTTTGCTTTTGTTTATGTTTATATCATACCTGTTATCTTGTACACGTGTTGACAAATAAATAAATAAATAAATAAATAAATAAATAAATAAATAAATTTTAAAAAATGTTGCTTTTTCTTCTTGTCAAATGTCTCTTATTAAAAGCTCTTCTGGCAAAATGCTACAAGTACAAAACAAAAATAGAAAAAAAACATTGAAATATTAGATTATTTGTGAAAAAATATATAGTTTAATCTTCTAATTAATAGTTTGATGTATTCAAATTAAGTTTCATTGGTATACAGTTTGTATGTAGAGAAAAAATAAAGTCTGATTTTAGGAATGCATACTCTGTTTTGTTTAAACTAAAAATTGCTTTATTGAATGAAAAGGAAATAAAGTATGCTTTATAAATCAGAATCTATTTTATTAGGCTGCACCATAATTTAGCACTGACAGCTGTCAATACATTTTATTAAAGAAACATTTTATTAAAAAAACGCTTCAACTGGTGGTTTTAAAATTCCTTCCCCATCATTTTAAAAGTACTTTATCTTAGATTTTAAGGTATTTATTTATGCGGCTTAACTGCGTTTTTAGTCAGCAGGAAAAGAAACAAGAAACTTTACTTCACAGAAGCCGAATGTCGACGCTGCTTCGATTTATTCGTAGTATTGTACACGAATAATGGTAGAATCCTGTGGTAGAAATAAACGCACCTGCCGCTGGAGGGCGCCGCGAGCAAGAACAGCTCAAGCCACCTCAGGGTTGGATGTACTGTACAGTAGTTAGCGGAGCTCTTGAACTGTTTTGGAGCGCGAGGAAAGATCCGTCGTAAACGCGAAGGTTTTTTTTGGGGGGGGGGAGTTTCTCTTCTTTCCGTTGCACAACAAGCCAGGCGGATTATTTTCCCGCATCTTCCCTCGTTCAGTAGTACGGTGAATTTGTAGCTTGGGAGCTTCCCGAAAAGGATTAAAATATATGTCGACTCTTATTTGTGGTGTTCCCCCCCTTAACACGTTGGTCTTGTTCTTTGCCGAGGGAGCGAGTTGTTAGTTTTTTAAAAAGCGAATAGTACAGATGGGAATCAATACTGGATATTCAGCGCAAAAAGTCGTCTGGTTTCAAACACCCCCTCTCCGCGTGTCTCCCTTCAAATCACTGGAAAAGCCTCTCACCCTCACGCAGGAGATAATAATAGATTATTTCCTTCCAATCTTCTGGTAAATGTTTATACTGAATTTAGCCCACCCGATCATTTGTGTCATGGAATCTCTACCTTCTCTCCCTGTGTATACACACGCACGCTTCCAAGGCTCTGGTAGGCAGAAGAAGGCCGACAGGCCGCAGAAGAGAAGCCCACCCTGCCTCTTCACGCGCACTCACGTGCAACCACGAACGTGTGCATGCGCCCCTTCCGCCCGCCCGCGCGGGATCGGAGCCCCGCATCGCCGGCTTACGGGCGTCTCTGCGAGGAAAGGCTCGGCGTCGCTTAAATCGAGATTGCCTGGCAAGGAAGAGAGGCTGGAGGGGCGCGCGCGCGCGGCCGACGGCGGGGCGCTGACTGGTCGCGAGGTCTGCGCGCGGAGCAGGCGAGGGTCTATTTTTCTCCCACTCTCCCCCCCGCCTCCTGCTGCCCGAATGATGTCATGGAGAGGCAGCCGGCGGGGGGAGGCGCTGCAGGTTCGTGTGTACATAATGAAAAGGCGTTTGACAATCTGCCAAAAAGCACGGGAGGGAGAAACTGAACCTCCTGGATTTCGTAAATCGAGTCGTCATCATCTGCAACTACGGGAGAAAAGAAGAGGGGGAGCAGCGGCGGCAGAAGCGGCGGCGGCGCCTCGCGACTCGGCTGCTGCCTCCATGTGAAATCCCAAGCAAAAAAAAATATCAAGGGGGGGAAAAGGGGGAGGGTGGGGTGGTTGGGGGCAAGTCCGGGGAGAAATCGTTGTTTGGAGAGCAACGGTTCCCAGCGCCCCTTAAAATACGACCCTCGCCTCCTGGACTGGTGCATTGCTTTCCCCGTCTCTGGCGCGCTGGCTCTTCGGTGGGATTAGAAGCTTCTTCTTGGCAGCGGCAGCAGCCATGAATTCAGCCGAGCAAACCGTTACATGGCTGATCACCCTGGGGGTGCTGGAGTCGCCCAAAAAAAGCATCTCCGACCCGGAGGGATTTTTGCAGGCATCTCTGAAAGACGGGGTGGTTCTTTGCAGACTGCTGGATCGCCTGCTACCGGGTACCATAGATAAAGTAAGTGTCTTTAATATTCCTACATTTCCCATTAAAGCTCTCCCTCTCCCCTGCTCCCCCCTCCCGCCGCCTACGCCGGCCCGGCCCCATAAGAGAATCGGGTTTTACTTGGGCTTCACCGCCAGGGCGTCGCATAACACAAGGAACGCACCAAACTGCCCTTCCAGCATGTGCGGGTCTTTACAACCATTGCAGCCTAAAACCCCGCGCGGTGGGCTGCATAAGGCGAGGCTACCAGCTCCTTTGCGATTATCTGGGCAGAGATACCGAGAGGCTCGGGTAGATTAAAAAAAAAAGCGCGCATGACACGCCTGGATTCAATCCATCAGGCTCCTTCTCTTCTGGATATGTCGGAAAGTGAACCGAGCCCGGGACTCGCTTAGATCCACGCACTTTCCTTTGTCCAGGGTCTCTCACCCCCCCCCCCCCAAACACAGCCTTTCCCCACCCTTGGAAAGGCAGGAAGCGTGTGGCCTTTTCCGTGGGAAGGCTCTTGCGCGGACACATCCTTCCTGTCTAGCTGCAGAGGCTCCATTGTCAAGCTTGAAGGAGGGGGTGGAAACTGAGGGAGTGGGTGGGGTGGTGGGCCGAATTGGGAGCAGAGTTTGAAATATAGTAAGGCAGCTACACTTTTAGCTCTTCGGCCTTCAGGCAGAAGTGCCCCAGGCTTCCTATCTTCAAATCGTACCAAAAAGGACAAAAACGCATTAAGCCATCAATCACCCTCTAGATTTATAATTTATGTGTAATGTATGTGTGTGTGAAAGAAAAGAATCTAGAAAAAAAATTATTTTTTCATAAAATATTTAGATTCGAAGATGTGTTTTGTGTATGCATTATGTATCTTAACTATTAGTGAAATGTAAAAATTGTTTTGCTTTGATAGACATGGAGGCATATTTAATTTTACTTTGAGATTATTTTCTGCACATAAATACACATCACAATTTTGTACTGAGACTGTAGGTGTGATCATGCAGGGTTTATATATTATAGTTACAATTTTATATAAACCTCACACACACATGTTAAGTGCACTTCAACATGCAATATAGGCTTTTGTTTTTAGGGGGAAATGAGAAAAATCACCTAATTTCAATTCTGCCTTGACACTCCCATTCCTAGTGCTTGAATATGTTCTTCTTAGTGAGAAATTTCTTAAGGTGCCCACATTGCAAAATGATGACCTAGTTAGCAAAGCAGCCCCTGTGATTTATTGTGTTATTTTAAAGTCTAAGTTTAGTATCTTGATATTCAGATGGAACACTGTGTGATGGGAAAAACCAAGAACATAGTTTAAAAAAAAATATTGGGCATGTGAAATGATTTTTAAAAACTCTTTCCTCAAATTCTTGTTTATTCAAGCATTTTCAAGCATTAGTTTGAAATGAGAAGGTTCCATGTATTCTGCAAGAGAGAACTGTATGATTATTCCACATGTATACAAATGTACTTAGATCAGCAGATTGGACTTTTTATTTCTCTGTCTACTAGGAACCAGATTGTGGGTAAGAAGGAAGGGGCGATAGTGCTACACATTGATTCCCCCCCTCAGTATTTACTGTACAATGCACTTTGACCTAGATAGTGATTGAAGTTGCACTTTTATTCTAATTAAGGAGAGGCTAAATGAGAATGGGTAACTGAGCATTTCCATCTTTTGAGGAAATTGCAATAGCTGTGAATTAACCATGAGGGGCTGGGAAAAGTACATATACTGTTTAATGAAGAGATTATACTGGCCAGAACTTTTGGTACTCTTTTAAAGCAATCAGAATATTAGATGCATAGTAATGGCCACTAGAGGGTGGATTTGCTATGGAAGGTGTCTCCTAGTTACATCCTGAGAGGTTATGAATTTGAAGTTTGATTTTATTTTTATTTTTTCACTCTGAACAATAGCCTTAGAGATAGAAAAGTCCCTTGCATTTTTAAATTCCTTTCTTTAGAGATTTAAATATCTTGCTTTAATAAAAACAACAGACTATTTCTCATAAACCTTGAGTCCCCTTCAGGAATTTATAATTTAAATAAATTTATCAGTTATCATCCTGAGGAAGTTCTGAATATATCACAGAATCACAGGATTGGAAGTCTTCTAATCCAAACACTCCCTAGGGCAGAAATCCTCAGATCATGGTGGACAAATGGTTGCCCCACCTTTGCCTGAAAGCTTTCAGTGGCCCTCACAGCTCCAGGAGGGAGGCTTTTCCATGGCTGAATAGCTTGCATGGTCAGGAAATTCCTCCTTATATCTAGAGCTTCTTTAAAATCTCTGCCAGTTGCTTCATACCCAAAAGAGCAGTAGTAGGGGGTGGGGAACCACACCCACTTTCCTGCGTCAGCCTGGGTATGTATGGTTTGGTATAGAGTACTGTGTGGGCCCAGCTGTTGTATTACATAAAATATGCCTTATGGGTTTGTGTCAGGGGTGAAATTCAGCAGGTTCTGACAGGTTCTGGAGAACTGGTAGCAGAAATTCTGAGTAGTTCGGGGAACCGGCAAATACCATCTCTGGCTGGCCCCAGAGTGGGGTGGGAATGGAGATTTTGCAATATCCTTCCCCCAGGAGTGGGGAGGGAATGGGGATTTTGCAGTATCCTTCCCCTGGAGTCGGGTGGGAATGGAGATTTTGCAGTATCCTTCCCCTGCCACGCCCACCAAGCCACATCCACCAAGCCACACCCACAGAACCGGTAGGGAAAAATTTTGAATTTCACCCCTGGTTTGTGTATTTAGTGAAGCAAGTCAAAAGTGATCTATTCAAGAAACCATGATTTAAGCACACCATGCCTTAGCATAATTTGTGGACCATTATGAAGTATAAATAAACATATCTAGCCCAATGGTCAACATGGTTTTGATGGAGGCTGCCTAAGACTTATGGACTCATATTCAACTTTTTTGAGATCCAAATTATGCTTATAGTAACCTTGCCACATATCTTGCAAATACGTCTTTTTCAAGGCTAGGATGTGTTGACAGACTGACTAGACCTGAAGAATGATTGATACTCAGCAATTGTTGAATGTCCTGGCATTCTTTGAAATTGACAGTGTTTAGGAGTAGAGAGAAAATAAGGGAGTAAGCAAGTAGAATGAAATTTGCAATTTGTGTGTCATTGTCACTAAACTAGAAATTTTGGAATGGAAACTGAAGGCATTTTGTGAAAGAATGGCTATCTGCAATGTGCTTACTCATCATTAATTTGGATAATGTAGGCGTGCAATTCAAAAAAGAAAATCCTAGATGGTTTATGTGTGATTTAAGATAGCATGGGATTCTGTTATTATCTAACAGTTTTATAGGAAATGGGGTTTCTCTGGATTTCATTCAATAATTCTACTGCATTCTAACGTTGGCAACTATATTTATTGGGCTGTGGGCAAAATTTGAAAGTTAATATTAGAGGATTTTGAAAAAAAGTTATAGTTTGAGATAAGAGGGAAGTGAAAATGCTGCATGTATAGGCAAAAGGTTCATTGATATTTTAGCTTACTAATTTAAATATACGATTGTCCAAATTTTTCATTGTGATATTAACATTCTCAGATAGGATAGTGTTCCATCAGACTTTCTGATTTTTCACTTGCTGCTTTATCTTCATTACTTAATTTTGGAAGGTTTTATACCATTTCAATGTCAGTCTAAATTTCTGGATGAATGATTTGTGTCAACACACATTCATTTTTAAAATTAATATGACCAATAATACTGCATCAGTGAAAAGCAAATGTACTGAGCTGACTCTTTGAGATATATCTAAGACTGGTGAAATATTAGGCATACAAAATAGTAGAGATTTTAATGATGACCAAATACACTCATTTCACTTTAGGATTCATCACACATACTTCCTGCTAAATGCTAAAATGGCTTGCTTACCATTTATGCAGGACATGTCTTCAGAGCCTTCCTCTTAGTACCAGCCAAAAAACAGTGTTTTTTTCATTTGAAAACTCTACAGTTTCTTCTTTATGAAGATATTCTGTCACCTTGAGAAGGAGCTTGAGGGAGGTCCAGCTGACCTTTCCATCCATCCAGTTTCTGTGACCATTTCTCCTTTGATTGATGAAGAGATTAGAACAAGGGTGTCAAACTTGATTTCTTTGAGGACTGCATCAGGGTTGTGTTTGACCTCGGGGGCCTGAGGTGGGCGTGGCCAGGGTGGGCATGGCCAGCTTGACATCATGCATATAGGGGGCGCCTTTGGTGGCCCAAATGTTCTACCAGCAAAAACGGGCTTCTGAGCTCCATTTCCGGCTGCGATGGCCTCCTGCAATCCTCTGCCAGCAAAAATGGAGCTTGGGGGGGCTGTGCGTGGCCCTCCCGAGCTCTGTTTCTGGCTGCGACAGCTTCCTGCAACCCTCTGCCAGCGAAAACGGAGCTTGGGGGGGGGGACATGTGGCCCTCCTGAGCTCCGTTTTCGCTGGCAGAAGCACCATGGGCCAATCCTTCGCTGTTTCCAGGGTGGTCCCGCAGGCCAGATCTAAGCATCCCGGGCCCTGAGTTTGACACCCCTGCATTAGAACTTACCCAGCAATCAAATGTCTTCTATAGGAGCAAAGAAATAGCAACCTTGTGGAACCTTGGAAGTTACTGGTGTGGAAAACTTGCTTTCCAACAGTAACTTCCATACAGCCTGTTGCGGTCTCATACCACAACAGTCTTCTCAATGATAGCTTCCCTTGTCACCACTTCTCCATTCTTCTTATCTTCCCACCTGTATTCACCCTCATTGAATGCGGAACTGTTGCCTTCCCTGCTCTTATCCCTTTGTTGCCCCTTCTCTTTCCAGTGTGCTTTTTAGAAGGTATTATGATCATCAGGGGTGGGTTCTACTTATGTTCCCCACCGGTTCGCATTGTGATGGAAGTGCACGTTTTGCGCGCGCTTTGCTCGCATGCCTCCCTTCCTGGAAAATAATCAAAAAATAGCTTCTGCACATGTGCAGAAGCAAAATTTAGCTTCTGCACATGCGCAGAAGCAAAATCAAAGATGGCGGCGCCCACAGACCAGCACCAACAGAACCGGCTCCGTGACATCATCACCGGTTTACTAACGGTTCTAAATAACCGGTTAGAACCAGTAGGAACCCACCTCTGATGATCATTTAGGAAGCAGCAGTGGTAGCTAAGGTCTGCCCATGTAGGGATATGTTCTTGGCCCTACTTTGATAATGAACAGTGGTAGATCAAGGGGATGATAAGGGCAGCAAAGGAGAGTTGGACAGGGGAAGGAGAGGCAGGCAGAGAGAAGAACTCCCCCTTTCTTTCACTACTGATTTCTACCCCTGACAGTAGTAGCAATAGTGGACCTCTTTTCCTCTGCCAGTCTCATTTGAGACACACAAGAGGAATTGGATTTCTAAGTAAAATAATTTCCCCCCTCTTAGGGAGGAAAGCATATCACTGGGTTTCTGGATCCCAACTTTAATCTTAATAGTGGTGTGGCTCTGATGAATGTAAAAAGGGGTAGGGTTGCCATCTTGATTTTTTTGACGCCTCGTGAATGCCCTAGATCAGTGGTCCCCAACCTTTTTATTGCCGTGGACCGGTCAACGTTTGATAATTTTTCCACGGCCCACTGGGGGGGGGGGGTTTGCGGCATCGCGTTGATTATTAAATCAAAACAATCTCAAATATAAACAATTTTAATTTAATTGTATTTAAACATGGCATCAAAATAAAATACAGTTACAACAAAATTAATATAACCTAATTTAACATTTTAACTCTCTGGATTCTAGTGACTAGAACGCTAAATCAATGAGAACCCTGAGCTTGTTTCTCTGCAACGAGACGGTTCCATCTGGGGATAATAGGAGACAATGACACCCGAAGTGTCTTGCTTATGTCCAGTTTATTCCTTTGTTTTGTTTTGGTTGCAGTCACTGCAGAAAACCCCGCTTCACAAAGATAGGAAGTCGGAAATGGCAATAGGGATTTAAGTGCTGTGGTGGCAATCTCAGGGTATTCTGCCATGACTTTAATCCAGAACACCGGCAGAGTTGTATTCTCAAACATAGTTTTAAGGCCACCATCATTTGCAATCTCCAGCAGGACCCGCCGCCGCCGCTGCACAGAAGACGCAGTAGCAGGGCGGCCCGGTACCATTTGTTCTGCGGACCGGTACCGGGCCGTGGACCGGGGGTTGGGTACTACTGCCCTAGATCACGGGTGTCAAAGTCATGGCATCACGTTGCCGTCACATGACTTATCGCGATGTTTTCCCCTTTGCGGAGCTGGGGTGGGCATGGCCTGCGTATGACGCATCTGGCCTGCGGGCCGCCAGTTTGACACCCCTGCCCTATTGGATGAAAGGTAATTGGATGAAAGGTACAGGCAGCATGTGGAAGGTATAGGCAGCAGAAAAGTAACTGGTTCTTTTATTGAAACAATGGAATTTAAAATAAATAAATAAATAAAATAAATTCCCATCATTCTTTCCTTTTGCAGAAAGAATAACTAAACAAATTAGAAGTTAATAACAAAATGAAATAATCAAAGAAAGACTCTTACCTCTTCCTCCAGAGTTAAATAGGAAAAATCTATTTTTTGTTTTCCAGGATCACATCACAATTTTCAGTTGAATCTAAGGCTCATTGTTAATTAAAGTTGTCTTTTTAAAAGGAATACGAATTGATTTCAAAATCTGTTATTAATGGTTCTAATACTATTTAGTAATCTCTCAAAGTGAACAAGGAAGTCTATTTTGGTTTTTTAATGGTCTGTTGATAGAGGTACCAAAGCTTGATCAGAAAGATTCTGATATCATCTTAGGTTCTAGATGATTCCAGATGAGAAATGTCCCCAAAATCCAGAGCTTTCATTAGATTGACAAAAGCGTTGTTGCAAAGTACGCTCCACTAATTTTGTACATAGATATGTATGATGCTCCCCCCCCCCCGATACCTCTCTAGATGTCAGCTTGGGAGAGGATGAACCAGTTCCTGGCCTGTCAGGAGGGAAGTTGATTAATGGGTCCGAGCAGCCATCTATGAGGGATTTGGCTGAAGTGCAGCTGCAGCAGAACAGTCCTGAGGCTGCAGGTGGGGAAAGCATGCAGCTGCAGCTAGCCAGTGATGAGGAAAAGGAACTGTCTTCTGCGTCTGATCCAAGAACACGCAGGGCAGAGAAAAGGTAGGAGTTGAGAAGGTCAGCCAGATTACTTGTGAGGAGAAAGCTTCGCCCTTTCTTGATGGACTGCATTATTTAGCATAGCAGACAGATGGAGGCGATGCTGGGAACTTGTTCACTTCCTAGCTGTATGTTTTCTGGTCGTTGTGATTCCTGCCTCGCTTTGGATTGACACTGTGTCTCAACTTTGATCATGCCTTGGAAACTCTGGATTTTGTTGCCTCGTGAACCCTTGTATTGTGGATATAAGTTTGCCTGTTGGATTTATTTTGATTGAGAAACTTTCAAGGGCCTTGTGGACTCTTTGGCCATTGCTCTTAGTTTTGGTGATGGGATTTGCTGGGGAATATTAATAAACTCACTAAACCACTGTTACATGTGTGTGTGTGTGTGAGTGAGCGGGACAGCACAATATGGTACTATGATGCCAACTCATGTGGCTGTTAAATGATTCACAGGTCTTTAAATGAATCTGGCTTCCCCAATTGACTTTGCTTGTCAGACACTTGCTGGGAAAATCACAAATCACAATTAAATGACACTGCAACTGGCGTGAATATGAGCTGGTTGCCAACTGCCCAAATTATAATCATGTGTCTTGGAGTGATAGGACAGTCATAACTTTGAGAACACGTCATCAGTCACTTTTCCCAAAGCCGTCATAACATTAGACTATTGTTAAACGAATGGTCGTATGTTGAGGATTACTGGTAGTACTCAAATTACGATGAAAATGGAGTCCAAAATTTCTGTAGCTAAGCGAGACATTTGTTAAGTGAGCTTTGGCCCATTTTACGACCTTTCTTGTCACATTTGTTAAGTGAATCACTGCAGTTGTGGTCATTAGTAACAAAGTTGTTAATTGAATCTGGCTTCCCCATTCAGTTTGCTTGTCAGAAGGTTGCAAAGGGTGATCCCATGGCCTCAGGACACGGCAACTGTCAGAAATATGAGTCAGCTGCCAAGTATCTGAATTTTGATCACGTGACCATGGGGATGCTGTGCCAGTCGTAAATGTGAAAAACAGTCATAAGTCGCTTTTTTAGTCCTGTAACTTTGAACAGTCACTAAACAAACTGTTGTAAATCGAGTACCTATTCTAGTGGAATGCCATTTTGGCAACATCCAAGTATTAGTTTGTAAAACGCAGATTCTTCTTTCTCAGAGGCTATAATCTCAAAACATATCAATTGGAAAATTTGTTTACTGAGCATGTTTGCCACCATGTTATCTTGTTCTTGTATGATTTTTCCAACAAACTTCATATTTTCCATGTGGTCTAAATTAGAAGGAGCTGGCATTTGAACTTTCTGAAAACTGGGAATGTTTATGCTAGGTTGTCTTAAGTTGCAAGTCTTGATTTTGAGGAACTCCAAACAATAGTTATTTCAGAGTTGACAAAAACAACTTCTTCTCCTTGCAAGGAATTATCAGAATGACTTCGGCATTTTGGGTGAGGCCACAATCCAGATAGAAAGTTTAAATGCACAGAGTACTTAGCAGAACTACATGCTTAACAAGACGTTTTCTTAAAAGCCTCTGAATTCGAGCAAAAGATGAGCAGCTAAGAGGGAATAAAAAGCTCTACATGTAAAAACTCTTGCAGGTGACACCAAGCAGCTTGGTTCCCCACGAGTTATGAGAAACTGCCACCAATCTGCATATTCCCAAAAACATTTCATTGGGGCCAAGGGGAACGACATGATGTAATCACACCTGCTTTTTTCTTACAAAGTGGATTAGGTAATGTAGCAAAATAAATGTGATGTGACAGAATCATGTAAGGTATGAACTGGAAGAAGCAGGATAGAAAGACTATTGATGCGTTTAAACATCGATGTTTGGGAAGACTCCTGAGTACAGGTAGTCCTCGACTTAGAACAGTTCATTTAGTGACCGTTCAAAGTTACAATGGCACTGAAAAAAGTGGCTTATGACAATTTTTCACATTAAAGACAGTTGCAGCAGCCTCATGGTCATGTGAGTTACATTCAGATGCCTAATAACTAACTCACATTTATGACAGTTGCAGTGTCCCAGAACAGGGGCGGTTCCTCTTACCTGTCTACTAGTGCGCTGCGCGCGCATCATTACATTTCGTGCACACGCTCGCTACGTGCATGCATCCCCTCGTGAGATTTTGCTTCCATGCATACGCAGGAAGCAAAAAAAGCCCAAAAATTCGGGAAAAAGATGGCACTGTGTGACGGATCGGCGAAGACGGCACCGGAGCCGTCGCGCGCAAATTGCGCAATCGGTGGGCTGCTATCGGGACGACAGAGTGGACCGCACTGGTAGGAACCCACCACTGTCCCAGAGTCATGTGATCCCCTTTTGCAACCTTCTGACAAGCAAGATCAACGGGGAAACCAAATTAACTTAACAATATGATGATGATACTAATTTAAGAACTGCAGTGATTCACTTAACAAATGTGGTGAGAAAAGTCATAAAATGGGGCAAAGCTCACTTAACAAATGTTTCACATAATAACAGAAATTTTGGGCTCAATTATGTTCATAAGTTGAGGACTGCCTCAATATCATTCATGGCCAAGAAAGCAAATATATGCAACAGGTCCTCCCTTGAGGCACAAATGACCAAATGATCATATATTGGACACATTTCGCAAAGACGTAGCTGTCTTGAGAAGTCAGTGATGCTGGGAAAAGTGGAAAAAAAGAAAAGAGGCTGTCCCACAGCAAGATAGATAAGTTTCACTACAGTTTAGCAGTAATGAGTCCATTATTGGTAGTCTGAAAGATCAGGTTGGGGACACATCATCGTGAAGAAGGGCAGTCTACGTTGTCATTAAAAGTTGACATTGTTTTGATGACACATAATCAGTTGGATAGGTCATCTAGTCTAACTTCTTGCTTAGTACCCCAAATGGTCCTTCAGTCGCCTTTTGAATACTCCCAGGGAGAGGGATCCAACCATTGTTCTTTTGCTAAATAGTTCTTACTTTCATAAAGTTACTTCTAATCACTCTTCCCCAGTGCTATGTAGTACTAACTAGATAATACAGGGGTCCCCAACCCCGGTCCATGGACCAGCACCGTTCCATGGCATGCCAGAACAAGCATTTGAAAATATGCTCATATTCCCTGTCTTGTTCTGAGTCAGTCTAGAACTGTGATGGCGAACCTATGGCACGCGTGCCAGAGGTGGCACGCAGAGCCCTCTCTGTGGGCACGCGCACCGTTGCCAGCTGGTCTTCTGGTTTCCGGCACGCGCATGTTTGCTGGCCAGCTAGTCTTCGGGTTTCCGGAGCTCCAGGGCGCACATGCGCGCACATGTTCCGGTTTGGGCACTCAGTGTCGAAAAGGTTCGCCATCACTGATCTAGAATGTCTAACAGCCTGTTCACACATCATTTTTCTAAATCATTTACCACAAATTTATCCTAAAACAAATCAAATGCACTTGCACACTATGCTAAATCATGGTTTATTTAAACATGCATTATTTAACCAATGTGGTTATGCAGAAATCACAAACGTGGGGCATTGTATGATTCCAACAATAATAGCCTAAATCAAGGGTCTGCAACCTTAAACACTCAAAGAGCCATTTGGACCAGTTTCCCACAGAAAACACCGGGAGCCACAAAACCTGGGTGGGCGTGGCCAACTCAATGTCACTCCCACCCAGTCACAAGACCCCCACTCACGCCTACCCAGGTTTTGGGTTTCAAGGCTGCCTTGAGCACAAATGTGACACGAAGGCAAGTACAGGGCCGCTTCACTCCTGTACTAAGGCTCCACCGACCCTCCTTCTCTTCTCGCGACCCCCTGGCTGTCTATGGCAAGGCGGGAGGGTGCGCACGAGCAGGAAGACCCTCCTCAAGCGAGCAGCCAGGCTCGGCCAAAGTGCAGCAAAGGCGTGTGTGGGGCGGGCGCTCGCTCGCTTGAGGATCTCCTCACTTGTGTGCACCCTCCCAGCTTCGCCACAGCCGGCCCGGGGGTCGCGCCACACACACACACACACACACACACACACACACACACACACACACACACGGCTTTCATTGAAAAGCCTCCTCCAGGCAGCGAAAGTCCCCCATGCATGTTTTAAAGCCGCGGCTCGGTGCTGCGGGCCCGTCCCTCTTTCTGTCCCCGGATCCCATTCCCACCCTGCCAGCCCTCGTGTTAGCGAGGCTGGCATCAGTCGCGACCGGGTTGGGCCAGTGTTTCAGGGTGGAGAGCAGGTTGCGCGTCTCCCCAAGCGACCTAGGCACGTCCACAGGGGTGAAATTCAACATTTTTCTCTACCGGTTCTGTGGGCGTAGCTTGGTGGGCATGGCAGGGGAAGGAATATTGCAAAATCCCCATTCCCACCCCACTTTGGGCCAGCCAGAGGTGGTGTTTGCCGGTTCTCTGAACTACTCAAAATTTCCGCTATCGGTTCTCCAGAACCTGTCAGAACCTGCTGGATTTCACTCCTGGTCCGGCACCAACAAGCGCTGGAAGAAGCTCCAGCAAGAGTGAGGCGCTGGAGAATCTGCTCCAGCTGCTTCTCCATCTCCAACCGTTGCCCTTACCTTCTCAGGCCAGGCGAGAGTGACTGGGAGGGGAGGACGAGGGGCAGGCCAGCTAGTGGTGGGATCACCCAACAGGGAGCCACAGCAGAGGGCCCAAAGAGCCACATGTGGCTCTGGAGCCGCAGGTTTCCAACCTCCGGCCTAAATGATGTTTAAGTGAAACCATATACAGTATATATTAATCTAATAAATTAAACTGGTGTACTGGAAAAAGTATAAGTTAGAACCTGAGGGACTGTGAGGTCTAGTCACATCTTAGGGATGAGGCCATTTGGGTTATTTTGGGCCACTCAGTCAAGAAAGAAGGCAAAGACAAACCACTTACAAAAATCTTGCCAAGATAATAATCTGGCAGTCACCAGGAGTCCAAAATGGCATGAAGACACTAACCAACTAACCAACCAATTAACTAACTAAATAACTAAATGGCTTTTTTTTAGAAAAATAACTTAAATCAGAATTTATTTTTGAATAGGCAGGAATACAGTAGTACTGTGTTGTCAGCCATTTTCTCTTGCTGATTTTCTTTGGGTATTTACAGATTGTATATTTATATAGAAAACAGAAAGCTATAACCCGTTTTAAATAATCTTTCTATTGAATGGATTTTTTTCCTGGCATGGCTCCCATTCTTTTAAAAGCTTGATGCCATGCCAAAATGCAGCAAGTAGAATATTTTTTACTAATTTTGCATTTGCCTGTCAGTATTGCATTTGTTTTGGCACACATCAGGAAAAAAAAACATAGGAGCCTTACTGGGAAAAAAAGTGCTTGCTGTTATTTACATGATTACACATTCCAGAAGGACAAGCTGGTTCTGTTCATACAAGGCAACAATGCATACTCATCTAGTGAAAGTGACAGTACCCGTACACATTATTGGTTTTAGAAATTGTAATAGTTAGATTCACATATGCTGAACCATAGTCCATGAATGGAGAGAACCATTTTTGAAGCCTCTGGGATCCTTCATGTGTAGACAATTCCATTTGTCTGGTTCCTACAGCTTTTTGAAATAGAAACTGAATGGCAGATTTCAGATTTTTTTATAGGTTATTTTGTAAAGTTGGCAGGTTTAGCACACCACCAATCCCCAAAATAGAAAATTTAAACAACTGCCTAAAATTTGTATCACCCAATATGGCTTTGTGCCTAAGGTGGATCTAGAACTCACAGTCTCTGGATTTCTAGCCTGGTACTTTAGCATCAGTCCAAGCTGGCTTTCATGGCATATTAGTTTGTTTTCAAATCCTAGTGCTCACAAATATAGCAATAGCAATAGCACTTAGACTTATATACCGCTTCATAGTGCTTTACAGCCCTCTCTAAGCGGTTTACAGAGTTCAACATATTGCCCCCAACAATCTGGGTCCTCATTTTACCCACCTCAGAAGGATGGAAGGCTGAGTGAACCTTGAGCCTGGAGAGATTTGAACAGCTGAATTGCAGCTAGCAGTCAGCTGAAGTAGCCTGCAGTACTGCACTCTAACCACTGCGCCACCTCGGCTCTTCAAGATCCAAGAGCCAACAAGCTCTTTCTCCACAATATTCGAGTACTGAGAACTCAGTTAATTGGGTGGGTCATTGATGAACCAGAAATGAATGCCTCAGTCTGGCCTCTTGGGTTTGCCCCAACAAACAAGTCTCTGCTTTCTGTATAAACAAAGTGAAAGAGAAACAATTCATTTTCGACTTGGATAGCCTGCCTTGATGTTTGGATCCCTTTATTTAGCCATTTTTGTCCAGCCCCCATGTTGGGCTACCAAGGAACTAGAAAGTGAGCCAAACTAGATTACCTACTTCAATGATTAAATAGAGAAGCCTATGCAAGAATATGCAGTAAAATGCTGCTGTTTTGGCATTGATAGTTTATGCTTTAAGATAATGTTCTTAGATTGCAGAAAATTTATGACTGGGTTAATCCAAGATTTATTGCAAGGGTAAGCAAGCACCCAGCAGTAGTTTATGATGGTTAGGAGTCCTACGGGAATTGAGTCCTACGGGAGTTGGGTGGCATATAAAAATGACCAAATAAATAAATAAATAAAGTTAATCTGTGATCAGGTCTGCATCCCAATCTGGAACTGACCATAATTACCTTAAAATAGAAGGAACAACTTGTTAATACTTAAGAAAAAGTAAGTATTTGGGGCTACTTTCCTAGTATGCTAGGCTGTACCTGGTCAGGTGGCAAAAAATTAATCTGGGAGAATTCAGCTTCACCTTTTTCAAGAAATGCTGTTACTATTCATACTAGAGTGTATAACTCCTTCCCTATTTCCAATCAAGGACAATCAATTTCTGCCAGAATTCTAAGGAAACTTTTATAACTTCATCCTGGAGAATATATAAATTAGGTTGCATTGTATGAATCTTGATGTGTTTTGTTTACATTTGCTTGCCTTTGGAATATGGATTGTCAAAATGGAATGATAGCATATCCAGTGATGGGAAGCACTTCAGAGGAAAAAAATGGCATAATGGTGAAGAAGCAAATGAATAAAATTGATAACAAAGCAGCAACTATACTAGGAAATTGATCTCATGCCACTGACCTGTAAATCACACCACTGTGGTGAAAGTAGCTACCAAAATATTGCAGCTCTATTGACATAAAGAAGCCCCCATGCAGGATCCTCTGCGACAGTTGATCAAAGACGTCATAGGGCTGATTGTAGCCATATGGTCTTTTTCTCTGACAATAGTGACGATGTGCAGCCTCCTATGGAGATTTATGTATTCTGGCAGGAATTCTCTGAATGGGGCAGCTGTGTTTGGTCTGTTCAGGGAATAACAGTGCACATAGTTATTGTCATTTACAATGTTAATTCTATGAAAGCTGGTGAGACAAACATTTCCTAAATGTACATCAAATTAAATTGTATACCAGCTGTCCTGGTGGTTCAGGGAATAACACAATGATAATTGCTTCTTAAGGGATGCAGTTCTACTGTAGCTTTTGGGAAAATTTCACCTGTTAACTGACCTCTACCATGTATCATTTTAGAGGCACCATCAAAATTTCCTTATTGTGCTAAAGCATAATGTGGCTTAGCACAATGTATAATTCTCAACTGCAGTAGGTCAGTCATGGTTTATGACTTAGTCTTATCTATGAACTATTGTGGCTGTTTCAACAGAGTTTGGTGAAAAAGTATGGCTTAGGTAGGCAGTCAAAGGGTCATGGGCATTTGCCCAATTTCTGTTTTGTGACTTTTACAGACTCAAGATTACACTTCTGAAATTTGCTAGCAACTGGCTGTATAATAGTAATACTTTCCATCTCCTATTTTTATTAGGAAATGAACTAGGTATACAAAACCCCTGTGCATTATTAAAAAAATTGAAAATAGAAACACTGCAAGTAGAGCATCTCTTTTCAGTTCAACTGCTTTTGTTGTCTCTGGTGTGCTGGGCTTGTAATTAACCATGAAACCCTCAGTTTCATCATTGGGCTCCTTCCTGCCATCTTACATTCCCTTTGGCTGCTTCTGCTTTATTTAGTTGTAGAGTTGGACAATATGATGCTGATGTGATGCTCTAATGCAGTGGTTCTCAACCTTGCTAACTTTATGGACTTCAATTCCCAGAATTCCCCAGCCAGCCATGCTGGCTGGGGAATTCAGAGAGTTGAAGTCCACCCATTTTAAAATGGACAAGGTTGAGAAACCCTGCTCTAATGCCAACATTAAATAAAGAATAAATGAAATTATCCCAACCTTGTGAAATTGCATGGGATATCAGCATACATGCACTCCATTTCATGAGAACTCAGGCCAGAACACTTGGAATTATGTAAGATCTAAGGTGATGATATGGTTGCAAGATTCAGCCAATGCCATTGATGTATTTATTTTGGTGGATTGGCAAGCAGTGAAATTGTGTGATCATCCAAAGCCTAAAATAGATTAAAAAAAAAACTTTTGAAAACAAGTAAGCAAGCACTAGGAAGCGATAATGCAGTGCCAGAATCAAACAAAATGAATGCAACTATTCTATCATCAGTTTTTTTAATTATCTGGCATCAGAAAATTGAGTAAGTCTGTAGTACCACATTAGGGTTGAGGAGTCATGAATATGCCTTTTATGTCTAGATCAGTGGTTCTCAACCTGGGGATCGAGAACCCTTTGGGGGTCGAACGACCCTTTCACAGGGGTTGGGAGACTTTGCCTGGATGCCACCATTTGGGCTCTTTTACCCTCTGCACATGCACAGAACACTTTGCGCATACGCAGAGTGTAAAAGAACCCAAATTGCGGCGGGGGGGTGGGGGTCGTGGTGGCGGGCGCAGGGTGCGGCATTAGGAAGGTTGAGAACCACTGATCTAGATGGTTTTTCCATTTTCTTCTTTCTCTGTTGAATGAACTCAACAAATTGTATGGTTGTCCCTACCAGCTACATGCTGAGAATTCTGGAGGTTGGGCAGATAAAGAAACATTCAGCTCCAATCAGGAATTTTCTCCTATTATTCAATTATGAATCTCCAAGTTCCTGACTTATATTTCTGTTTCAGTGTTCCATTATTTTAAATGTATTATGTCTCAAAAGAAACCTATTTTGCCTTGAAACTTTTCTCAGTGATTTTATGAATTGATACAAACTTATTTTAAAAAATATATTTATTTTATATAAACTGTATAGTCAACTATAGATCTGGAATCACAAGATGGGAAACAAATCTTGGATATAAAAAATAGATTGGAAGTAGATATACTACTGTCTGATAAGCAAGGTTTGAAATAAGATTGTTTTAAAAATGGCTATGGAGGAAAAGATTCAAATCAAAGTTGGTTTCATATATTACACTTAGCCATAATGTAGTTTAATTTGGTTTGCTCCCACAAGTTGTATCTTAGCATGAACCTGGCAAGAATTTGTTCAGGTCAAATGACATGAAAGGTAAAGGCAAATCAACTAAAAAGTGGCAACTAATTCTGAGGTCATATTTTGTGAAAGTTGTGATTCAGATATTCAGCAAAATCTGTTTAAACTAGGTATGCCCAATGTCTGGCCCACGGGCCGCATGTGACCCTGAATAGTAGTAATTTGACCTCACAAGATGATATATATATATATATAAAGGAAGCTTATTATTTATATACATTACCTATATCATATATTTTATATGCAGCCTAAGACTATTCCTCTTCATTCAATGTGAACCAGGCAAGTCAAAAGATTGGACATGGTCTAAGCTCTAAACCATCTGACCATTGGGTGGGAGCCATGGCGCATGCATGTGTGTGGAAACAGACAGAGACATTAACATTAGAAGGGAATGATTTAAATAACTGAGATGTCACATGTATTGCATTTGCTCAAAAGAGAGGCAACCATAATTTAAGAACTACCCTTCCCACAAAAAAGTTTAGATAAAAAACAAGTATTTGCTTCCATAATATGCGGGAAAGGTAGCCTTATTTTCTGATAAACGATGTTCCTATTGATAGCTGGTCTGTTCACAAATGCATATTTGGAGGACAGTGCTTGTTAGCACCACAAAATTATTTTCAGTCCTTTTAAGTTGCTGGCATATATAAAAACCACTCTGAAGCGTCCTCGATGCTCTCTGAACTTAGTTGTTTTCTTGTAGACATTTCATTACCCAAACTAGGTAACATCATCAGTGTTATCAAGAAAACCAAACTCAGAGAGCACCAAGAATCCCTCATTTCAACCCTGAGTCACAAATGTTCTACTTTATTAAAAATCATTTTGCAATAAGTTACTCATCTTTTAGCTTGGCAGCCTATATTGTCTTGCTGATTGCATTTTATCACAAATAAGGCCGATGTCAGCTCCGGTGAGCCCTCCGGCCCGGAGCTCGCATTCCGCGGGACAACGCAGAGCCCGACATGAAGGAAATACGGAGCCACAAATGGTTGGGTGCTGACATATAGCGTCAGATGCCAGTGCAGCCGACTAACAGCTGGGTGTTGGCTGCAGCGATCCCGGAACAGGCTCCTGGAGCGGATTAGAGGGATGCTGATCATCTGGGTGTCGTGCGTGGGAGTTAAAAGTGGTGGGATGCACACACTGCACAGATTTGACACAAGCTTCACTTTACTTAAGTGTTTATCAGTTCGTGCCTGAGAAGCAAATTAAAGACTCATACAAACCAGCATTGGCTTTATGGTTCTTTATACCGAGGCTTATTCAGGAACCTGACAGCCGACATGCATAGTAAAATGATTGTCTATGCAGCTTCTTTTTGCAATAAAGTATTTCTGTTTAATATGGGTACCAAAGAACAGTAATTGATTGCCAGCATTAATCATGAATGAATGCAAGTATGAGGCCACCTGTTACTATTGAATGATGGCTATTAATTTCTACCCGTTTGTGTCTATAGTTTAAATAATCAATGAGAAGAATTTACTCTGTAAAAGGAAAAAGTTCCAAATTTGTTCTTTTATTGTAAGGTTTCTTATGCAGTCTCTTATTGGCACTTTCATGGAATTTATTCATCAATTCATTTTTGAAGCAGTTTTAAAAAAGTTGATGATCACGTATACATTAAAATATTTCTACAGGGACAACATGTGACACATTTTTGAACTTTTAAAATAGTTTTCCTTATAAGTTCAGGTGAAGTTATTCATTAGAGTCAATTATCAATTGCTACAAGTACTGAGAAATTCTGAGTTTCAGAATCAAGACTGAAAAATCCAGACTGAATTTTCCTATAAATCAAAGATAGATGAGCACTGAAAAACTGTCTAGATGTAAGGAATTCATTGTTACCATGGTCTTAGCTATAAGGCTTTATGGTACAGAGATAACTAAGATCTTCCTTATGTTAGTGGTGTAGACTTTCCATCACTCCTTACTATTGTATTGACCATGGCTGACAACATTTGTAAACTCCACACAAAGATCCGGGACTTCATTTCTCTGGAAGCTTCTGTGGGCTTCCAAATTAGTACATTGTGCCTGGGAAGTTGTGCTGTAGGATTAGATGCATATTCATAGATCCAAACCTGTTTGACACATTTCTGATAAGAACTAGATAGTTATATTTTTTCAGTCCTGGCATAATACAATAAAAATGAGCAATGCCCATCAAAATGTTGGCTACCCGGTCCCCAACCCCAGGCTATGGACAGGCACCAGACTGCAGCACTCCAGAAATCAGCCTCGCAAACGAGCAAAGCCCCATCCGTGTATGCGCAGGATTCAGGCAGCGCACAAAACCATGCCTCCTCTTGTCTGAGGAAAAACCTCTCTCCATGGAATTGATCCCTGGCACCCAAAAGGTTGGGGGCGCCATTTAGCTTCAATATTCTCTACTTTCCTATTAAAAATGCACAATGCAAATGCTTCATCAGATATGACCATCATCCTATTTGGGGTTGAGGAATCTGTTCTGCTCTTCTCCTAAAGAACAGGGTTCAGATTGTTGCACAGTGTCTTTTTACCTGTAGCTCCAGTTTTGTCAGTCAGCTTGAGAACATTTGTGTTTTTTTATGTCCTGAAATTGGGTAAGAGAGTTTATTCTCTGTTAACTAAAGGGTTTTTATTCTGATTTGTTTTGCTATTAGGTTTTATAATGTAGTTCATGATTTAATGATTGCCAATTCTCTTGAACACATCAAAAAAACATATTTGGAAAAATATATCACACAATTTTTGCTTCAAATGACCCAGTTATAATGGATGCCTGTAACCTTTTTTAAAAACCAGTTTTAATAATATATGGAACTATCTATAAACATTTCTCTACTCTTGAGTTATAGCATTTTCTGTTCATCTTTGAAGCAACAAAATTATGGTGGCATGACATTTGCCAATTCCTGCCCTGCTTTTATTGCTTCTATTTCCAATCGTTGCCAGTCACTTAATTTCCCTTTAATAGATGGTGCTTTTGGATGCTTTTGACAAAAGGGGATAAATTTTACTTTTAACTTTAGTTCAATTTGGGATGTCTTAAACTAATCAAGGAGTGGAAACTAATCAAGGAGAGAAGCAACTTAGAACTAAGGAGAAATTTCCTGACAGTTAGAACAATTAATCAGTGGAACAACTTGCCTCCAGAAGTTGTGAATGTTCCAACACTGGAAGTTTTCAAATTGTTGGATAACCATTTGTCTGAAGTGGTGTAGGGTTTCATGCCTAAGCAGGGGGTTGGACTAGAAGACCTCCAAGGTCCCTTCCAATTCTGATTATATTATATTATATTATAATTTATTATATTATATTATATTATATTATATTATATTATATTATATTATATTATATTATATTATATTATATTATATTATATTATATTATATTAATTATATTATATTAATTATATTATATTTTATATTTATTATATTATATATTATAAAGCTATTTCATTCATGGGGATAAGATGAAGGCAATGTCGTGAGGATGTTAAAAATGCAGAAACCTTTGAGGAAAGGGGAGCAGCTCTGGAGAGGAACAATGAACCACTTCCATTTGCAACCGTATTAGTTGTTTTTTTCCCCAGCGGCTGAAAAAAAAGATGCGCGAGCAAATTTACCTTTTTCCCCGGGGTGGGCGGAACTCGTTAGGCGCGCTTTTTTTTTTTTTTTTTTTTGACCAAGTGGTCCTCAGGATGGGAAGCATCTATTGGGTAGGGACAGGGAGGGAAGCAGCAGGGAAAATGACCCGGGGTGGGTGGATAGAGACTTCCATCGTCCTCTTCACACGCCATTTCCTGCTTTCGTGTTTACTTCCCGGTTCAGCTCTCCCGTCACGGGCGCAGCAAATCAAACGCTGCTTTCAAGTGAAGCCCAAGACGGGAGAAGCAGGGGAGTGAATGGGACTACAGGGAAGTGTTGTCCCGGAAGGTAAGTCCGGGGTGGCGTCTCTCGAGCGCTTTCCCGCAGTTGGAGTCCAAGCCCGATCTGACACGAGCTGCTTCTCCTTCTCTTGCAGGTTTATCCGGAGCCGCGCACCGAAAGCGAGTGCCTGAGCAATATCCGCGAGTTTCTTCGGGCATGCGGCGCCACCCTTCGCCTGGAGGTGAGGACATGGGATGGGAGGCGACTGCATGTCTACCTGTGGAGCGTCGGGGGAGGGGGGGAATGGGGTGGCGGAGGACCACCGCCGCGGTAAAATCTCTGCAAAAGAATGAATCGAGGTGTGCTGGAGCCGGAACGGAGTGGCTACGAACAAGAAACCTCCCTGTCTCTTGTTTTACACAGGCGAGGCTGTCAATAGCCCGGTATTAATATCATGATTTCTATCTGCACGTCTATAAAGCTGTTTGTTCACACGGATCAATTCTATACTTTCTCTACATTTAAAACCATAATTTATGCCACTGTGCTGTTGCATTGTTTGAACAGTGTTTTTGCAAACAAGCTTAAAGTATTCCCTACAAAGAACGGGTTAGGAAAGATATGATAGATCTGTGGTTCTGGAAAACTCTGATGCATTGGAATGCTTGTCTTGGTGCTGAGAATACTTACCCCACAATGCTCAGGCTGCTCCTGACTGGTATTAGCCTCACAGCAGAAAGCATCCCAGTGTGGTTTCTGCTAGAGAACTAGTAAGGTACTTAGATTGGAGAAAAAAGTTAACCTTCACCTTGTGTATTCATTTGCTTTTTTTCATACCTCTAGCACACTACACTGAAGTGTCTGTATATTGTGAAAATCTAGCCTGTGCTGTTTGATTATGGTGTGGTATGTTATGGACCTAAGTTTATTTGGATAAGGCGTGATATCTCTTTTCATGTTGGGGGGAATTGAGAGCCATGTTGGTATAGTTTAGGTGCTGCTAGAAATCAGAAGATTATGAGTTGTAGACCTCCCTTAGACATGAAAGCTGCCTTGGTGACTTCGGGCCAGTCACGCTTTTGCAGCCCAACCCATTTCAAAAAGTTGCTATGGGGAAAATAGGAGGAAAGGTTATTATGTATAAGAGGTGGCGCAGTGGTTAAAATGCAGCACTGCAGTTCAGCTGTTCAAATCTCACCGGCTCAAGGTTGACTCAGCCTTCCATCCTTCCGAGGTCAGTAAAATGAGGACCCAGATTGTTGGGGGCAATATGCTGAACTCTGTAAACCGCTTAGAGAGGGCTGTAAAGCACTATGAAGCAGTATATAAGTCTAAGTGCTATTGCTATTGCTATATGTATGTTCACTGTCCAGAGTTGACCAAATTAAACAAAGTAGATATATGGTCTGTCGCATCTGGCGCGACCACGTGACCAAGGAGGCGCCTGCTGATTGGCTTGACGCAGGCTCCTGCAGAAGCAGGAGATTGCCGGCCAGGGATTGGTTAAGGCGTTGACAGCTGGGACTATAAAAGAGCTGTCACGCCGAAGGTTGCCGCTCTCTCTCTCTCTCTCTCAGGTGTTAGCAAGGAAGCGAGTCACTTGTTAGCTGGGGCCAAAAACCCCAAATAAAGAGTTGAACTGTTCCCGACCCTCGTCTCCCTCATTAAGTGCCTCGTTAGCAACATATCACTGGTGACGAAGGTGGGATACAAGCAGCTAGGGAATAAAAAGTCACTGCTGAAGCATTGAGGAAAAACAAAAAATTTTCCTAAGGTGACGAGACGTCGAAACAGCGATCCAGCTACAGAATCACCTCAGAAGTCTCCGTTGTCAAAGGTTCTGCTATTAAACTTGTTGTAATGCATTACTGTAGATGAAGTCCTCCATGACCAAAGTGGCCACTCATTGATAAAAGTGTTATTTCTATCATGTCCAAAATTCCTTTAGTTTTCACTTAGTTGCAGAATTTTTTTCTTTGTCGTTTCATATGCACATTTGCTGTCTAAGTTGCTCTTCATTTTAGAATCTGTCTTGGAAATCTCACACATGCAAATCTAATGTGCTATTCCTTTTGATAAAAGTATGCAAATAATGCCTCCTCTTGTCCCTTATGAAGGAGACAAAACAAAAAGAAATTAACTAAATTTAGTTATCAACACCATTCACTACATCTATGATTCTGTGAGCTCTATTTCCCCATTGCTTTCTATTCTTGCAAACATCATATCTGTACTCTGCTTTATATGTTGCCTTTTGTTCTTTAAACTTGTCACTTCTTTCTTTTGGAGGATCTTGTCACCTCCCTCTAACCACTATTTTCTTGGTCTTTTCTATTTTCTAAACCCATTTTTCCTTCCTACGTAGATATATTTTGCTATTTGTTCCTCATCCATTTTCTGTGATCTAACCATATTATCAGTTCTTCGTTCATTTTTTTCATCTTTAGTAAACGTTCTAGTGTAAAGACGTGTATCTAAAGATACACTTATCTATAAAGTTGTACAAATACATTTAATTTTCCAACATTTGTGCGTAACTTGAACTTATTCACTGTATTTTTACTTTCAAACCTTGATCTTCGATACATTGATTTTTAGATCCATATTTCTCATTTTATTATACTGTGTATCTAATGTTTGGTATAAATCACAAGGATTCTTAGCTAGCAGCAGTACAGCATCTTCATGAAAAGATAAGTTTTTTTGAACATACATAATCTGTATGTCACCATAAGTGTTTATTACATAAGAATCCATAAAATACATTAAATAATCAAGGATAACTCATACATCATTGTTCCATTCTCTACTCTGGATCATAAATGTTTATTACATTTACTAAGCTTTCCATTTCTTTTCACTCATACATTTGTTTGGTTTTATTTGAGCACAGTGTGTGAGCTCAACTATTGGGAGTTATTAGCAAAACTATATGTCCTAGCATTTTGGACCAACACAGGCAGTTGTTTATTTAGTAGCCAGTGATTTAAGAAATTGACTTAAAATTATCTATATCAGGGATATCTGGAGTGCCAGTGTGCCTGTAGATGTTATCTTTGGTGCCACAAGGCTATCTTCCATGTCTGACTGTTTACATTAAAAAGTATAATCAAACAAATGGAAGTTGATATTAAGAAAGCAAAGCATCATTTTTTAGTATCATATTTATTTCCAAGGCTGACCCTGGGAATTCTTAGAAAATAAGATTGGGTTGTTGCTTGTTTTACAAATGTACTGACCTGCCCAGTAAAAGTACAGATATTTTATTTGTTTGTTTGTTTATTTATTCATGTCAGAAGCATCACAATTAAAGTAAGGCATACAATACAACACAACATTAAAAAAAATAAAGTACAGTATTAAAATATGTACAAGTTAAGCTAATCTTGTCTAGAAACTAGCAACATTAATTACATTCTGTTGCGCTGCCACGAGATCCACAAAGGACAGGTGTACACATATGTGTTGTTGTCTGCATGTCACCACAATCATAAAGGGCAGAAGCTATTGTTTAGAGCAGTGGTTCCCAACCTTTTTGTGATCGAGTACCACTTGGAGGTCCCGTACAGTCACCGCGTACCACCTGGTTCCAGAGAAACTAAATTCGATCAGATATCACTTTATTTCCATAATTGTACCGTTCCTTTTTTGGCCCCACGTCGCTGGGACCAGGTGGGTGGCGTGTGGCAACAGTTGCTAATCGTTGCCAGATTATCTTGTGTTAGGCAGTAAACATTTTTGTGAAGTAAAAAATAACTAACTAAAAATCGTTCATGACCCCGAAAGTGTTCGCGTACCACCTGGAAGGCCCTCGCGTACCACTAGTGGTACACGTACCACAGGTTGGGAACCACTGGTTTAGAGTGTCTCTGGATGTTGTTGTATCCATGCGCAGTCTATTCAATGATTTCCATACTTCCCAGGTGCCAGCTCCTATATTGGTTCCATCCAGTGTTGGTTCTTTGTAGCTTTCCAGAGGCTTTTAAATTATTTGAAGCCTTCTGTCGATCTAAGGAAGCCTTTCCTAGATTTTAATCTCTGATGAACTTTTAGCCCATGGAGAGGGTGTTGTCTAGATATTGATGATTTAAGCCTCTCTCTATATATTGCTGTTTCTCTGTGACAGCAGATGGAGCAATACCAGCTAGATGATAGATCTTATCTAGAGGGGTACGTTTAAGGTATCCAGTAATAATTCTGCTAGCTTCATTCAGAGCAACATCCAACATGTGCTGATGGGCAGGCATATTCACCTGCTGAGTAGCAAAGTGCTAAAGCTGTTGTCTTAAAAAACCTTGATTTAGCACTCCAGATAGAGCTCATTAATATACCGAGGATGTGATTTCATCCACTGACCTTCAGTTTAGAGTTGGTACAGTGCTGCTTACCTGTTAGGGCCTTATCTAGAGTCATCCCCTAAATATTTAGGGCTATAGCAATGCTCCAATAGCATCCCTTTCCATATAATTTGCAGCTCCCTAGCAGTCTGCTTATTGCAAAAATGGAAGGCATATGCCTGAGTTTTTGCTGGATTTGGCCTTAACTGGTTATCCCAATAGTATCGATCCAGCTCTACCAGAGCTTAAGTTAAACAATGTTCAACCTCATCAAATGTTTTTCCTTGTATAGTCATTGCTTGATCATCAGCATACATATAGTTGTTAGTGTCTTCATGGAGTAGCATGGTTAAATATTAAAAAGGGTTGGAGCCAATACACTACCCTGTGATAAGCTGTTCCTTTTAGTTCTTCCATCTACTTCGCCTTCCCTGGAACTCCACAATAAACAAGTGGTTCTGAAGCAGATTCCTGATGATATTGGTAAGTTTAAAATCTTTAGTTATAACATAAACTTTCTGCTTCAGTCTTTGAAGCATCCGAAGCATAGTACAAAGATAAAGTGGGATGCTAGGTAGCATTCTGGTAAATTGGTATTTTGCGAGTGGTTGTATTGATAGTCATTTTGTGAATGGGAAGGACCCCCATAATAATTCTGAAAGAGGGTTCACAATATGAACTCTTTATTCTGAATGTGATCACCTGTTCAAAAAGGTTTTGGTACACATGGCATCTGTTTCTATGAAAATCAATTACATTGGTATTTTTTTTCATTTTCAGAATTGCTATGCTGTAAAAGTGAGCCAAAAAATTGGAATTTGGGATGTGGAGAGATGACAATAAAAGTATTAGTCCCTTGCTTGACTTAAAATCTAAAAACTTCCTTTGTTTAAATAAGCAAACAGGAATAGATTTATAAATATGCCAGCTGGAACCTCTGGAATTATTTATTCAAAGCATGCCAGCGCTTCGCTTGGAAGAGCTCTCAGTGTAGTTTGCAAATCAAGAAAAAGTCTGTTCTGCCTTCCAAGCTTGCACATTAAAAAGAAATGACATCAAAGGAATAAGAACAGAGTAGAGAAAGGAGAACAAGAATATTTAGGTACAAGCAGGGGTGGGATCCTACCGGTTTAACAACCGGTTTGCTGAGCGCACACTTTACACTGTGCTTTTGCTTCGCGTGCGCGCGCCAGACACTACACGCGCATGCACAATTTCAAGAAAAGTCACCTTCTGCATTGCAGCCGGAGAGGAAAACATCTGAGGCGCGGCAATCCACTCTGCAGCCCCGATCAGCTGGGCTTCGGAAAAAGAAATATAGGTGATTATAACGCAGGGGAGGGCGGACAGACCCACTTCAAAGTCGGAGAGAAGCGGTTCTCTCACGGCTGAAAGTTGGAGCTAACGGTGTGCCTGAACTGGTCCGAACAGGTAGAAGCCCACCACACAAGCCTAATGATCTTAGCATTTCCTTTGCAGTATTTTGGTGAAAAGTCTGTTAGATCACTGTTCAGAAAAAAGCAAAATTTCTCTTCTATAACTTGATGTAGGTGGTAAGATGATCCTAAAATATAACCCAGAGGTTCACAACCCAAGGACTGCTTTCCCTAGAGATTCACAAGCAATTTAGAGAAAGTTTGTAAAACTTTTTAAAAAAATAGCTGATCAGACTTGTACAGAATAAATAACTTCAATAAATAAAACTCATCTATGCCTGAGCAAGTCCCTGGGGGGGAGGGAGGGAGGGAGAATGAGAGAGAGAGAGTGTGTGTCACTGGATTGTGCTATACTGTATAACATGTGCAGTTAGAGGGAAAAATAATGTTCAAGTGTCTTTTGGGCACTTGATTTAAATACTTGTTCAGTATTTGTCATATCTGTACAATATATTTCTGTGCATAATCAGAAAAGAATTGCAGAAAAGAACACAACAGTAAAGCCTCCTGAAGCCTCCGGAGTGTGAAGAACGGCCCAACGGGCAACCTGGAAGTCCGTTTTTCCAAACTTCCGGTTTGCCCGTTGGGCCGTTTTTCATTCTCTGGAGGCTTCAGGAAAGCCTGAGGGTGAAAAACAGCCCAATGGGGGGGCGCATGCGTGGGGATGTGCGCATGCGCAGTGTGGCGCATGGGGGTTGTGTGCCGGCATGCAGGTGCTAGCGTGCGCACACACACACTCCCATTTTTGGCACGCAAGAAGAAAAAGGTTTGCCATCACTGGCCTATAGGAATATTCCAATGCCCTTACATGTTGTCTTAATACCATTAGATACCAGAAATATTAAAGCTTGATGGAAAAAGAATAGTTGGTTTGGTTTGGTTTGGTTTAAGGAACAGACAGCTTTGTTCTCCTAATGCTTTGGTGCCATCCCTTACACTGTAATATCTGCCTCTTGAGACAGTGCTAATGATCGACTGATATGTAGCATTGTATTTATTGTTAGGGTTTTTGCCTGATGACTAGAAAGCTAGTCATACAGAACTGAATTAGTTCTCAATGGGCCAAAGAGAAAGTCCTAGTCCCGTGATGGTGAACCTATGGCACACGTGCCACGGGTGGCACGCAGAGCCCTCTCTGTGGGCACACCAGCCGTCGCCCAGTCCAGCTCCATTGCCAGCTGGTCTTCGAGTCTCTGCTGCACATGCGCAGGGCGCATGCGGGTGACACACACATGAATGCACAAGAGCGGGGCACATGCACGCGGAGCGCTCACATTGCATTTTGGGGCCTTGCACACCGCCCCCATGCCCCGTTTTGGCTTCCAGGTTGGTGCAGGAAGCCTTCCAGGCCCAAAATGTGGATCTGGGTGGCCCCGTGCGGCCCCCCCAAAGGCCTCCTGCACCAACCTGAAAGCCAAAAACGGGCAAGGGGGGGGCACATGCGAGAGGGGCACACACACAGGGGTAAGGGGAGCGCAGGGGGTCATGCGCGCATGCGAGGGGTTGTGTACGCATGGCCGGGGGGGTCGTGCATGCATTGCATTATAGGTGCGGGCGCACGGGCACGCTGTTGTGCGCGTGCGCACGCATTCAGCACACTACAACAAAAAGGTTAGCCATCATTGTGCTAGAATGTTAGATGCTGTAGTATTGTCCATGCTAAAAAAGCGACACAGGAAAATTCAAGTCCAAAACAGAGGCAACTCCTATATACTGGTATTAGCTACATATGTAACTTTAGAGTTGGCAATCAATTTTGAAATTGAGGTTTCAGAAATAATGGGGAAGAAAATAAAAGAAATGCACCAAATGCGCACTAATATGGTTTATCAAACATGTTTTGAATATAAATACTATATTACAACATAGTCTGCTGAAACTCCCAAATGTACTGAAATGCATGGATATTTTTATTATGGCGTGTTCTACTTATTTTTTTTAGGAATTGATATTTTTACCCGTATAGTTTATTTCTTTCTGGTTTACTGCCAGAAGGATCTGTAGGTAGCATTCCAGAGTTTTCACAGCTCTGCTTCCTGAGAAGCAGCTGGAAAAAAATAGGCAGGGAGTCATTTAATTTTCCTTTCATCTTTATGCTAAAGAGCGGTATATACATATATCTAAATGCAATTTCTGTGATGCAAAGAAAGGCGTGCTTTTCTTGGTGTGATCTTGAGTCCTTGGGTATTAGCTACTTAAATACTTGTCTCTGTTAATATGATTACTGTCTTACATGAAGAAATTTTCGATATGTCATAAAATCACTTTCATATAATCAGTGCAGTACATATACATACTTTGTTCTTCCATCCCCATCCTTTATCCTGTTTGTTTTCCTGTTGAGTAACACATGCAAGGTGCAGAATGCAGATGATGATGATGATGTTTCAGTTCGGGTGAGCCAATCAACTTGTTCCAATATGCCAGATAGTCTGAGTCTGACAGGAAACATAAGCCCCTTAAACATCCTGTTATTTTATGACTCCTTTTAATGCTGGTTTAGAAAGCTATTACTGAGTGAGAATTTACAATGGATGTGAGTTTAAATCTATTTTTCCCCTTGCTATTTTAGAAAATTTTCTTGCTTTTAAATAGTTTGTTATTTAAAATTTTCATTTTAAATGTCTTTCAGGATTTAGGACACCACTTTTTTGCCTTAATCTTGCATCATGTTATTTAACAGTTTCTGAAACATAAAAACTAGATTTAAAAAAAAAAATCTTTTAAAAAATTAACGGTTTTCTTTTTTTAATAGACTTTAGGAAGAAATTTGCAGAATATTTTTTGTTGAGTATATTTACTTAATAGAATCAAAACCTGTCAAACTTGAACCACTGTTGTGTGTCTCTGATGTTAAATTTGGTATTTTTGATGTTTGTTTTTGATGTTATACCTCTTATTTAGGGGTATAGAAAAATTGGAGAATGCTTACAAGATGTGGAAGAGGTGCAGGATGTAAATTACATTTTATATACAGTACTTTGCTTTGCAAAAAAGTATATATGAAAAGGTGTAATGGAGTAATAGTAATGTCCATACTATATTCCCTTTATATAAAAAGTTTAGAACTTTTATAAAAGATTTTGCTGTGAAATGTTCTGAAAAGCTAGCAGCATTTAAATTATGAAATTCAAAAGGATATTGCATGTGGAAATGAGTGAATTTGGTTGCACACATGGATGGGGCTACATACTCATAGAAAGGTAGATTTTATAACAACTATTATTTTATGCATATTGGTACATTATAATAAGGTTTCTATTTTAACCCAATTTTTTAATTTAGTGGATTTAGGTTACATGAATAAGAGTTTTTGTATATGTGTCTATTGGCAAGTTACTACAAATAGTTAATAGGAATAAAAAATAGAAGTTTTCATTTTTTCTGATATTTATAGTACATGTGCAATGTATTTTCAAAAACCAAAAAAGCTGACTGTATTGCTAATATTTCCTAATAATGTTTATAACTTAATTTTGCTTTTTTAAAAACTGAAGCAAATACTATTAAATGCCATTTAAATTGTTTCCATTATGCAAATATTTCAAAATATGCTAATTCTGTTAAAAGTTCATTTACTTAAGGCCATCAATGCTTTTTATTTCATTTGCATTTTCATATTTTCTAAAAATAAAATTAAAAAAATAGTACTGTGAGTTCAAAAGAATGTTTTCTGGCTTCTACATAATCAATGAACGTTCAAGTTATAAAACTAATTTTACATGGTTTTTATAATAGTTTGTACATTCTTGTGAGGTGATTACCTTTCAGTTTTCTTGTGTGAAAAAGTGGAATTACTCTTTATTCAGCTCTCTGTATGTATTGTTTTAATTTTATTTATAGAAATAGGATACGTGACCCACTTAGAATTGACAAATATTGGTGAAGTGTATAAGCTTCATGATATATAAATGTTTTTTTAAAAAATGGCAACAAACCCTTGTTTTCCTTCACAGATGCATATGTAATGTATGCTAAATCATACATGTAAGAGAAATATCATAAACGTGTTCTTTGCTATGTACTTGTTGTATTGCTGTACTGTTATACTTGAAAGTTCGAGTCACATCATGCTTTATATGTTTACTTTTTAAAATCTGAGATAAAATGCAAAAGGGAAATAACATGGATTGAGCATAGAGTTTTGCAGTTCTACCCTGTACTTAACGGTAAGCTGGCAACGCTTAGTGTTCAGTCCAAACATCAAGTTCTGCTCATTAAATACAACCCTACTTGTGAAACTATTTTTTTCTTATCCTTTCTTCAAGGATTTAGATGGAATATGCTATCCTTTGGACAAGCTTCCAAGGTGTATACGAATGATAGATCACTGGATTCAGACGTCATTCTAAACCAGTGTTTCTCAACCTTGGCAGTTTGAAGATGTGTGGACTTCAACTCCCAGAATTCTGGGAGTTGAAGTCCACACATCTTCAAACTGCCAAGGTTGAGAAACACTGTTCTAAACCATGGTTTAAGCACCATCTGTTGAATAGGACACAGTTGGCTCCATTCACACAAGACATCGTTATACAGATGATAATTGTCAATATGACATACCGTATTTTTCGGAGTATAAGACGCACCTTTTTCCTCCCTAAAAGTGGCTGAAAATTTGGGTGTGTCTTATACTTCGAATGTAGCTTTTTCCCCAGCCCTAACTAGGTGCTAACAGATCTTCCCAGCTCTTACCTTGCAGGCTTTTTCATTGTTACTCTCTCCAAAGAATGTTTTTCCAGCCCTAAGTCTTTGCAGAATTTTTTTTCATTGCTCTACTTGCTCCGAATAAGTTTTTTTCTAGCCCTAACCAGGTGCTAACGATCTTCCCAGCTCTTACTGGCTTGCAGGTTCTTTCATTGTTATTCTCTCAGAAGAAGGTTTTTTTAAGTCCTAACCAGGAGATAAAATAATGTGCTGAAGCTGACCAGACTAAGGACGCTAGCCAGATGAATACCTGGTAGGCAGATTGTTTCCCCCTATTTTCCTCCCCAAAAACTAAGGTGCGTCTTATACTCCGGTGCGTCTTATACTCCGAAAAATACGGTACTTTTGTATTAATGGGCCTTCATAAATAAAAGATCCCCTCCCCACAATGCTAAAATGATATTTTTCTGTACTGTGGCTTACAAACTACAAAGGATATACAGATAAAATGAAACTTGAGGAAGCCACATTATTTATGGGTTTAAGTGTGACAACCTGTGATTTAGGGCTACCCACGAGCTCTTCTAGCTATTGCTCTTGAAAATTGATGGCCCAGTTTCTAGACATCTGATGATGGAAAAAAGGGTGGTACAAGTCTAAATAATTAAGTTTATCAGTGTTTTCTTTGTTTAAACAAAGAAAAACTTCAATTATTGGGGGAAATCAAGCATTTCATACATGAATGTATGCAATTGGGATGTATCTTCACCTGCTTTTGCAGTATTTTAATGCAGCCCTTCAGCCGGGAAAAGTTAACATTCTTGGTTTAAGATTATCTGAATCACTCAATTGTCTGTTCTGGGTTTTGAGCCCAGATCTGTCCAGTATAAGTTTAATATTCTTGATAGCTACAAAGTCTCGCATAATTCATTGCTGGTTTACACATCATACTATGGAGTGTTGAATCTGGGATTGACATGGTGTTTGAACCTAGTCTTGCTGGATTATAAATCATGTTTTATGCTTTTAAGTATCAATCAGGCATGTGCAGCTCCAAATTTAATTAAAACATATAATGACTTTTATATAAAAATAAACTAAATATTGAGGGTCGTTACTATATATTAACAGGCTTTTCAAAAAAGTGTTGATTTTTTTTCTAGATTCTAATAAGACTATGTGTTTGTGGTTTTTTTAGACCTTTGATGCAAATGATCTCTATCAAGGACAGAACTTCAGTAAAGTGCTTAGTTCCTTGGTGGCACTAAATAAAGTAACAGCAGGTAAATATAAATCCATTTAATAGGTATATTTTTTATAGTTTTCTAGAAGTTGATTGTTTTCTGTTACTTAACATTAATGTAATCACCTTTCCTCCTTTCTCTGTTAACTTGTATGATTCAAATTTGAATGATTTCAGCTACGTATCTCAGAATTTTCCTCCATATCATTTGCATTTCTACTTTTGAGATTACTTATTTCCCACTTCCCATCTGACTGTGCAGCGACTGTGAGCTGCAAAATGTAAAGTCAATTTTCCTTTGAGGCCAAGGCAACTCCTGTGATTTCATGGACATTTCTATATAATTTTCCTGGCAAGAATGGAAAAGTTATTTCTTTGATCCCAAGTCAAAATTGTAGTCCTGGAACTTTCATTTAAAACACTAATCCAGTTTGATGCCAGTTAACTTTTTGAAATCAGCCAAAGTTATTTAGATGCTGCTGCATGTGCAGAATATCATTTTTTAAAATAAAACAAATGCACTGATGCCATGTTCAGTTGACTAATGTTAGCAACAAAGTTAATAGCTACTGTATATAGTACTTCAAATTCAAAGGTATACTGGTGCTTCAAAGTACATGGCAGCATGAACATAGCATCTGTCTGCAACTCTTTAAAGTAGCCATGCCTTTTCTTGGAATCACTTAGCTATATACTCTGCAGCTGCCATGCAAACTTGGGAAGGACACCTTTGATTTCAGAGGCTACAGAGAAATGCTTCATTTGTGACTCCTCTGTTTTGAAGCACTCACTTGCTTTCAGAGGAGTGCTGCTCAGCCCTAGCAGAAAGTAGCTTCAACACTGAGCTTCTACTGCCTTCTCCTAGTTCCAGGTACCAGAGCTGTAGATAACTTTCTAAACTTTGGTCTCCAAAGGGAAGGCAGAGTAAGTTGGCAAATGGATTCAGTGTCTACACGATACATTTAAGCACTGCTTTGTGTATACAAATCCCATTGGTTTCAGTAGCATGTGCTTTTCTGTACAACGAAGTGAGGCTGAACATTCAGCTGACTTAAATGAGGGAAGGATAGGTTGTACATTAAGATCAGCTTTTTCCAATCTAGTACCTGATATGTTAAATGACTGAACATTTCTTAGTTGGCTTAGGTTTTGACTGAATGGTGGGATTTATAGTGTGATTTATCTGGGTACTGTTGAATTGGAGTATTCTGATTTAGACTAATAAAAATATATAATGAATTGTGAAATTTACTCTTCTGGAATATTGCTTCTCCTTGCCATTCCCAGATTTTGTTCTGTATCCATTTGAAAATCACATACAGAAGCAGCATTCCTTTTAAATCAAATCTGAGAAATTATATGGGTATATTTTAGTGTAGCTATTATAAAACCCAGTGCCCTCCAGATATTAACACATTTCAGGATTCTCAGACAATATATCAACACATCTGGAGGGAGAGCACTATTAAGGAAGATGGTTCTAAAATAAGCACTATAATGATTATATTTGATACTTGGATATGCAGTCAGTTTCTTGTGTAATCTTTTCAATTGTGAAAGGGCAATTGCATTGCAGATTAATTTGGGTATTTTAAAAGGAGAGAAATTGGGTTTAAAGAACTAGTTTATAGAGAAACCAATTTCTGTTCACTTTTTAAACTGGAGGCTCAAGGTAATGTCCATTTTAACTTTCAAATCCGGGGGGTTCAGGATTACCTCTGTGCAATATTTTTTGCTTCCAGCCTTAAATTTTACAAGGGCAGCAGGCATAACCTTTGGTTAATTTATGACTATTTTTTAAAAGTTAGGAAGTGGTGGTTTTTTGCTTTGATACTTTTGAGTTCCCTCCAATTGATAGAGATCATCTCCCATCCTGTATCCTCCCTGGTGCATTTAGTACACTTTGGGTTGCAGTGTATGTTCATGGACGACATCCAATGTACAAATTTGAGGAATAAGTAAATTGAAATACACCTATACCTATATAAATATATTTCCTAAAATGTGTAACATTTTTTGCTGATAAATGAAAATGAAGGGAGACTATTATAGATCTATTTCAAGCTATTTAGCTCTCATCAGATAACCATAACCTTACTGGGATTTGAACCTGGGCCGTCTGCCTGTAAGGCAGCAGCTTAACCTCTAGGCCACAGGCTCTCTTCCCTTATCAGCTCTTCACCAGGAAAGGGTTATATATGTTTTTTCTGTCGAATCATCCTGGTATGCCCAAATATGGGAGGAAACATCACAGCTTCCTTTTTTGCCTTTTGTCCCCTCCAGGGACCATCCAGGCAGTTTCTATAGCCGACAAACTATTTGTCTGTATGTGTAACATTTTTTGCTAGATAGATAGATGGATGGATAGATAGATAGATAGATAGATAGATAGATAGATAGATAGATAGATAGATAGATAGATAGATAGATGATAGATATAGATGATAGATGATAGAGAGATAGAGATGATATATAGATATAGATATAATGTTACATTTACATATAATGTTACATATACCATTTTTTTTCCAGATATTGGTTTAGGAAGTGATTCTGTGTGTGCAAGGCCATCATCTCACCGGATAAAGTCTTTTGATTCCTTGGGATCCCAGTCTTTACACAGTAGAACTTCAAAACTTTTCCAAGGCCAGTATAGAAGTCTGGTAAGCATTAACACATTTTAATAGCTTTTTATTTTCCTTAATCAGAGCTGCAAAGTGAAAAGCTTGTCTCAGATTGATAGCTGATAGTTTGTTTCTCACCTAAGGTGTCCAAGATTTTTACATTGTTTTGCTTTTCTTGGTTTTTGAAACACAACAGGAAGCAATATCTTCTTTCAGATGCTGCTGCATTGAGATAGATTACACTCAAGAGTCCAGTATATTAACTTATGCTTAAGTATTTTGAAATAAATGAGCTTCAGTGTATTTAACTGTATTGGAATATAGACAGGGAGTCCTAGAATGTCTTTACTATAGGCCAGTGATGGCGAACCTATGGCACGCGTGCCACAGGTGGCACGCGGAGCCATATCTGCCGGCACGCGAGCCGTTGCCCTAGCTTGGCTCCAGCACGCATGTGCGGGCCAGCCAGCTGATTTTTGGCTCACACGGAGGCTCTGGGAGGCCCTTTTCTGCTTCCGGAGGGCCTCCAGGGGGCGGGGGAGGGCATTTTTGCTCTCCCCAGGCTCTAGGGAAGCCTCTGGAGCCTGGGGAGGGCAGAAAACGGGCGCACCGGAAATCAGGAAATGGGCCATTTCCAGCCTCCAGAGGGCCGCCGGGGGGCAGAGGAAGCCGTTTTCGCCCTCCCCAGACATTGAATTATGGGTGTGGGCACTCGCGTGTGTGCGATAGCGTGCGCGCTTGCGCTTTCGGCACCTGAGGAAAAAAAGGTTCGCCATCACTGCTATAGGCCATGACCATTTTAATTAAACCTTGTTCATTATGAGCTACTGTTCTTGTGCCTAAATCTGGATACATAATGTGTTAAAAAAAGTCTTAAATATACCACTGGAATATTGGTTAGTTATGTTTCAATTTCAGCTAAAAATGAAGTTACTACAATACAGATCAACAACGGTTCTGTACCCAAATGTGTACACATAAACTACTTGACGAACCAGCCAGAATTATGACAAAATGATAATGTTCAAATAACTATCAGTTTTATTTGCTGTGGTGTTATAATTTAGAACTTAAAAACAGTTCTAATGCAGTTGATTTTATCAAAGTAGTAACTGATTAGGATTATATTCAGTTGAAAGGTTGATTATATATTTTTTTTAAATTACAGAATTATATATGCATGTAGGTTGAAGAAGCAGATATGGTAGCTTTATCTTATAATTCATTGTTAAATTTTTTATCTGAATATTTTGTTCTTTTGAAAAGTACCTAAAACATTATTATTTTACTGGTCTCATCATTTCTAGGATATGACAGATAACAGCAACCACCAACTAGTGGTAAGAGCTAAATTTAATTTTCAACAGACAAATGAAGATGAACTTTCTTTTACAAAAGGAGATATTATCCATGTTACAAGAGTAGAAGAAGGAGGCTGGTGGGAAGGAACTCACAATAGCAAAACAGGATGGTTTCCCAGCAATTATGTGCGAGAAGTAAAATCCAGTGGTAAGTTTCAAGAGTCTGCCTTTCTCAATAACCTTAAATAAATTTGGTAGCTATCCAGGAGTATAAAGTGTACATTTACTTTAATTACTTTATTTATTTGAATTTATTAACTGCCCAATTCCAATGGAGAAATGAATATAATAATGCCAATACATTACAATATCCAAGATTCTTGGGAAGAACTTGATGCGAATGAAGGCCAACACCAGCTAAAGAACTGGCAGCTGTGATTTCACAATGTTGTGTAAATAATAATAATAACATCTGCCTATACCAAGTCTTTGGGAAGAACTTGATAGGTGGATAAAAATGCCAGATTCAGTCTAGACATCTGGTTGGCTGTGCGATGAATCTTCAACATAATAAAAGAAGTAAGAACTTGTGGGACCATAAAATATAGAAAGTAATAGAAGATGAAGAAACTAAACTGCTGTGGGACTTTAAATTCAAACAAACAGGCACTTGCCACAGAACATCCCAGACTTGGGAGTTCTTGGAGACAGCAGAAAAGAAGAGAAAGAACTGGAGAAAATCACAAAATACAGAGACCTTCAAATAGAAGTAGAATGACTGTGGCAAAAAAAAAGCAAAGGTACAAACAGTAACAGATGCCTTGGGTGCAATCCCAGAATATCTGGAGCACCACTCGAACACCACCAGCATTGACAAAATCCTCATTAGTCAATTGCAGATGACAGCTCTGCTTACACCCTGCAGTGATACCTTTAACACTATCAGGTAACAACATCTGTCTATTCCAGTTCCTTGGAAGAATTTGATAAGTGGATAAAAATGCCAAATCTGCTCTAAATCTGTTTCTCCTGAAGATGTGGACAGAGCTGTGGGGGCGATGGGTACCTCCACCTGTTTATTGGACCCGTGTCCCTCCTGGTTGGTCTCGGCCAGCAGAGAGGTGGCATGCGGCTGGATCCAGGCGGTGGTCACCGCTTCTTTGAGGGAGGGATCCGTACCGCAGTCGTTAAAAGCTGCGGTGGTGAGACCCCTCCTGAAGAAGCCTTCCCTGGATCCAGCTGATTTGAAGAACTATCGTCCTGTCTCCAACTTGCCCTTTCTGGGGAAAGTTGTGGAGAAGGTGGTGGTTACTCAGCTTCTGCAACTTCTGGATGAAACAGATCATCTAGATCCTTATCAGTCGGGTTTCAGGCACGGCTACAGTACAGAAACTGCCTTGGTCGCTCTGATGGATGATCTCTGGCGGGCCCGGGATGGGGGTAATTCCTCCATCCTGGTGCTACTTGACCTCTCAGCGGCGTTCGATACCATCGACCATGGTATCCTTCTGCATCGTCTCGGTGAGTTGGGGGTGGGAGGCACTGTTTTACGGTGGTTCTCCTCTTATCTCACCGACAGGATGCAGTCGGTGTTAACAGGAGGGCAGAGATCGTCCCCTAGGCCCCTATCATGTGGGGTGCCTCAGGGGTCGGTTCTCTCGCCCATCCTGTTTAACATTTACATGAAACCGCTGGGTGAGATCATCCGCAGGCATGGGGTGCGTTTCCACCAGTACGCTGATGACACCCAGCTGTACATCACCACCCCGTCTGATTTCAGAGAGGCAGTTGATGTAATGTGCCGGTGCCTGGACGACGTTAGGATCTGGATGGGGAGGAACAGACTCAGACTTAATCCCGACAAGACTGAGTGGCTTTGGATATTGCCTCCTAAGGACCATGACAATTGTCCCTCCTTGACGTTCGAGGGAGCGAAACTGACCCCCTCGGATCAGGCTCGCAACTTGGGGGTCCTCCTAGATCCACAGCTAAAATTGGATCACCATCTCTCCGCTGTGGCTAGGGGGGCCTTTGCACAGGTTCGCCTGGTGCACCAGTTGCGGCCATACTTGGAGAAGGAGGCTCTACTCACGGTCACTCATGCCCTTGTCACCTCGCGCCTGGACTACTGCAACGCGCTCTACATGGGGCTACCCTTGAAGAGTATCCGGAGACTTCAGCTGGTGCAAAATGCGGCTGCGCGTGCTGTGGTGGGTGTGCCAAGGTACACCCACGTGACACCTGTACTCCGCCAGCTGCACTGGTTGCCCATCGGTCTCCGGGTCCAATTCAAGGTGTTGATCACCATCTTTAAAGCCCTTCATGGCTTAGGACCAGGTTATCTCCGGGACCGCATTCTGCCTCACACTTCCCTTCGACCAGTTAGGGCCCACAGAGTTGGCCTCCTCCAGGTCCCATCGGCTAAACAATGTCGCCTGGCGGGCCCTAGGGGGAAAGCCTTCTCTGTGGCAGGCCCCGTGCTCTGGAACCAACTTCCCCCAGAGACCCGAACTATCCCCACCCTGCTGGCCTTCCGGAAAGCTGTTAAGACATGGCTTTTCCTGCAGGCAGGGGGTGGAGCGTAATCCATCTGAGCTCACCCCCAAGTATGTATGAAGTCGAATTGATTAAATGTTTTTAAGATTATGGTTTTTTAATTTTTATATTTGTTTTAAATGCTTATATTGGTTTCTTGTATTTTTACTGTTGTACGCCGCCCGGAGTCCTTCGGGAGTTGGGCGGCATATAAGAAATACCAATAAATAAATAAATAAATAAATAAATAAATCTCTGGCTGACCTCTTGGTCCTTTTGCCCATCCAATTCTTTCAGATGGATTACAGCTCTTTATACTTTTCTAATTCTAACGATAGTACTGTATTCCATGTGGAATGAGAGATATTTATTTGACAAAAAAGCAGTACATCTCTTTATAAAAAGACATAAAAGCTGGAAAAGTGACACTTGCAATAGTTTTTTTAAAATCTGGGAAGGAGACATAATGCATTTTGTATAAGCACTGGTTTTTGCAAATATAAAGGCAGTTGCAAGTCACTTTATTGTTAGCAGGTGTGGAAGTTCTTTTGGTAGTGACTTTCATATATTTGTATTCCTTGTGTATTATGCTTGTGTGTTTTGTCATGTAAGGTTTTTGAAATTGTGTTTTGCTGAATTGACCTGATTATCTTTTTAGACAACAATGTCTTGACTAAATAAGTTAAACCAAGAAAAGGTTTTATGCCTATATACATAACTTCATTTCTCTTTCCTTTTTGCTGCTTCAATTAACCATAGCTATTGTATGCCAAGTGATAAATCATTTCTTCTGGATGGAAATATATTGAGAAACATGTTCATTAAAAATTTCCTGGCATTTTTTCTGCATCTTTCCTTTATTGGAAAAGGAAGAGTGAAACAGAGCTCATAGGCAAAAAGCTTTTGATATATCTTGACTGGGCCCCAGTGGGCCCTACTGAACTTACATAAATTCAGTATATAACTTTAAGTTATATAAGTTCAATATATAACTTAAAGTAAAACAGTCTGAATATTGTCTTGAGTGCATTGATTGGGTATCAGGTTTTAAGATGTGAAAATATATTTTATTGCTGAAATAATCTTTTTTTCAGAAAAACCTGTCTCCCCCAAATCAGGAAGCTTGAAAAGTCCTCCAAAAGGGTTTGATACAACTGCTATTAGCAAAAGTTATTATAATGTGGTGAGTAACTTTATGTGAATCTTATTTAACAGTTGGTTTTTGTTTAGTCTTGTACACTGAAATCAGCGTATTTTTCCAAAGGATATATATCTGCAGGACCTATAAATATTTAAAACAAGAAAGTCAGTGGTATTTTAAAAATCAGCCATGCCTACCTTGTGACCAGCCAAGATCCAGGAATTTCATCTCTCATCTGTTTTTACAATCCAAAAGACTTGGCATCCATTTCCATCTTCTGTTTATGTATTCTACAGGTCATGTGTTTAAGGACCAACCTTAAAAATAATAAAGCCTATTTTTTTTAATGTTATAAGCCACCCTGGGTCATCTATCTGTGAGTTGGATGGTTATATAAATTTACTAGTAGCTGGATACCCATGCTTCGCTATGAAACTATGTGATCGGGCTTGATAAATTGACAGTTAAAGCTTGAAAATTAATGAGTAGTTATGATTGGGCTTGATACATTGACACTTAAAGCTTGAAAATTTATGTAGAATGTGTAACTCCTTAGCATCAGAGCGTGTTAATATAAGGGAACTTTTCAGGTGGGGAGGGGGAGTAGAATGTCTAAACTCCTAGCCCACAGGCCGGATGAGTCATGCGCTGGCCATGCCCACATCCAGTTTAGCAAAGGGGTAGCATCAGAGTGTGTTAATATAAGGTAACTTGCAGTTGGAACAGAGTTCTTTTCAGGTGGGGAGGGGGAGTAGAACATCTGAGTCCTTAGCATCAGAGTGTTAATATAATATTGTATAATAAATACTAATGATCTGATGGTCATTTCGAAAAATCCTTTCTTAGCGAGCACTTAGAAGCCAAGAGGAACATATGTGCCAAATTTCAAGTTTGTAGGCTTTACAGTTCTGGAGATTTCTTGATGAGTGAGTGGTATTTGGCTTTTATGTATATAGATTACTTATATTGTTACTTATACTCTCTTTCAATTTTAGTTAATAGACCTGGAGGTTTCAGTCTTGCTCTGGGAGTTTGTGACTCCCTCTGATTCCTGCCTTTTTGGCCAAATATTTATTGAACTGACTCCCTGCTATTACCTTTCAAGTCTTCCATCAATCTTCCGTGAATGAGACCTTAAAGTTGTAGTTACTGTTGAATTTGCAGATGTCCATGCTAACTACTTCCTGCATTACACCATTCCCCAACTTTTTCCTCTTAGTTGCAGAGCCCAAGATTCACATACTATACAGCAGTGATGGCGAACCTTTTTTCCCTCGGGTGCCGAAAGTGCATGCGCGCATGCTATCGCACATGCGTGAGTGCCCACACCCATAATTCAATGCCTGGGGAGGGCGAAAACGGCCTCTCCTGCACCCCCGGAGGCCCTCTGGAGGCTGGAAATGGCCCATTTCCCAACTGCTGGTGGGCCCGGTAGGCCCATTTTTCATCCTCCCCAGGCTCCAGAGGCTTCCCTGGAGCCTGGGGAGGGCAAAAACACCCTCTCCAGTCCCCCCGGAGGCCCTCCGGAAGCTGAAAACGCCCTCCCAGAGCCTCCGTGCGAGCCAAAAATCAGCTGGCCGGCATGCACATGCGTGCTGGAGCTGAGCTAGGCAATGGCTCGTGTGCTGGCAGATATGGCTCCGCGTGCCACCTGTGGCACCCGTGCCATAGGTTCGCCATCACTGCTATACAGTCTTGTCTCTGTCTCTGAATACTGTCTTTGTTGAACACTGCTGAGGGTAGGATACAGCTCTGGATAACTGTTGATACATATCTAAGACTGCATTTAAATTATCTTAAAAACCCAGCATTGCTACATTGGTACCATAAGACATATGTACTACTGTTCTGCTTCTTGAATATTCCTCATCAGTCACAAAGCTATTATATAACATCATTACTATGTCAATACCATTGGCATCAAGTATTTTGCTTTAGTAGTATTTTTTTTTATTGGAGGGGGATTGTGCTCCCAGAGGCTGTTTCCATTCCACCTTTTTGATGTTATTAATAGAATGAGCCTACCTTTACAGTTTTATCTATATTTACCTTGCTGGCTCAAAAGATTTTAGAAATTCCCTGAGAACTAGCAGCTGGATACACTACAACTAGCATAATGGATACACTGGAATATTATACTGGTTCTATTTTTTTCATTTCAGTATTAGTCTTGATCTATGCATTAAGTGGGCTGGTTGATAATCACGAATACCCCATGTTTGATATAACAGTTTTTCATTTTCTTAGCACAATTTTTTCTGCTAGTTGAAGATCCAGATGGTTCACTAAGAATTGTCTATAACTGTTGTTTGCGTTTCCAGTCTTATTTCAGAAAGTGGCAAAATGAGAGTAAAATTTACCATTTTTGCCACCTATTCCAAAATTGGAAAAATGTGCAAGGATGAAGTGTTTTTATTTCATCATCCAACCTCCAACTCTATAATCTTAAAATGGGAAAAAAGATGAACAAGACACTGGTAGGCATAAATGGATAAAAACAGATTATGTATTTAGTAGTTTAGTCACTGTGTCTTCTTCATTTGTGATGGTTAGGTTATAATACCTGTACCACATTTTTGATAGGAGAAAATAATTATCTTTCTTGAACATCTGTTGGAGCATAGAAAAATCTCACAACAGCTTTAAGAGTGAGACCGTGTGATTGACAAAATAACAAATTAATGTTTTTTGCCATATGATTGTGCATTAAAATCTATAACAGGTTTTTTTTATTCAGGATACCTGCTTAGCTGATATTTTCCAGAAAACTAAAATTCATCCAGATGTTTTCTTTGATGTCTCTTGTAGAGCTAAAACAGTGGGTGCAGTGGCCAGTGTCCCAGGAATTAAGACTGTAATTGGTTAATGGTTTGGGTATACAGTAATTATTTTGCTAGCTTTTTTTTGAAACTGGTATAATATCATCTAGGTTAATATTAAATAATCTCACTATAGAGCTACAAAGTTAAATTTTACATTGGATTATTTCAGAATGTGAAATGTATGTACAAGGATTATTATGGATCTTTGATTTATATCATTCCATATTCTATATAAACTAGATTTTTAAAAAAAAGATTGCTCTGATCCGTGGATGGACACATATATGTAGTATGCATAGAAGCGGGGAAATCATGCACCTTTGTTTTCAGCAATAGTTCCTAAATATGTAACATGACAAATTTCATCATTAGGGAATATATTTTATATTTCATGTTTTTGTGAAATAGATCTGGGTTTTGTTATACCTAACAGTGGAAGACGCCTTTAAGAAATTCAGTTTTAAAGAAATGCTGTACAAGAGCTTTTGCTTTAAGGAGAATAGCTAGGCTTTGTGTGAATGAACTTTTGATGTACTTTATTTTTTTCTGGATTGCTCACAATGGATTCTCTGGGCGTTTCATTTATATTCCACATTGTAAAATGTTACCATGTCTGTGAGAGCAATCCACATTTAGTACCTAATTTCATGAATTGGTGATGAAGTTTTCAGAATCAGGTCTGGAATATAATGGGGTCTTGTAGCAGTCTGAATGTGCAGAAAACAGGAAAGAGGAGAAAGGTGATTATTAAAGTGGGAACATGATGGGGACATCATAAATTATTAAGTGCAGCCATGTAAAATATGCTGTACTAATATATTTGCAGTTTTACTGCTGTAATTAGAGTGCTCAGTTTTCTCTGCATTGGTGATAAATATGGCGTCTGTGTAAAAGAGAGAATTTAAAAAGTAAACGTATTACTTTTTGAAGAAAATGTTTGTATGAACCCAAAAAATTAAAACAGACTTTTAAAGCAGTTTTTTTTATGAATGGGGAAAATGTAAGATGATTTAAAGAACTGAGCCCTTTTTTGAGAATTGAGAAAGATGCACTTTGCTTTGATTAAATTGTTATTGTCTGTTAATTCATATTCAGTATTCAGTTGTTTTATTTATATAATTTTTGTTCAAATTAAAGAGAATAACTGTATTTATTTTAACTTCAGAAATACTTTATTAACCCCTAAGAAGATAGTTGAATGGAAAACATTTTAATTAAATGCATTTTTATAATTATTGTCTAAATAGCAATTTGATCTGTGCAATTAGAACATCCAACAGAGTGTATTAGTAGCATTTGATAATCTTCGTAGTACTTGAAAACCTGGCTGGATGAGTTTCTTGGTGGATCCTTGTTTTAGACTCCCTTCCCACAATTTAAGTGAATTATTACCTAATTGCTTCTTGGATTAGAAAACGGTTTGCTGATTTTCTGTTGTTTAGTTTAACTTCCTTTCAGGAGTCTGCTGATCGTATGCTATTGCATTTTTCTTTCCTAAATTTAAATGGTCTAACCTTTCTGATTTTTGTAGTTTTCAAATCTTTTTTGTACTGTACTTTGAAACTGCTGTTTTCATAGTTTATAGGTTCTTTGTAACATCTGTCATTCGTAGTGCTTAGTGCAGAATGGAGACATTTTACTCTTTGGGGCAGGAGTCAAGTTACCAACAAAAGAATGAACTCAGAAATAGTCTCCCTTCCTCCTCCCCTTTTCAAGTGAATAGGCCTATTCAAGGCCCCCAAACTGAGCTCAGCAGCACTAATGAAAGAATCTACAAATTCTCAGTTTTAAATAGTTTAGTCTGTCCCTTGTTTCATCAGTTTTTCATTCAGGCATGAATAACTGTTTGATATACCAAGCAGGCTATAAATTGGCTGCATTGTATAATATCTGAACATTATAAGACTCTTGGGAGACTGATCCAGTTTGATTGATTTTATTAAAATGTTAGTTATTGGATTGTTTATTTTGATATCTTTAAATTGTGAAATATATTATTAAGATGCTATAATATAATTCTGATATAATATAATTCTGATAAAGATGTAAAACAGAGCACAGCAATAGATTTGGAATTGTATTTATATTGCTGCTGTATCAGATTATATATTGTTAAAATTGTATCGTAGAGGGCACAAAATTTAATTTTTAACTGACTTTAATATAAATAGGTTATAGCAATATCATTCTAAAACCAGAGAAAAAGCTGCAGAACATGATCCTATTTTGTACTGTAAATAGTAATTATATTTTCTTTTTGCACACTAATTAGAAAAGTTTAGTCATCATTGACTTAAGTAACTAAAATTCATTTAAATGCAAGTTTTTTTCCTATACAGAATCAAATAATACATCCATTTATGTATATGATTTGTATATGATTTGTCAATTAGTTCTCTAGGGTTTCAGATTTCCCAGGCATATCTGAAGCTCAGCCTTTTGCTTACAAGTCACGTTTTTCTTTTGAGTTATGACAAGTCCTCTAATTTTTATCTCCTTTCTCTGCTCATTACATATTCTTGAGAATTTGCATTTTTTCCACATTATAGCCTTTTCTGAGGAATAAAACATTTTCAAAGGATTTTCATGTCTAACACTTCTTGCTTTTTTCTTCATAATTGTAACATTTTGATTTAAAGTTTTATGTGTTGTAGGTGCTACAGAATATTCTGGAAACAGAAAATGAATATGCTAAGGAATTACAGACGATGCTTTCTAGCTATCTACGACCCTTACAAACTAGTGAAAAGTAAGTGCACTTGGCCGTAAAAAATGTTAGAGATAGTTGGGAGACCCAGAGCCACTATTGGATGTGGTTAGTACTGTAGTCCTAAACTTACAACCACAATTGAGACAAAAATTTCCACCACTAAGCAGTGCAGTCCTAAAGCAAGACATCTATGTGACCTGACTGACTCGTAGCAATTTCAACACTCCCCATTAAAATAATTAACTGAGAATTATGGGCTGTTGAGTGCCCACCCAATCCAAGTGGGATTGCAGGATTGGTCCTTCATGGCCCAGAGCCTCAGTAAGGTAAGGGACTGCCTCCAGCTCCTTCTACCCACTTATCTCCCCATCCCATAACTGTCCTTTGGCTGCCCTGCACACTGCCTAATAGTGCGGTAAGCACCCCCAGTACTTTTTCAGAAGGCTTTCCTAGGATTGCAGTTTTCCAAAGGCAGCACTGCTTTCTGAAGGCTCAGGGAGTCATATGTAGAAAACATTTACCAGAGAAGCTAGGTCCAAAAAAGAGGACAGCAAAGGCAGAGAGGCACTCTGGTTCGGCCATAGTGGCTGACACACAAGGTGAAAGACTGGTGCAGGGAACTGGTAGAGAAGGCAGCTGGATGAACAAATGTTTCTGAGGCAGCTGAGGTTTCCCATGGGGTGGCAAACCGCTCCAGAACTGTGCGGTTCTGCGGCTGCCTGCCACTCTGCAAGGCAGGGTGCAGGGAGGACAAATGGGCATAGATGAGAGGGAAATAGTCGTGGGGAGTTGCAGCGCCTCTGTGGTTGTAAGTGCAGATGGCCTGTCAAGTGCCCAAACTTTGATCATGTGACCATGGGAATGTTGCAACGGCCATAACTTTGGGCATGGGTCGTAAGTCCATTTTTTCCAGCAGTGATGTCACTTCGAACTGTTGCTGAACAAATGATTGTAAGGGCTAACTGTATTTGTTTTTGAGATCATCAGGAAACTAGCCTGGGAAATCCTAAACATAACCTGGAAGAAGTAATGGCAAATAACGTCCACTTTGCTGCCAAGAAAATTTCACAGACATGTTTGGAAGTCAAGTTTGACTCCAAAAAAAGATTTTACTTAATAATCTTTTTAGTAGCAATTATGTTTTTTCAACAATCTCTGTACTTCTAATAGCTTGATAATGAACGAGAGCACTTTGTTAGAAAAGTGCCAGTCAGAAGGGCACATAGAAACATAAGTTGCCATTCTTAAAACAATTGATTACCTATCGTTACTTTTTTTAAATGGCATTGCCTATACAGTATATTGAATTAGTTTGTTCATAAGAGTCAGTTGTCTTGGCTCCTTCTGTCTTGACTCTATCAAAGTCTGCTCTGGATATTACCTGCTTTCTAATTTCTTCAGGTATTGCACACCTTCAACTGCAGTTCTATCTACACTGCTTACATGTTCACATATGGATTATTTTATGGTGGAAGAGAGCAGCCAATTTCCTAAATGAAAGGAGAAAGTTTCTTAGATAGAATATATGGTCAGTGCAAATTGTTCTATTGTATTATGTTGTGCAAAAGTGTAGAAGGAATGGCAGAAGCTGGGGGCAGAGTGAAAAAGGGATTAGCCTAGAATCCCTGTGTAGCCACAAATGAACTGTCAACCCCCCCCCCCTTGAGTGCCCTTAACCTTTATCTAACCCTAACCAGGTGCTGACCTTAGTTGAGAAGATTCCTGTGCATAGGCCTTTAGCATTAAATCAGTTTAATTGAACCAATCATGTGTCTTGGTCTTGGGTCTGACAAAAAGGCAGAATTGACAAACAAGAGACAACTCCTTGAAGCCACGGCTAATTTGGAAGATGTTGCTTTTTATTTTTTGTTTTAATGTCCTTATTTCTTTGGTTACAGATTAAATTCTGCAGATACTTCATATTTAATGGGAAACCTAGAAGAAATTAGTTCTTTTCAACAAATGCTTGTACAGTCTTTAGAAGAATGCACTAAGTAAGTAGTGGGGGGGGGGAGCGATTGTTTTTTATTCTTTTATGTTAGGTATTTATTGTTTGTAAGCCACCCAGAGTCACTAAGAGTGAGTGGCCATGTAAATCTTCTAAATAAAATAAAATAAAAAATAAAATAAAATAAAATAATAAAATAAAATAAAATAAAATAAAATAAAATAAAATAAAATAAAATAAAATATAAAATAAAATAAAATAAAATAAAATAAAATAAAATAAAATAAAATAAAATAAAATAAAATAAAATAAAATAAAATAATAAAATAATAAAATAATAATAAAATAAAATAATAAAATAAAATAAAATAATAAAATAAAATAATAAAATAAAATAATAAAATAAAATAAAATAAAATAAAATAAAATAAAATAATAAAATAAAATAAAATAAAATAAATAAAATAAAATAAAATAAAATAAAATAAAATAAAATAATAAAATAAAATAAAATAAAATAAAATAAAATAAAATAAAATAAAATAAAATAAAATAATAAAATAAAATAAAATAAAATAAAATAAAATAAAATAAAATAATAATAAAATAAATAAAATAAAATAAAAAAATAAAAAAAATAAAAAAATAAAAAAATAAAATAAAATAAAATAATAAAAATAAATAAAAATAAAATAAAAATAAAATAAAATACCAGTCAAAAATGAAACTTCTCAGCTCTGAGGTAGACCAGGTCAGGAAACAGACTCTATAAGAACTTACACCAAGTGAATTAAGACAAGGCAATCTTGAGCTTCTTCCTCACTTCCTTCTCCCTTTTGAGGTAAGTTATATTTGCCTAAAGGCTGATGTAAAGCCATTTTTGTTCTATATAAAACTTGCTTTTAACATTAATATCAAATTTAAATTAAATTTTATGATAGCCTGAGGCCATTGTGCTTAGAAACATATAGGCAAATAAAATGTCAGAGTAGCTATATAATTATATACCTAAAAATTCAGAGAGCTATTTTATTCATAGTATTTTCTGTGTTATCGCTTTTAAAATTACTTCCATTTTATTTCCAATAACAGCATAAATCAAGGTTCATCCATAGTTTCCATAGATCACAAAGTTCATTAAAATTACAGGTGTTAATGTAATAATATAATATTTTCAGATTTGATAAATATGCAGTTGACTGCTTTTTCAAGATGAGCAATTAATCATACCTTATCATGCCATTTTTTAATTGTTAAATTATTGAGGAACTTCCATTGTTGATTATTTATTTATTTATTTATTTATTTATTTATTTATTTATTTATTTATTTATTTATTTATTTATTTATTTATTTATTTATTTATTTATTTAATCATTTACATCCAACTTGAACAGGGTGACTTTGGGAACAGGCAAAGAAACCAATAACAAAAATGCCAAAAACAAAATACTAATGCTAGTTAAAAACCTGTTAATTGGTAATCAGGAATCATGCTGATCCAAATGTGGAAGAAAGAGCCATGTCTTCACTGTCTTTTAAAGGCCTGTTGGAACCAGCCATAAATTGAGGAGGGGAGGGGGTTGTTTGAGAGGACAGGTACCACCATAAAAAATGAATGCCCCTAGGTCCCATAAAATGATAGTTTCAAAATTCAAAATTGAAAAGTTTCAAAATCAGAAGTGTGCTGTATCTGTTGGAGTGTGAAGGAAATACAGATGTACTTGGAAAAAGTTGTCCTGCAGATCACTTGGTTCTATGTCATGTAGGGCTTTATAATTTCACTGGAAGCTAATGCAGCTTGTGGAGTAACAATGCTACCTAGGCATGCTGAGAAACAATCATAACTACCTATGTTGCTGCATTCTGGACCAATTGTAGCTTCCAGGTGATCTTCAAAGGCATCCCCTAAAATATTAATTTAGCTGCTAGGTGCAAATTTATATATGGTCCCTTATTATGAAATTTAGCATTAATTTCCTTGAAAATATATAATCCCATTTCAGGAGCACATTCTATTTTTTTTGTTTAATCTTCTTAATTATTTCAGTATTTTCTTCTAAAAAAGTACCATTTTTTTCACACATGCTCACCACAGACGAAAAATGTTTCCTTCTGTTGACAACTTTGCTAACATTTTGTTGGGTAGTTATGAGATATTTGTTCTATTCTTATTGAAATGGTGTACCAACTCTGTACTGTTATTCCACTGCAACTATTTCTATATAAATCGTTGCAAAGGAATGATAATATATGTCCCAAATGTGCTGCTTCATGATATAATCTTAAAAATGAAACCTCCAGACCTGTTTTATGTAGGACTGTTATTAAGCATGACTGTTTTTTGTAAACTCACTGAGGCCTTTTTTTTTTTACCTCAGAATACACCCCCCTCCAGCATTTCAAGAGTACCATTTCAGAGTGGATAAGTGGCTGTACACTACTTTCACAATTATTTATGCAAGTGTACTGGTGGCCAGATTGCTAGTGAACCAGGTTCACATTTTGCATTATTTTATTTTATTATTTCATTATTTCATTTAATTTCATTTCATTTAATTATTTTATTTTATTATTTTATTATTTTATTTTATTATTATTTTATTATTTATTTATTTTATTATTTAAAACATATACCGTAGCCACTCATCTTGCAACCAACTCTTCATTTTTTATTTATATACCTTTAAATAATTTGGGATTGAGATACTTTTGGCATTGTAGATAAATCACTATGATGATGAGGACTTTCAGCATATTGCAAGAACTGTAGAGTCCTCATAGGCCTTTGTAGTGCTGACTCCTTCACTCTGAAATATTCTCTTCCTTGAAATCTGGGAACCATCTATAATTACTTTTTTTCAGAAGCTAATGGAGACCCAGGTTCACTTTAAGAGTGGGTTTATTTTTCTTTCCCCCTTTTCATACTTTTTAAATTGATTGTTGGCTTGAACTGAATCGAATTATTATTCTACCAAATAGTAATTAGTGTAAAATATAACATTGTTTACTGTATTTTAATTGTTGATTGAAAATAACATTTTATAAAGTGATATGCAGATATGTTAAATAATAATTTGTAGAACTACAGTATTTCCTGCTACTTTGTTTCCTTCACTATCTTTCCATCCAAATAAGAATGTTCATATGACTTTTGAGATCAGTGTCATCTGTGTCCTGATAAATTTAAAGGCATTTTTGATAATTTTAAAAAGGTACATTGATGCTGTTTTATTTCAGATTGCCTGAAGCCCAGCAGAGGGTTGGGGGTTGCTTTCTAAATCTCATGCCACAAATGAAAAACTTATACCTTATGTATTGTGCCAATCACCCATCAGCAGTAACTGTTCTTACAGAACACAGGTATGTGCACCTAGAAATGAAACAAATAAGGAAGAGTATATACATTTATGTTTTGCTTCTTTTTCTCTGTTTCAGAAATAATGTTGGCAACTAATATAAGCATATTGCCTTGGTATTTTCATTTGGTTGTCGTGGAAAGGCATTTGAAAAGTTTGACTCATAAATAACAATGTTTTTGTGTTGGACTTGAAAATAAATATAGATTCTTTAAAATATGTAGGTTGACATTCTCTTCAATAAAAGTTTGCTAATTTCAAATTAAAGAGTCCTGCTGGATTTCATCAAAGATCTCTCTAATCCAGTATATCCATATATAGCAGTGACTGCTAACCTTTTCGGCACCGAGTGCCAAAACAGGAGAGCACACGATCCATTTCGGTACCAAGTGCTGAAGCGCGAGAGAGAAGTGCACACGTGAGCCAAAAACAGGAAAAGCAGATGATCTTCTGCTCTCTGGTCTGCAAGCGCTGGCTCCACATGGCCTTTTGGGGGACCTTGCGCCTCCCTGCCCGCCCCCCTGGCCCCCCGTCGGGCTACCGGTACATCCCCACCGACAACCCGGTTCCGCAGCCTCGGACAGGGAGAGAAAGTTGAGCTGCCTCCCTCCACTGGAAAGATGGAGTTCCTTCCCGGCCTCGGAGATAAGGGGTGTTGGTGTTCCCGGGACTTGGGTTGTGGGGCCAAAAGGTGGGAGAGCGTCGCCCCAACTATGGCCGGGATGAAGCACTCCCCCAGCCCGCCACTGAGAAAAAGCCAGTGAAGCCCCTTTCCGGCCGGCGCGCCTCTTACCCCTCCATGCTGCGCTCTCCTCCAGCCCTCCTAGGGCAACTCACCTCCCCGACTGCGGCTGCTCCTGCTTTTCCTGCTCTAGCACCCCAGCCGGGAGTGGTAGTGTGAGAACCGCCGCCGCCCCTTGCAGGGGGTGCTGGCCGCGCAGCCAGCAAATCCTGCCCCGTGCGCCCGAGCTGACCATGTGCTCCAGACCGTGGATGCACGGCAGTGCCACGGGCTGGAGGGCTGGGGCCGCCAAGAAGCCCGCTCGGGCAGGGAGGGAGGGAAGCCCCGCCCCGCCCGTCCTGGCTGGCAGCTCTGCTCCCTTTGCTCTTGCTCTGCTTGTGGGTTTCGGTGCGTGCATGCGCACTGGCCAGCTGGTCTTTGCATGCGTATCAGAAACCGGAAGACCAGGGAGCCGGTGCGCATGCAAGCACCGGAAACCCAAAGATCATCTTCCCGGCGTGCACATGTGCACCGGGTGGCTGCTCTTTTGGTTTCTGGCACTCTCGCGCATGTGAAGAGTAGCTGGCCGGTGCGCCGGAACCCGGAAGAGCAACGGGCGACAGCTCTGCATGCCCGGAGAGATGGCTCTGTGGGCCACTTCCGGCACACATGCCATAGGTTCTCCATCACAGATATATAGAATTATAGAAAATGAATAGTGTTGGTATTAAACTTTAAAATCTTGAATGGTTTGGGACTGAGTTACTTAGTGTATTCTTTGCACCAATATTAATTAGGTCATGCAAATCCTTTGAAAAAGATGCTTCATAAGGCAGAATGCATGTAAAGTGCCTCTCTTTGAATAGTTAAAACAGCTGCATCCTTCTCATGCAATTGCTTCAATGGTTGTTCTTGATTATTTCTCTGTATGGCCAACTGAACAACCAAGGCTGTTTAATGATTCAGCAAAAACTGCTTTGTATATGTTCCTCTGCATTGTATTTTTTCCCAAAGGATTTGGATAGTTACCTAAAAGAAGCTTTGCTTATGGATTCATCATAAGTGATAATTTGGCAAATAGATAGTGGTCTCTTTCCTATTTTTTAAACCAAGCATTAAAAGTTTTTTCCATTCTGTTTTAAAAGCTTAGGTTAGCAGTTTTGATATTTTAGGATAATTTATGAAACATTCTAGTTATGATCTACAAGAGAGATTTCTTTTTGGAGACAATAAGCATTTTTAGAGGCCTAGTTTGTTAACTGTGGGAAAAGGCCTTCTTCAATGTTATCAACAATGGGTTTTGGTTTTTTTTGCCATTTAGACTTTTTAAAGCTTAGGTTCTCTCTATTTTTAGCCTTTTAAATTAATGTTTCATTTGGTTTTCAATATTTTCTGCCTACCCGTATATACTCGAGTATAGGCCGACCCGAATATAAGCCGAGGCACCTAATTTTACCACAAAAAACTGGAAAAGTTATTGACTCGAGTATAAGCCTAGGGTGGGAAATGCAGCAGCTACCGGTAAATTTCAAAAATAAAAATAGATACCAATAATGTTTTTGAATATTTATTTCAAAGAAAAACAGTAAATATTAATTTTTTAAAAAAATATCCCAGAAGAAGGCAATGATAAGCCACTGCTGTGTTGTTGCCAAGGAAATTATTTAGATATGTCCATGGAGTTTTATTCAATTTGAATTGAAGAGAGACATTTATTTCATCGTAAATTCAGGTTTAAACTATCTTAAGTAATTGAAATATTCTGAAATGACTTTTATTTTCATTAATCTGTTCTGATTAATCTAATAGTGGTCTATATGTTCTACATTATTTTTAATAGAGATCAATTAAGCTGTCTCTTTTAAGGAATCTGACAGAAGTGTCTCTTTTGGGATCAGTCAGATAGGATTTCTTTTGCAAGTCTATGTTTTGTTTATCTCTGGACTGAATCTTTTCTTTGTGAGTTCTGTTAATTTGCCCTAGCAAAACAATAAATCCAAATGCCTTAATTTTTTGCAATCTTACTTGTAGTGTCTTGATCGATTTTTTTAGGTGTTATTAAATTATTTTTTATATTGATGTTTTAATTCTTAGCCACTCAGATTTGCAGATGAGATGGGCAGTCATATAATTTGAAATAAATAAATAAATAAATAAATAAATAAATAAATAAATAAATAAATAAATAAATAAATAAATAAATAAATAAATAACCTTCATGTTAGGATGATTTAGAAGTGATGGCATTGAACTGTTGTTGGTCTGTATGATTTTAGAATCAAGGTATTTGAAAACAGTACAGTAACACTAATCATATTGTAGAACCTTACAATGCTAAATCATGTTATTGAAGGTAGTCTTCTCCCTTTCTCTAGGAAAAAAACTTGACTTACAGTATATTGTTACTTTTGTGTAGGAATTCACAAGCAATAAAATTTTGTGTAACAGTAAAGAATATCCCATTTTATACAGGGGATTTAGAAGGTTTAAGTCCTATTTAAGTCAGTGGAAAACACAAGAAGACTTGGGGGAGGCTGTGCTTTAGTTATGTAGACTTCATGAATGAGATTATTATCTGTACTCTGTAGATAGTATTTGTCTCAGGCTAATAATGGCTAATGATCCAAGCTGACATAGGGTTGGCAGGAAAACGTGGTTGGGTGTGGGGAAGCTTAAATGAGTTTTGGCAAATGAACAGTGTGTTTATTGTAATAGTCCAGGGGTTCTCAATAAGCAAGTTGAAGTCCTTGCTTTATTCAATCCTTTTCCTCTAAATGATTTGGTTTCCTTTTCAGTTCCTGTTATATATGAATGTATCTAGGACGTTCCATTTTAAAATAGACATGATGTCCTTATACATATCGTTGTTACAAGCAGGAATAGGAAACAATCCAGGCTGCGTTGAACCCTCCTGGGTTTGTCCATGATTGGGTGCTGTCAGTCTCATCATGATCATCCTAGCTTTTTTTTCTTAAGGCGCGTCTCGCAGCTCTCCCCGCCGCGCGCAGAGCCGAAGGGGCGGTGGGAGGCGAGGAAAGGAAGCGGCTGGCAGAGCCGAAGGGGAGGCTCTGCTCGCCGCCTCCTTTCCTTGCCTCCCACTGCTTTTTGGCTCTGCCGCCGCCACTGCCTCCTCCTTTCCTCACCTTTCAGAAGCCCTGAAGCTCTGCCGGCAGAGCCGAAGGGGCGGTGGGAGGCGAGGAAAGGAAGCGGCTGGCAGAGCCGAAGGGGAGGCTCTGCTCACCGCCTCCTTTCCTTGCCTCCCGCCGCTTTTTGGCTCTGCCGTCGCCACTGCCTCCTCCTTTCCTCACCGTTCAGGAGCCCTGAAGCTCTGCCGGCAGAGCCGAAGGGGAGGCGGGAGGCGAGAAAAGGAGGCGGCCGGCAGAGCTTCAGGATCGGAGGTCTGGGGCTGTTGCAGCGACGGAGCCTCCCCTTCGGCTCCCACTGCTTTTCGCTGAGGAAAGGAGGAGGCAGCAGCAGCGGCAGCAAAATTTCCAAGTGAAATTTTTAACTGACTCGAGTATAAGCCGAGGCAGCTTTTTTCAGCCCAAAAAGTGGGCTGAAAAACTCGGCTTATACTCGAGTATATACGGTATGTCTTTTAAAACATTTAAAGCAACATTTTGATGACTTTTATGGATGGTAGAGATCTAATAAATACATGATAGAAAATTTGTTTTTAGATCTTATAGTAGAATGGCTGGTTGAAGTAATATTTTATTTGAGTTTGGGCATGCTTTGCGTTTAATATTATTACTTAAATTTTTTAATGTTATATTTTGTATGTTCCCTTGGAAAAATACTGTAGTTTGAGAGATAATTATAAATAAATAAAACAAAGAAATGACTGAGGAACACTGCAGTTCAGAGTCTGAATGCCACAGAATACCAAATATTTGGAAGGGAATAGCAGAAGGATTATTGCCTTAAAGTCTTTTTGTGCACTTTCTGGAAGAATCTGGTTAGCCACTATCAGAGGCTGCATGGGAGCTTGTGGGAACTTTGGTCTGATCTAGTGCAACTGTTTTTATTCTTGCTGTTATGTATTTTTAAAAACCCTTTTCAAGTTACTGCATGAAGAGATTGCTCACCAGCTTGCTATTATTGCAAGTGGGGCTAAGATTTTATATTTGATAGTTGATTGTTGGAAAAAGAAAAGTGCTGGTATTTATGTACACCAAGGTAGTTTTCAAGTTTGTGGAAAAAATTACTTTTTCTAAAGATTCCCTGCTAGTAATGTTCATGGTAGTAGCATTGTCATTGTTATCAAAGGTGTGTGTGTAAAGAATTCTTTTAATGTGATTGTGCTGTGAATTTAAGGAGTTAGTAGCAAGTAGCTGAACTTGTTTTAACAGCCATTAAATAAAGTTATTTCATGCTCAATTTAGAATTTTGCCTGGTGGTCAGTCTAGAGTTTAGAATGATACCAGAACATTGCCTTTTCTGGTACCTAAAATTGTAATAATTGATAAAGCACAATACAATGCAAATAGGTTTGGCTGGGAAGGAGTTAATAAAAGCACTTCCATGCAGCCATCCTAACATGACACCTGCATTATTTTTGACTTCAGGGATTCTGTTGTTTATATTATAAGGGCTGTCATCAAGCCAGCCAGTTTAATTGTCTGAGATGAATTGGTTGCCTATGAAAGTACTGTTAATAGAATGCATTTTGAAGAAAAGATATACTTTGCACATGTCTTAGTGTATATTTTCAAACATTTCATGCTTTGATTTTATTGTAATATGTTTCCTGGGGAAACCTGGATATGAAAGCTAGTATACAAAAAAAATAGCATTATTTTAATTGTTATTATGGCTGCTAGGAGTAAAATATTATTTGATAGCATATAATGGATCAAAAATGAATACAACTAAGAATAAGGGGTAAAACATACAATACTGCAGATGTATTGCTTCAAAGGAACAATCCTATCTGTAAATAGACACCATTGCTGTTTTCTTAAACTATAGTTGCATAAACTTAGATAATACAGCTGGAGCTTAATTAGACATGACTATTGCATTAGTCTCATTACTTTTAATATCAAATTTCAAAATGGGAAGTTTGGAAAATCACACTTATGAGAGATTAATTGGTGTGTGGGATCCCGATAAGCATCTGAGGCAGACAATCTATTGTCCCTCCCTCATGTGGTTTCCCAAGGGCTGCTAACATAGGGGTGATGTCATACTTGAAGCAACAGCCTCAGAATAAGGCATTCAGTGTGGAACGGCAGTCAAGAGCTCAGATCATTTAGTGAGTCAAAGATTTGCTGGAGGGTCTTGAGCATGCATTGTCTATGTGACATCTTTAGACCTTTCAGTTCTGAGAGTTCATGTTCTATGTATTATAGGCAGGAACTGGAAGTGTAAGTTATGGCTTTGAGTATTTTGCACTTGTTTATAATTATCTCTATTTATTCTTGTTCTATTGTTTACTGACTGATTTCTGATGAAAGTACTTGGAGGTTTAAAACGTTCTTTTTAATTTGTAGTGATTTTATACCTTAAAATGACAATTGATTAGATTTAATTTGGACGACAAGTTTAACTTTTGTTTTAATTCATTGATTTCTTTAGCTCTTTTTTAAAATTACAGTTCTGTATACATGCATTCAGAAATAAGTCTCAGTGATTTTAGAGGGTTAATAAATAGTTCTAAGAGTATAGAACTTAACAGTGGAAAATGATTAGGGCTATTTAGATAGCAAATATCTACAGTCAGTAATGGTCAGTAATTCTATATTAGTCAGTTGTCATAATTTGCTTATTTATTCTATGTAGCTAACCTGCTTTGAGTAAATGATATGTAGTAATTTATTTTTTGTATCACAGGGATCTGTTTGTGCAACTAAAGAATTGGTTTTATCTTATTTTTCTGTTTTCTGTTTTAGTCCATTATATTGTGAATTTGCTGTTTAATGCTTCTCACATAAAGAGTCTTTGTTAAAATAGCTATGATTTTGAACTATATACACATTAATTTTGTGAACAGAATCATCATCTAAGGAAACAGATTTTCTAGTGTGATTAAATCTCTGTAGATTCCAAGATTCATATTGAATCACAAAGTAAAGTTCTTTCACAAGAAAGACAAATTGAAATAGTGAATATTTAAATCAAAATTGTGCTTTAAGTATTTAATGTTTTATTTAAATATAAAATCACAGTTCTGTGCATAATAAAACTTTTTGTTAAAATAGTATGATATAAACCTTTCAGAATATATTCATGATTTTTGTTAATGGTGTAGATCAGCTCATGTTTTGGAGATATACTAATACTGTACTGTACTGTACTGTGCTATGCTATGCTATGCTATGCTATGCTATACTATACTATACTATACTATACTATACTATACTATACTATACTATACTATACTATACTATACTATACATTTTCATAAAAAGTGGATTCAATTTCATTAGCTGAAGAATCAAAATAGTCACTGACAGAGACAGAACTGTCTTGGTCATGAAAATATTAGTGAATAAGGCCTGTTCATCTTCTCTACCTCTTTTCTTCATGGAAATATTGAGGGTTTTTTTAAAGCAGTTTCTTTCTATTTGTCTTTCAAAGTTGTATTAGGGAAGATCAGTGAGGTTCTATAAGAAATCTAAACATAATCCAGATAGACCTTAAAATTCTATTTGTCCCTCTTTCAAAGCAAAAAAAAAAAGGTACTTGATAGTTCTCATAGGTTGTTTTTTTATAATAAAATGAGTAGTGACAGTATCAAGTCGCTCTCTTAATGTTTGATTATTTCCCCTGTGAAGAGTTTTGGAAAACATTCAAGGATTATAAGAAAAAGAAATATAAAACATTCAGGGATTATAAGAAAAAGTAAAATAGATGTTTTTGCGTTGTTCTTTTTAAAAGGTGATCAGTCTTGGGATGTTAAAATAGAGGGTGCGCAGAAGATGCAAAGCAGGCAGGTTTCAGGATTTTCCAGTTCTTGACCCTCCACTTCCACAGATAGCTTGGTCTTCTCCCCGCCCCATTTTCCCCAGGTTGCATAAAAAATATTTGAAGGAGATTTAAGGCACTAGTATTGTGGGTGGCCTAGTTTTGTTCTAAAGAAATGAAGGCTGAGTCATAGCTATTGATTTGGGGGTGGGGGGTGGAATAGTCTCACTGTATGCTCTGATTCTGTTGACTTGTCATTTGGAACAAGCCACAGCATGCTGCAATATTGTGCAGATCTACATATAGAAGAAACTGTACTGGAATATTTTTGAAAATTCCTTACAGGTATGGCTGGCTGCAATTCCCCATTTAAACTTCAAATGTTTATTTGTTTATTTTTCTTTTTGTATGTACAGTGAAGAGTTAGGAGAATTCATGGAGCTAAAAGGAGCCAACAGTCCTGGGATTCTTGTACTGACCACAGGCCTGAGCAAACCTTTTATGCGTCTAGATAAATATCCCACATTACTCAAAGAGCTTGAAAGACACATGGAGGTACAGTATATCCTCACAGCATTTACATTCCAGTTTAATAGTGATTCGACAAACATCTTAAAATAGCATTTCAAAGATGATTGATAATAAAGTACAGTACTTGTTCTTACTCCTCTGAGATCATAGAAGTAATTGTTTGGGAATGCTAGATTATATGTTTAAGGTTGACTGTATTTTCAAAGACGAAGTAATACATTCTGATCCTAAACTAATGCTCACTTCAGTTGACTTGTGAAATCTATAACACAAGAATAAAGCCAGTTTTACTTTGCATTTATGATTCAGAACTATGAAACTGCACTGTAGAAATATACAGTGTAAATGCCACTGGGCTGTTTCTGACTTTTCCCCGTTTTTCTAAACTTTGTGGCTTTCTTTCATGCTTTTGCAAGATTAGGAAGAGATGATTGAACATGTTTGATAGTTGAATGTTAATCAGCTCAAGAGAGAATTGTGAAGTATATATTTTTCATATATTCCCATGCTAAAGCTCATTTAGTTTATTCTGCAGTGTGCCATTGCAGTTTTATTATACAATAAATAGTCAGTTTATCTGCTAGATATTATTTACTGTTGCTTGACGGCTGAGTCTTCAGTATTAAACATAGAATTAAGAGCTTTAGTTTAATATTGTTGAATGTGTGTATAATCTTAATTTTAAACTTAAATATTTAATTTGAGAATTTTGGCACACTGTGCCATTAATCATATTTTTAATTGTTTCATATTGATTTGCATATTATCTCTTGAAAAATTGACAGTGCCCAAGTTTTATTTTCTGTTCTAAGAAGACTAGAGTCTAAATAGTATTTTTATAGGAAAAGCTAAACATTCATAAAATTGGTTCCTATCAGGAAAAAACTTTCTTGCAAAACTATTTGTTTCTTGCTGGCATGATCTTATTTAGAGATTAGTTGCTTAAATCAAAGTAGTTAAGAGGAAAGTTTCTTAAGTGCTTAATCCAGTATTAACAGAAATGATAGTAATCCCAAAACAAGTTGAAAAGCCATTTCCTTTGAATTTTCTTTTAGGATTATCATCCTGACCGACCAGACATTCAGAAATCCATGACAGCTTTCAAAAATCTTTCTGTAAGTAACTTGTAGAACTCAAAAAACAGAGCAGTAGCGTTTGAAGACCATTTTCTTTGGAGTGGTAGCAAAGAAAAAAGTTAACAAAGCATATCCATGGTGAAATAAAACACGGACACTTCCATTATAGGCAGTCCTAGACTTATGACCACAATCGGGACTTTTGGTTGTTAAGCAAGGTGGTCATTAAGTGAGTCACCCCCAATTTTACAGTCATTTATTACTACAGTTGTTAAACAAAATTGACGCATATTATATGACGGTTGCAGTATCGTGTGGTGATCTTTTGCAACTTTCTGACAAGCAAAATCAATGGGGAAGCCAGATCTACTTAACAACTCTGTTACTAACTTAGCAACTGTGGGGATTTACTTAATAACTGTGGCAATAAAGGCCATACAGCAGGGCAAAACTCACTTAACAACTGTCTCACTTAGCAACAGAAATTTTGGTCTCAATTATGGTCGTAAGTCAAGAACTACCTGTACTAAAAGAACTATTCATAGCTACTCCAGTTATATGACATGTGATATTTTATTCTGGTCCTATAGGCACAGTGCCAAGAAGTACGGAAAAGAAAAGAACTTGAACTCCAGATATTAACTGAAGCCATCCGGTGCTGGGAAGGAGAAGACATTAAAACATTAGGAACTGTAATTTACATGTCACAAGTCATGATTCAGTGTGCTGGCAGTGAGGTATGGCAGGTTTTGCTTATACTAGTACCAGAATTGTTTTTACTGTTTTTAATTCTTCTGAGCCATTCAGAATCATTTGGCAAGTGGGTGGCCTTAAAAATACACTCAATCAGTCAATCTAGAGAGAAGAGCCAATACAACACATTTGCCCCTTCAAAATAGTTACTTGTAGCCTTTCTGAGTGTCTTCTTTAAAAATGTCTCATCTTTGTCTTATTTATGCCATTAAAATGATACTTTGAATTTCACATTTACTAGAGGAATGAAATCTTTTATAAATAAACATTTTATCATATTAGTAATAGACGTCATTTTCTTTTATTAAAAAATCAGTACTTCTCTGTCTGAGACAAATGTTTTGCCTTTTCTTTCAAATAAGATTACATTCTCTATAGTTTGTCCTAAAAAAATATCTTAGCCTCTTTTGTTCTAAAGATGTCTAATATGGTGCTGGTTTAATAATGATGATTTGAGAAGTATTGTGATTGCCATCTCATTTGTTTATCTGCATTTTATTTAACCTTGTCTTAATCTGGTTTTTCTTCTAATAAGGAAAAAAATGAAAGATACCTTCTTCTCTTCCCTAACATTTTGCTGATGTTGTCTGCCAGCCCAAGGATGAGTGGCTTTATCTACCAGGTAATACTCTTCAGTACAATTTTAGTCTCTGGGATGGGATGAGATAAGATAATCTTTATTGTCACTTTTTTCTGTGAACACACTGGCAACACATTCAGAAATAAACTTCTAATTCATTCTCTCTCTCTCTCTCTCTCTCTCTCTCTCTCTCTCTCTCTCTCTCTCTCTCTCTCTCTCTCTCTCTCTCTCTCTCAAAAACCATAAACATATATGCACACATATACATACTGTATGCTATATGTGTGTGTATGTACTGTATGTATTGAATATATACATATATATAATCACAGTTCATTCGGAATACATAGCAGGAAAAAGAGTTGAGAGTTAACAAAGTTGATACTATATGGTACAAAGCTATTACAGAATCTAGTTGTTCTGCTTTAAATACCACAAAGCCTTTTCCCAGAAGGTAACAACAACAAAAAAAACCAACGGTCATGGAGAGTATGTGTAGCATCCCTGACAATATTGTGGACCCTGGTCAAGCAGCACTTATATGCTATGTCTTGGATAGAAGGAAGTGAACTTCCAATAATCTTTTCTGCCATCCTCACCATTCTCTGCATAGCCTTCCTGTCAGAAACAATAATACTTCCAAACTACCCAGTAATACAGTATGGCAGAATGCTTTCAATCATCCCTCTATAGAAAGTGGTAAGGACAGGGGAAGGAAGATGTGCTCTTCTCATACGATGCAGAAAATGCAGGCGCTGCTGTGCCCACTTCACCAATGTCTCACTGTTGAACAACCAAGCTCACCTGCTCATCAGCTGCACACCAAAAAAATTTGTATTACTAACCACCTCCATAGTTGAATTGTTAATACACAGAGGTGTATGGCTGTGCCTGCCTTTACTGGAATCAACAATGAAAACTACATTTAAAACCAGGCAGTTTTTATTACAGCAGTTCATCAAGCCCTCTACCTCCTCCCAGTAATCAGTCTCATTATCATCCTGAATAAGGCCCACTATTGTTGAATCATCCACATACTTCACAATATGGTTTGCAGCAAACCTCTCACAACAGTCATGGGTCAGCAGGGTGAGCAACAGCAGATTTAGGACAGAGCTCTGAGGACAATTTGTGCTCAAGAACAAGATGTTAGAAATATTAGTTCCAACTCACACATACTTTTTCAACCAGAGGTGAGAATACATTGTGTGCTGCTTATCCCAATATATAAGCCTCTATTACTTAGAGAGAAACCAGTCAACTCCTATAATGCAAGATCAGCTGAGAAAGTTATGTTCCAAATGCTGTTGTACCTCTGTTAAGCCATTAATGATTTGAGAACTGCAGGCATAGTTATGCTTAAAACAGGATGGAGTGGTGGTGGATGAGGTGAAATCAGCCAAGGTAATGGTTATTTTCAATAGTTACCAGTTGTGTCCATTAATTGGGAGTCAGGACACTATTAGTTTTCTCTCCATACACTCTTTAGATCTGTCTTGATTTTTTTCAGAACAGATTTCAACCATGTGTGGGACAGTTCATGGGAATGAGGAGGGTGGAAGGGACACTTAAACTGCATGTGAAGTTTGTTCTTGTGACTTGAGATTTACCTCAATGGACATAACTCAGATATAATTATATGTGGACCTAAATTATTATTTCAAACTGTAGAACCATTTGTATCATTTAACTAAGATCTTGCTATGGCATTTTTGCAAGCAAAGGCTTTTTAGGTAAATAAATAATTAAACATCATGTCTAGGCCTCTAGCACTTTCTTCAGTATCAGAATGTATATGTCTTAATTTCAATTATGATACAATTTCCTCTCTATGTTTTATTATTCAGTAATATTTGATGAATTAATTGAAATAATAATGATGCATTTGCTTTTAGGGAAAGCTTCCATTAACAGGGATGACCATCACAAAACTAGAAGATAGTGAAAATCACAGAAATGCATTTGAAATATCAGGTAATGTTTTTGTTCATTCTGGTCTTTTTTGTGAATATGCAGCAAACGATGTTACTAGAATTGGCACCTGTTCATTTTCTAAACTACTGTTCTCCATCTTGGTTTTCTTCAACTCCATAATCTCCAGCAAGTATGTCCACTGGTCTAATTGTAACTTCACAGTTTTTTCAGGCAGAAGAAAGGTTGTTCTAAACCTGTTGGAAGTCCGTTAAGTCAGCAGCAATATAGTATAAGCTCTCTCTCTAGTTTTGCATCATCCCACTTAAAATTTATTTAGTTTAAATGTATGTATGTTTATTTTCTCTTTAAATATGAACTGAAGATAGAGTTCACTGCAACTAAAAAGTATCCTAGAATGTAAACTAATCTAAAACTAATAAAATTATATTTCAACAGCTAGAATGAACTCCACTTAATTTGTAGGCTTAGAGAAAGATACGTTATAAAAACATTGAAAAAATTAGGGCATTGTAGGAAATAATCTTCTCTCAAATCATTAATAGCCTAACAGAGGTACAGTAGCATTTGGAACATAACTTTCTTAGCTGATCTTGCATTATAGGAGTAAGTACCATTTGAGTTTTTTAGGACTTTAGAAGAAAAAAAAACTTTGGACTGAATTTGGAAATGTATTGGCAACCAGTGAGTTTTCTGCAGATTACCAAATTGAGCAACTACTATTTTTCTAAGATTTACTGATGAATATAAGAAATGGCCATCATCTTAAAGGTCAAGTAGTTGTCAATAAGGCAACCTCCAGCAAAGATGTTCCAGGCATGAATATGCACTTGCAGCCTTCTCACAAATCTTAAAGCCAGATATTACACATATTCAGAGTTCTTGGAAGCAGGAACATACATTTGGTATTATGGTTATCACAGATTCTTGTACTATAATGTGGAGAAGACACCTAATGTATTGCGTAGGTATAGAAGAATTAAGATATATGGGTATTTGCTATACCTTATACAACAATTCAGCATTATATACTTTTTTAAAGGTATTTATTTCTTTTACTTTTTTTGTTCAGCATTTTCTATTTGGTTCTAGGCAATATGATAGAGCGGATATTGGTATCTTGTAATAATCAACAAGATTTGCATGAGTGGGTAGATCATCTGCAGAAACAAACGAAAGTAACAACTGTTGGGACTCCTGCAATTAAACCACATTCTGTTCCTTCTCATACGGTAAGAGGACCTCTGTCTTTAGTTCACTACTTATAAATTAAAGAGGCCCAACCTGTTATGAAGGAGTTACTGAAGAAAACATATTTATATTATAACTAGAACTGTAGTTTTACACAAGCTGATAATTAAATTGCAATGATAAAATTACTATTTAGCAGTAGAATTTTAAATTGAATAAATGATTTCTGATTGTGATTTATTTATGTAAGAAAGGATCAGTGGTGGGTTCCTACCGGTGCAGTCTTGCCTGTTCATCGCCGCAGAGCCAAAGAAGCTGTTGGCGTTTGCGACGCGGGGCTTCCCCCGCCCGCTTTCCCCGGCCGCCGGGATGCCGCCATTTGCATTCTTTTGCCCTCTGCGCATGTGCAAAGCGTTCTGCTTGCACAGAGGGCAAAAGAACGCAAATGGCGGCGTCCCGACGGCTGGGGAAAGTGGGCGGGGGAAGCCCCGCGCCGCAAACCCCAACAGCTTCTTCAGCTTTGCGGTGATGAACAGGCAAGACCGCACCGGTAGGAACCCACCACTGGAAAGGATTGTGAAAATTGTAGCCAAACCTCTTGCTGCTTTGCTGACGTCTTCAGATAAAAGTCATCCAGGCTGAGAAAAAATATGCACGGTTATTTTCCTTATTGACTTTACCCTTTTGTGGACCTAGTAATACTTGCATGGAAAGTAACTATAGATCATTTGCTTGATCTACAGAGTTCCAGTAATATATGCATGGGTCAAAATGCTGACAAATGTATCTATATTATTAAGTTAACTCATTGTTAATATTTGTATGCAACAGAGTTGAAGGAAACATAAATTCCAGTACATATAGCACTGCATGTTCCTGCTGCATATTTAATAGTACCAGTAATAACTAATTTAGCAGGGCGGTATGGTGGCTTAGTGGTTAAGATGCTGGGCTTGTCAGCTGGAAAGCCGGCATCCCAGGTTCAAGACCTGAGTGCTACATGACAGGGTGAGCTTCTGTCCTCGCCCAAGTTCCTGCCAACCTAACAGTTCAAAAGCATGCAAAGGTGGGTAGATAAATAGGTATCACTTCAGTGGGTAGGTAACAGTGCTCCATGATGTCATGTTGGCCACATGACCACAGAAATGTCTTTGGACAGCACTGGCTCAAGGGCCTTGAAATAGAGATGAGCACCACCTCCTATAGTCAGCAACAATTAGCAGAGTAAAATCCTCAGGGAGTCCTCTACCTTTTACTTGCTAGTTTAGCATAAATAAGGTAGAGTAATTGTTCATGAGAATAGTGCCAAAATCCATAATCTGATGATATTCATTGTCTTCATTTTTTTGGGTCCTTTCTGACTCTGTTGTTCAAATGGGCAGCTTCCATCTCATCCTGTAACACCATCTAGCAAGCATGCAGATAGCAAGCAAATGCCGATGACTCCTGTCTATCATACCCTTCCGCACCCTTCACATCATGGGACACCTCACACCACTATAAACTGGGGACCATTGGAGCCGCCTAAAACTTCTAAGCCATGGAGTTTGAGCTGTTTGCGACCTGCACCTCCATTAAGGCCTTCAGCAGCACTCTGTTATAAAGAGGTGAGAATGAATATCCCATGAAAGAACTTGCTTGTTTTTAATTCTATCCATGTATATTCTTTGCAACTTTACAAAACTTTTGAACTAGCCTTCATCCAACATCAAGTCACATATAATCATGAAGAGATGGGTACGATTTTGATAGGAGAATTTTCATCCTGAATGCAATGCTCCTAAGAATAGTGTGATCAGCAGAGAATCATTGGTGTTTTATGTTTTTATAGTAAGAAATGTATATGCAATAATGAAGCCTATATGGTTACAACTATGTCCTAGCAGCAGTTAAATTATTTAAAACTAAAGTTCTGAGTTTGATGTTATATCATATTCAGTGTTGCATCCACAAATATACCTCAAGCTTCATCCAACCAAAATTCTTAAAAGCAATCAAATGGGTCTCTTGATGTTTTCATATGGTTAGAATTGGGCTACATTTTCTTTGGAGGTCATCTAAGATATCTTGGATTGTGGTCGAAGCAAACACTTCAACTTTCTTTCTTGATCCATTTTACCATACCAGATTGGCTTGTCTCCTCCTTGAAATGATAAACTAATCATGATTTTGCATAGTATGTCTTTCTTATTGTGGCAATAACTTTCCTCATATTTAATAAAGTTTTAGCTGATTTTAAACAGTGGGTTTGGGGCCAAGACATTTAAACTAATTAGAGCTAGAATTTTCCATGCTCATTACAGTGAAATGTCCCCCTCTTCCTGGACTATCACTAGATACTTGTTCAACATATTATATGACTACAGATGAAAGTTTGCCCCCTGGTTCTAATTGACATGCTACTCAGTAGGTGACAATGGGCAAATATGCAGATGGGGCCAAAAGTATTGGTTCCTGTCCACTAATGTAATACAGTATTTCGTGGCATACCCTTTTGAGGCAGTAACTGCAATCAAGTACTTTCTGTAGCTCTGAGTAAGACTTCACTTCTTAATTGGCAATTTGTCACACTTTTCTTTGATCAAACTGTTCCAGTCGTGTTAGGTTTGATGGGTTCTTTCTCCTAACTCTGAGTTTCAGCTCTTCCATAGATGTTTTATTACAGGTCAGGACTCATAGCAGGCACTTCAGAAAAGTCCATTGTTTGCTTTTCAGCTACTCTTGGGCTCAGTTAGATATATGTTTTGGATCACTATCCTGTTGTAGAACCCATGACTTGTGATTGAGACAAAGCTTTCTAAGACTAGGCATTATGTTTCACTCTAGAATTCCTCGATAATCTTCTGATTTCACTGTGTTCTGAATAGGTACCCAGTGCAGGAGGCAAGTGAGAAACCCCATAACATTATAGAGCCTCCTCCGTGACTCCAGTAGGGATGATGTTCTTTTTTTTAAATTATTATTTTTTCTTCTGTGAACATAGAGTAGCTGTGACTTAACAAAAAGCTCCGGTTTTGTTTTTATTTGGCCAAATATTCTCACAGAATGATTGTGACTTGTGAATATGTATTTTAGCAAACTCAAGTCTAGCTTTCAGAAATGGGGTCTGCCTGCATCTTTTACCGTGAAGATCACTTCCAAGCAGACAGTGATTGGATGGCGTGACTTGATATTGTTGTACCTTGATTTTGAAAGTTAGCCAGGATTTGTTCAGAGGTTTTCCTTGTTTCTCTCGCATTGAAATTGTCATTCTGTACAATCTGGGGTTAGTTTTCCTCTTGTGGTCAAGTCTAGTAAAATTGGCTACCGTCCTTTATTTTTTATTCTTTACAAGAATATATTAAGTCATACATTACAAGGAAAATGTCAGCTGTATGGACTATGAAATAAGGTTAGATACCACTTACTTATGTCAGTTTCAACTTACTTCATAGCAAATTGGGATTGTTTAGAGAAAAGTGGATGTGTACCAATGCTTTTTTTTGCCACATCTGCATCAGCCTTCCTTATAAAAAGTTTCATATGTTCTGAACAATATTACATATATTGTTAAATGCCCATTGTACACACAAAGGTAGACAGATTTCATAATACCAGTTGTCAGAAAATGTATTCATTCTTAGGATCACTTTTGGGTATTGTTCGCCTTTATGTAATCAATTTCCATGTACCTCCAGGAAAGCTGAAAAATGTCTTTCAGGAGCTGTAGCCTACAGAGGTCATTTGTTTTAGGTTTCTCCATAACTTTTTAAAAACAAATTTATATAGTTGCCAAACTCATACACTGACTGGGTGGTGTTTTATTGCTTCTGGCTCCTGTAATTTTTTTTATTTGTAGTACTTAATGTTCTTTATATGGCTAGTCTTGGACTGTAAATAAATTTATTTCCCCTTTGATAAACAGCTATTTTCAGCCTCAATTTAAGAGTTCCCTTACATATGTGGGGTTTTTTTTTTGCTAACCACTGAATAAACACACACATACACACAATCATCATCACCATCACCATCATCATCCTATCCAGAGCCATGGTGGTGCAGTGGTTAGAGTACAGTACTGCAGGCTACTTCTGCTGACTGCTGGCTGTAGTTCGGCAGTTCAAATCTCACCAGGCTCAAGGTTGACTCAGCCTTCCATCCTTCCGAGGTGGGTAAAATGAGGACCCAGATTGTTGGGGGCAACATGCTGACTCTGTAAACCGCTTAGAGAGGGCTGTAAAGCACTGTGAAGCGGTATATAAGTCTAAGTGCTATTGCTATTGCTATTGTCTATCCATTGCAGGATGAAGGCCTCTTCCGCATGTTTTCAACCAATACGGTCTTGAGCTTTCTTTTGCCAATTGGGCCCGCAATATTTCCTGATGTCATAGCTCCATCTTGTTTTAGATATCTTTTATGGATGCTTTTTATCAAGTAGAATCCATTTTATGATTACCTTGATGCTTCTGCCATCAGTTCTTCTTGCTACGTGACCAGTCCATTTCCATTTCAATTCTTTGATGATATCATATACTTTCATTTGTTCTCTAATCCATGTGTAGGTCTTTCTATCTTGTCTTGTGATTCCGAGCATGTGTCTTTCCATGGCTCTTTGCCACTCATAGCTTTTGTATCGATTATGAGGTTAGTGTTCATGTTTTGCTGGCATATGTTAGAACAGGTAGCACACAAACTGATTGAGATCCGTTGGCCAAGGTATATGTAATGGTCTAAATGTAGTTCTGCAGATATTTTTTCTTTCTTTGGTGAATTTATTAAATATAACCTGGCTCTTTTTCAGGTTTATTTTTAAGCCAAATAATTCTGCTTTGTGCAGCTCTTTGTAAGTCTTCTGGGTCTTGTGAGAAGAGAACAACATCATCTGCAAATTTTAAATGATTTAAATAGGCGCCATTGATTTTTATTCCATCTTTTGCCCAGTCTAGTCTATGAAATACTTCTTCAAGGCAGGCTTAGAAAAGGATAAGTGATATTGTATCACCTTGTCATATACCTCATTCTATGTTGATTTCCACTTTAAAATCATTAAAGTGATCTGTGTATGTGTTGTAATAAATTTATAATAACAAATAACTCTCTCATTGGCATATCTTAATATTTTGAACTTTTACATATAAATGTCAGTTATGTACAGTATATACTTTTTTTAAAAAAAAATCCAAACAGGATCTCAGCAAAAGCCCTAAAACCATGAAAAAACTGTTGCCCAAGCGAAAACCAGAACGGAAACCATCAGAAGAAGAATTTGCTCTGAGAAAAAGTAAGTATACTTTGGAGGATGAGAGAGAAAACTGCAGTTCTTTTTTGGGCACTATGCATCATGGTAATCTAACACACATGAATTATTTGTTTTATTAAGTCCTGTAATATGGCTGTATATCCCATTTCCTATCTGTATATTTCATTTCCTATGACATAACAAGATAGATCTTGTTAGATAGATCTTGTTATGTCTTGTAATATGACTGTATATCCCGGGGGTCTGCAACCTTAAACACTCAAAGAGCCATTTGGATCGGTTTCCCACAGAAAACAAAACACCAGGAGCCACAAAACCTGGGTGGGCATGGCCAACTCGACATCACTCACTCCCACCCAGTCACATGACCGCCCCCAGCCATGCCTACCCAGGTTTGGTGATTCCCAGTGTTTTCTATGGGAAACAGGTCTCTCTCTCTCTCCTTCGCTGTCTTTCTCCCTCTCCCTCCCTACCTCATCTCCCTTCATCTCCCTCCCATATCTCCCTCCTGCTCCCTTCTTTCTTTCTTTCTTTCTTTCTTTCTTTCTTTCTTTCTTTCTTTCTTTCTTTCTTTCTTTCTTTCTTTCTTTCTTTCTTTCTTTCTTTCTTCTTTCTTTCTTTCTCTCTCTCTCTCTCTCTCTCTCTCTCTCTCTCTCTCTCTCTCCCTCTCATCTCTCTCTCATTTTTCTCTTTCTCTCTCTTTCTCTATGTCTCTTTCTTTCTCTTTTTCTTTTTTTCCTCCCTCTCTCCCTCCCTCCCCCCTCTCTCCCTCTCCCCCACTCCCCAACCCCCACACCCAGGGAATAACTGTAAGGAAATTTGGCCACGTTCTCTCTGTCTCTGGAAAGATACAAAAATAAACCTTGCGTAGCAAAAGGAGTGACTGTCAGGCTGTTACATCATAGCGCCATGAGGTTGTCGCCTTAGATCACCGCACACACTTCAGAGAAGCATCATCCCAAGCAGCAGCCCACTCACACAGGCACGCATACGCATCCTGCAACTCGGTCCAAAAGTCGCTGGAAAATATACTCCCTGGGCGCCCCCGAAGACTCTTGGCAGGCAAAGTCCGCTGAATCCTTGCAGAACTGGGCAAAGGTAGAGAGAGGGGAGCAGACGGAGCCGAATCTAGCCAAATCTCTCTCTCTCTCTCTCTCTCTCTCTCTCTCTCTCTCTCTCTCTCTCTCTCTCTCTCTCTCTCTCTCTCTCTCTGTGTGTGTGTCTGTCTGTCTGTCTGTCTGTCTGTCTGTCTGTCTTTCTCTTTCTCTCTCTCACTACCCAACTGCAGCAGGAAACGGTGGTTGGCTACTTCCGGCCTTTGCTTGTGCTGGACGCATAACCTGCTCTCTGTCCTGAGAGAGAGAGTTGCCAGGGGTGAGTGGGGCAGGATCGCATTGTGGCTCTGTGTCATAATGGGCTCCAGGAGGAGGAGGGGACCCAGTCTCCTCCATTGTGAAACGCGCTTTCACTGTGCTGCACAAGGCACTGCAAGAGCAGCGGGCAGGCCATGGAGGGGGTATTGGGTCTCTCCCCCCCCCACACGCCAAAAGGAAAGCCAGCCGGGCGGCTTCTCCTAGAAGCCGCCTTACTCTTCCCCTTGCTCCCTTCTCCCTACCCCCCACTCAATCCCACTTTGGGACAGAGGAGCGCACACTGGAAATGCGTGTTGTGGCGATGTCGGAGCGCGCCTTCTGATCCTCTGGCGCTTGGCCCGCAACTCTCCGCACTCCTCCAGGTCCGGCTTGCTGAGGAGGGGGGGAGCAGCCCTGACGCCTCCGCTCCCCTTCTCCACGGCCCCAGCCATCGCTGTCTGGCTTCCTCAAAGGCGCGGCGTATTTCAAAAGCGGCAGCTCATGTTGGAGGTGCCAAACAGTGTCCCGCTGTGAGAGCCAGGTCAGGCCTCTCCACTGTCCGACTCTCCAATGGGGGCGCTTCTGCTGGGCCAGCTGCCCCCCCTCCTGCTGGGCTTTTGTGCTCGGTGCTCGGCCAGGGAAGGGGAGCGCTTCCTCACGCCATCCCCTTTATCTTGGCCCTGCCAATGAAGGAGAAGGAAGGCCAGGCTTGGGGGATGGCCCCCACCCTGCAAGATCCGTCCCCGCCGTTCTCTCCCAGCCCTCTTTGCTGGCGGCAGCAGCAAATGTACCACAACGAAGGCGGAATCCTGTTGCTGCGCAAAGGCAAGTACAGGGGCGCTTCGCTCCCACACTAAGGCTCCGCCCATCGCCACCGTCGTGACAGGGCAAGAGCTCTTTCATCCCTCTGCCGCAACAGGGAGCCGCAGCAGAGGGGTGAGAGGCGCATGCGGTTCTGGAGCTGCGGGTTGCCAACACCCAGTATATCCCAACAAGATAGATCTTGTTATGTCATAGGAAATGGAATATACAGATAGGAAATGTCCTTACAAGACTTACTAAAACAATTCAAATGTATTAGATTAGATTAAATAGATCTTGATATGTCAAAAAGCTTTATTTGCTATTATAGGAATATATTTGATGTCATACAGAATATCTAAAATGAATAGTTCGATTTTATTTATTGTAATGTCTAATATTACAATACCTAATATTCCATTTATTGTCTTCTTTCTCCCTCAATGTAGTATGCCCTTTCATGAAATTGTTGCTAACAAATGAGAAAGATTAATTCCGTTTTATAAATCTAGGCATAACATTAAAAAGATTCTTAGATGTTAAACTCCAATAAGTTAGTATTGACTAGTAAAAAGTAAAATTTGATGGGCAAATTTTAAAATTACTTAATTCAGGATTAGTTTAATAAAACATCTATATTTTTATAGCCAGAAAGGGGTTAGTTCTCCTAAACAGGACTGTTTTAATCTAAAAGTTCTTAGGGGGAGTAGAGGGACAATGATCGGTGGTCTTTGGAGAGTCTCAATCATCCAGGTCATGGTTGTCTCAGAGGTGCTTTTTATCTGTATCCTCAGAGTCACCTGAATCAGAGCAGTCCCAAGAAGGTTCCACACCCATTTACACTCTGATTCAGGTGACTCTGAGGATACAGATAAAGCCCCAAGTGGCTTCAGCTACTCTCAAGAGTACTAATGAGCAGATGGCTGCAAAGAATATAAATCCTTCCATTCCCCACCAGTCATTTAGAATTGAAAAAGCTTCTTGGTGAGAAGTGAAACATTTTCAAAGGGAAGAAACCCGAAGACATTCCAGTTGCCTTTTGGAAAAAGCACCTTTGGGGAAAAGTTCAATTGTTTAAAACACCAATCAAAACTAAAGAGGGTTAGGGTTAGGAATCACAACTACAGAATTCAGTTCTGTTCCCTCAGCTTTTGAGGAGTACATTAGACTTGTGATATGGGCCTTGGACTTATCATCAGTAGGATTCCAGGAACAATTTACAGTGTTATTTACAAATGGTAAAGCCAGTGGTGGGTTCCTACAGGTGCGGTCCACTCTATAGCACCGGTAGCGGCCCGCTGGTGACGTCACAGTACCGGTGCGGTCGGTTGCCGGTGCCTGAGCGCCACCATTTAAAAAAAAGTTTTTTAATTTTTTTTTAAATTTTCTTTTGCGCATGCCCAGAAGCCGAGCTTCCGGCACTGCGCATGCGCTACCTTCCTAACCCACAGTGAGTCCAAGCAGGGGAGGATGGCTGAGGGAGTGCGTGAGACACTGAAAGAACGGGCGGCAGGAGCTATCTCCATTCCCCTCCCTTCAGCAGTCCGAGAAGCCACGAACGCGCGGTGATGATCCCAGGCATTTTTGCACGTTTGAGGCTTCTCGAGCTGCTGAGGGGAGGGGGAATGGGCGGCAGGACCTATCTCAGTTCCCCTCCCCTTCAGCAGTCTGAGAAGCCACGCCCACCCGGTCACATGGCCGGCAAGCCACGCCTACCCAGTCACATGGCTGGCAAGCCACATCCACAAAATAAGCCACGCCCACAGAGTGGTAGTAAAAAAATTAGGAACCCGCCCCTGGGTAAAGCATTATGTGACTTAGTGTTGAGATACTTCACGATAGGCTTTTTCAGCTAGTATCAACCTAAGATACAAACCCCAAGATGGGATTTGTGTTTGTGATTCCTAGCTTCCATGAAATTAGGAAGAAGTTAAATAATGTTTCTTCATCATTGGGCCCACACTATGGAATTTGACTTGTTCCAATTCCTACAGCTTTTCAGAAGCTGGTTAAGACCGTTCTTCTGGAGTGTCTTAAACTTAGTTAAGGTGATGTTATCTTAATTTTGTTTGTGTGAACTGTTCTGGTTTTAGATTATATGCCAATTGTAAATTGACTTCTGCTTATCTTTTACTCTGGATTTTTAAAAATCTTTTATGCCATGTGTGATTTATACTACCAAGAGTCTTATAGTTATTATTTAATAAAATAATAGGAATAACATAGCATTTTAATTTAATATCAACACCCCCCCCCCAAGTTAAATCATAGTTTCCCATTTTGAAAAAAATGAGAAGCAATAGATATCTAAATTTCCTTTATTTATTTGCTGGCTCTCTTGAACTATGTGTGTCAGCAGATTGATAATTCATATCTTCACATATTAAACAGTTATAAAATGGCTTACTATGTCAAGATATAGAAAGCTACTATTGCCAAATCCAAAATCCTATCATCATCATTACTGTGATAAGGCACTTCAGAAACACCTATGATTACAGGTACTCCTTGTAATCAGCTGTCCTGTTTAGAAAGCATTCAAAGTTGTGATGGCACTGAAAAAGTAACTTTACAACTGATCCTTGCACTTAACAAGTGTTGCAGCATCCCTGGGGTCACGTGATTTGGGCCCTTTGCTACCAGTGAGCCTTTGTGATTGTTGCAGCATCCTGCAGTCACATTATCACCATTTGCACATTTCACAGCCAACTTCTGACAAGCAGAGTCAATAGAGAAGCCAGCAGTAAAATTGCAAATTGGGATCACATGATGTTTCACTTAATGACTGTATCACTATAAATCATTAATCACAGTGTTTATTTTGAGTGTCAGTATCCAGCATAATTGTAATGTTAAATTAGTATCTTTTGGGTATTTCATAGGTACAGCGGCATTAGAAGAAGATGCTCAGATTCTAAAAGTCATTGAAGCTTATTGCACAAGTGCCAAAACACGTCAAACATTAAACTCAAGTAAGTTTTTAAAAAAATATGAATTGAAAAATTATCTTAGCCATCTAGCAATTGCTTGCTAAATTTTGTTTTTACTGTTGTCAGTGGTTTGTATGGTCTGAAAAGTGAGGTTTTAAGTGGTGAAAATAGTACATAAATAAATTCATTAGGAACTTGAGCAAATGTGCATTTGCACTGATCCTTCGATCTTTTAGAAGTGCTTTGCGATTCTCAGATTTAGCAGTAAGAAATGTACGTGTTGGCAACACTGCTATGATGTCTTACTGAATTTCTTGAATAATACATGCTAACGATTTAGTTTTAGATGTTCATTTTTAGTGCATTCACCATCTCTTTAAACCGTTCAGTTGTACTTACTGAAAGGTTATTAGGCTTTGTTGTTTACTTTTCTAATTAAAAAAAATGTTCTTGCAAACATTTTAATACCTAAGGCATAGTTTCTTTTTGGTTTAGAATTGGAGGCATTCTTTACTTGACAGTCAAAAAGGTAGGTACGCATTTTCTTGATCGGCTCACAAACACCACCATTTTTATTGTGAGACAGCTGAATGAATGCCACTGTCAACATCATGCCTTTCCCTTTGTCCTATGAGCCAGGTTTCAGACCATGTTCTTATGCAGTGACAGTGTTTCACAAGCATTTTCTTCTAATCTAGTGTTCTCCAGATTTGTTGAATGAATGTGCAGTATGGTTACTGACCCTGCTTTGGCAATGGGAACTGAATCCAGTAAATTTGGAGGACAACAGGTTGGGAAAGGCTTTTCTAGGACTTTCTTTCACCTCTCTACTGCATCATGGAATACATTGAGTAGTTTCTCCGGACTGAAAAGAGGTCACTCCCACAGAAAATGAATAGAGCTCCTGATACTGCACGGATAATGTTTCTGCTGAGAATATGTCTTTTTTTGCTGTAACGTGAGAATCATCACTCCGAACATTTCTGTTCTAATCTAATGCTTATGTATAATAATTATGTATTCTTACTTTAATAGTAGTAAACATGGATGATGATGTCATCACAGACGTTTCCAAACTCAACCCTAAATATGTGTTTACTATAGCAATGTTTAAGGTAGTCTCCTTTGAATAAAAATCAAATCTTAGACTTATCCATTTAATTTTCTTAATGTAAAAGTGGTTTCCTTTGCCTTCTTACAGGATTTTGCTTTTTTACTTTTAGGATCTTTCCTGGTTTTTCATCCAACTACTAACTGGATATGGCCTTGCTTAGTTTTTCAAAATTGGCCAGGGTTGCCGCTTAGCTAGACACATGCAAGTTTTCAAATAGTATAGATAGTGAATAAATCTTGCTTGACTGATTCAGTGGTTTTTAATTTATTTAAGCCAAATCTCTCTTATAATAGTAAATATTAAATGCTTGAAATGGTTTGATATAGTTTACCTTTTAAATGTTGTTTTTTTAATGTTCTGCTTAAACTAAGAATGATAGACCACTATTCTGGGAAATTTCGGCTTACTATGTATGAGCTCTGAGTCAGTGTCTTCCTGCTGAACATTTCCGAAATGCTTTAATTTTATTATTTAATTTGAAAACTTGGCTTAGATTTTTTTACATTCTGTGCAAACTTGACAGAATAAGAATTTACTGCTAGAGGTGATAAGATCTTTTTCCCTTGAAAACTAATCCTTGTTAAAAATAAAGCCCGACAATAAAGTCTAAGTAATAAAATATTTATTTCAGTATAAAAGAATATAAAAACAATAATCCTAACAGCTACATTTCTGCAACCTAAGATACACGTCCTCCTTCGAAGAGGACAGCAGCAGCAGAAGAAAATGAATGGAATGTTGTACATGTGCAGATCACTCATCACGTGTCTGCTTTTCTAGGAATCTCTAAGTATCATAGAGTGTGGCATATGAGCACAGCTGACAATCAAAAATTCACATCGTGACAAAACTAGAATTTCTAAACTGTTAACCCCTGACGTACAATTATGATTGTATAAAAAACAGCACAACAAGGTTCATGGTTTAATTAACATGCTTAATTGCAGAAAGGCAGCCTTCAAGTTACATAGTTTTGATAACATTCTGGAGGGTCAAGGAGACCCATCCCCCCACTTTCTGCTTGTTGTTTTACCATTACAGTTAGCAATGGTGAACCAACAATTTGGATCAGGCTCTGTCTGCATTGCGTTAGTGAATGTGTTCTTGTGGTTGTGTTTGTACTGTATAAGAAAGGAGGCATAACAGACATATCTCCAATTGTCTTCCAAGGATTCATCTGCCACCAGTGCAGCCTTTTATTCATTTATCTTTTTTTAGAAGTCCTACTCCTAAGCTTTGTGCTAAACGAACAATTGTTGATTTATTTATCTGCTTAAGCTAGTAGGTGTAGCCAGGTGAGAGTGAACAGCTGTATCAACACATGGCTCATTCATGGTAAATCAGGGTTCCCCAAAATCTGGCTTACCGTGGTTGTTTCTATCAAAAATGGTAATGAGACATATGATAGAAAAATCCATCTATAGCAAAAATTGCTTTTATTATAGTTATTAATAGTAACTATATCTTTTTATTCTATATTTTTAAACATTTTCTATATTGAGCAAAGCTGCTATTTTCAGTTACTCAGATACATGCTCAACTTTCACTGTGTCTTAGGGACCCAGGTTATTTTAATCTTAAACAAGGCTGCAGTGGTGGAGATCCTCTGTTGTAAGTAAAGCATTGCACCTAATCGGACAATCTGCCCGCATGCGTAACCTGTACCTAAGGCATGGGTCCTCAAACTTGGCAACTTTAAGACTTGTGGACTTCAACTCCCAGAATTCTCCAGCCAGCATAGCTGGCTGGAGAATTCTGAGAGTTAAAGTCCACAAGTCTTAAAGTTGCCAGGTTTGAAGACCTCTGACCTAAGGAATACTCTTCTTGATTTGAATCAGTTTGCACAGTTTTGCCATTAATGATGAAAGTGGTTGGCAATTAAGGCTATTTTTTCTTCAGAATAGTCAAAGTTGGTCTGTACAGGAAGAAATCAATATAGACACTGATAGGGGTTTTTTGACCAGTAAATCTCCCTAATGCTTATTTTGGTTTTAGATTTTAGACAATATGCATTGTAGACAATAATTTATGTGCTAATATTTGCCAGTTAACTGTCACATTCTTTTTTTGTTTTTTTTAGAACATCACTTAAAGCTCTTTTGTGTATCCTGTGAATTGAATTTAACTTTTTAATAATAGAGTTAATTATTCTAGAACTACTTTTGTTTTACTGAGGTTTGTTTTTCTAGAACCTTAATAAAATAGTTTGTATTGTTATGGAACCATAGGCACGCATGATTGGTACTCATTGCTATAAAATTGTCACTGATTCTTTTATGTCTTCTTGTACGGGCCTTTTTATAATTCTCTTCTAAATCAGACATTATTATTTAATTTGAAACTAGCCCTACAATTAACTGAAAGTTATTATGATTCTATAGATGACTGAACTGAGTGGGACAAGATGAAATGATAATGCTTCAAATGGTACAACTGTGCTAAGTTGGTGCTTGTCATTTAAATATATTTTTATATACCAATATGTATAAGGTGAGAGAAGTCTTATGTGAGCATATTCTTTTTAGTTCATGCAAGTGTTACTGAGACACAAAACTAGTGCAAAATGCTTTTTGCTGTTTTCCCCTTTCTATGTATATTTTATAAGTATACATAGTGCAAGAAATTTCATTGCATACATCAAAAAATCTACTGCTTTCATTTGTGTTTCTCTGCAATGGAAAATGATAATAGCAATTTGTTGCACGGCTTCTTTTTTCAAGATTGCTGATTTTGTTTAAACTATTATTTTTAAAATCTACCCCCATACAATTTTAACAGAACTTCACAAAAGCAAGTGGAGTTGTACTTTGGGAAGGTTGGCTGGTTTGTATATAATAGTTCCTAAATACTTAACTGTATTTAAGAGATTGGGCATTGTAAATAAATTCATTATGAGTCCAGGAGATTAGGTCATGTTTCAGTATCCTTTAGTGTCTCTTTACCTCTATGTTCACATTCTGCCTGTTCCTCAAAGTGCAGATCTGGCAATTCTGCTAGTAGCATCATCCTTTTGTCATTTTGGAGGTGCTGCTGGGAAATGCAAATTCAGCATGACAGGGCAAACCATGAGAGGTAGGACAGAAGATACTTTTAAATTTTTATATAGAGAAACATTGTTTGGAAAATAACTGGGGAGAGAGGAGATTTGGAGAGAAGTACTAGCAGATGGCTTTCCTTTCCTTTGATCTGTTTCTTGTTTAAATCTCTGTTCTAGCTTGACAACAAAGTTGTATGCAAAAGTTTAGGTAACCTTGTGAAACTACAATTTGCTGAATCCCCAAGGGAACAGAAATTGATGCATGTAACTCTCTACTGTAAGAAGTAAATGGCATTTTTTCTGTGAAATTGATGAATTGACTATTTATGAGTACTTGTTTACTAATTCAGAATGAAAAAAGTGAATATGGCAAATGCAAAACTTGCTACACTCTTCCTGTAAGTTTTCAAATGTGTGTAGTCAGCTAATACTCTCTCTGTTAATGCTTTAAGACTTTCTTCTCACTGTTCCTTACATAACTTCTCTAGTTCTAAAATTTTTCTTAGGTCTCTTACATGGATTGCATGTTTGAGATTGGCCCAAAGATTTTTTTACTAAAGACACAGTATAGTATATAAATATTTATCTTCCTTTCCTGTGACTGCTTCTTGGTTGCTTTGATGTAGATAAATGCATAGATAACCTTGAAGAAGACATGCAAGAGCAGTTAAGGAAAAATAAGACAAAACTGAACTCTGGGAAAGGAGAAAGTTTGGGAAGGAAACTCAACCCTATCTTGAGTCTGCTTGGCATAAAAGAGGCAGAAAGAAATTCTGGCTGGATTTCAGGATTATGTCCTTTACAATAATAAGTAGCATCCTATAATTCCTGCAATGCCTGGTTCTTGACCCGGCCTCCCTTTATGGACTGAAAGTATGTTTTGGTGCATTGTCTTGCTAAATTATCCAACCTATTTTTACCTATAAAACGATATACAGTGGTACTTTGGTACTGGTTGATAATTTATTCTGAAAGATGCGATGAATACTAAAACCGACGAATACCGAAAAGCCATGTATCACATGGCCCATAATTTCAGCTGGAAGAAATAGTGAGTCATGAGGCACCTGACATCAGCAGGTTCTTCCTTGTGCATTGACTACTACTGGAAGAAAGATGAATGATAGGACAAGATTTCTGCTTCAAAATGCGTTGAATATCAAATTCAACAAGTTTTGAAGCAATCGAATGCTGAGGTGTCACTGTACATATTACATTAGGCTACCAGAAATATTTGGAAGCTGTTATTTCTGCCAAAGGCAGGTTACAAAAAATTTCTGGAAAGACATCCAAACTACTGTACCTGTCATATTCACTGTTCTGTTTTAAATAGAAAATATACATTCAAATTTTCAGAGATATGTCATTTTAAATTTTGTTCCATGGAGAGTTGTGTCATCTGTAAGGAGTCATACAATTTGAGCAAGATGCTTAAACCTCTGCATATAACTGTATCTCTATGGGCCTTTTCACAAGATAAGAATATTCTGCTTCTTTGAACACAATCCACACATAATCTTTCCTGAGTTCACCTTTTTGATGGGACAAAAGAAATACTTTTGCATGGGGAATATGCCATTCACTGCAATTAAAATTATCATATGGAATATGATTGCACATGCCACTAGTCCCTTATTTTTAAAGAGATGTTACATTTTAAACTGCTTTGATTAGTTCATTGTATATTTAAGATTTTTATGTTAATTATCTATTTGAATCCTGTGCTATGGAACTCCCAACTCAGGAGAGTTTACATAGTATCCTGTAGTATAGAGGGCAAGTGTAGCTCAACTCCTTATGATTACATGGACATACAGTATCCATCCATGTAATTGTTTCTGGCAACAGTAGTGTTGTGCATTGCCTTCTTCTGAGATGATTTTTAATATCTCGGAACCAAAAGCCTAAAATCCTGGACTACCATGACAATATCCATCTAAGAATAACTAGTTACTAAGGGCTACCCTATTACTTGTTTTATGAATTTTTTTCAGCTTTCCTGTTCTGTTTCTTTCTCTCCTGTAAATCTTCCCTGCACTTCTTGTTTTTGATGTATTTCACTTTGTAAGGAAATAGGGATAGCTAATATCCATATTTTTTATCCTGATGGTATTTTTCCTTCATAATATGTAGACAATATGTGTCTTCACTGAACAGATAATTTCAGGATTTCAATTATAGCCCTGTAAGTCTACTATCATGTGAAAAGGCCTTTATATAATTTTGAAAGGATTGGAAAAGCAGTAAGAAAACCCAGTTCCATTAAGCTCAGTAGTAGCTTGTGCTAAATATCACAGTGAATTGTCTGGTTTTGTTTCACCCATGCCCAACTCCATCTTCTATAGAAGTGAAAGGGACATTTAGGGCAGTCTCAAATGGCCCTGTTCACTTGTGCAGCCTATAGAAAGCTGGATTGAGAACCTAAGGAGACTGAGGCAATTCTATGTGGTAAGCTACTTGGTGAGCACATTTTAACTTCTAGTTTTAACTACTGCAAACCTTCTTTGTTGAAGAATTCATATTAGTGTCACTAAAAGGCTGCAACTATATGGATAATGCCTGGGTACAACTATTTTGGACACTGACTGTATATGCAAATTGGCCCTAAGTGTCTTATGTCTTTACTTTCACTAAATCAAGCTGATTAGTATTAGTTACTTGCATAAATAGTTTTCAGTTTCTCTTGGCATTTTTCAGTTTGAAAATTGTTTCTCTCATATTGGAACATTCTCTTTAAATTAAAAGTTCCTGAACAAGTTAAGTTTTTTCTCCTGTGCTTCTGGTCTGGAATATTTCTATAAAAATAAGTACTCATGACAGTAATTTCTGATAGGAATTTTGTGTAGGATGGCAAAATGCTAACAACTCCTAGTCACTAATTTCCTTTTTCATAAGGACGTTTTTCTAGTCCCCCTCAGGGAATTATACCAGATACAGATGTATAAAGAAAGCTATGATCAAAATTGGCTTATAAGGGGAAAATGTACTAAGTGTACTAAATATGGCTAGGTAGTATTTTTTTTCCAATCTGCACATTCTCCAAATGTATTGCATTCCCAATGTCTCAAGTTGCAAGTTGGGGAAAGTTCATACGGGCATTCCTGAGCAGATTTTTTCTTCTTCTAGAAATATCATCTAGCCCAACTTTAAGAATCAATTCAAAAGACTTTTTTAAAAAGCCTAATGTAATCCCCCACTTTTTTAAAAAAAACTTCATGTTACAGTCATGGTTTCTTAGAACATTAAAAGCAACATGAAAGCAAATGCACATTTTAAGCAAGAGAGTCAAATTCAGAGAGTTCCCTTTTTTTCGTCTTTAAGTGTATGTGCCAAATATATTTTGTAGATAAAACCCAACCAAAATAGAGATTTAAAAGATTTGGTGCTTTTTTAACAATATTTTCTCTTTTCCTTTTCTTCCCATCACCTTTTGCTTTTATTTTCATCTGTTTTGGTTGTGGCTTATCCTGTATGTCCTCCTCCTCATCACATCTCTGCCTGTCTCCATCCTCCCTTTCATTTCACCCATACATCCTTAGCATGGCAAGGCACTGACCTGATGCATAATCACGTCTTGGCTGATGATGACCAATCCAGTCTAGATTCCTTGGGTCGTCGCAGTAGCCTTTCTCGTTTGGAGCCTTCCGACCTCTCTGAAGACTCTGACTATGACAGTATATGGACAGCTCATAGTTACAGAATGGGCTCTACATCTCGTAAGAGCTGTTGCTCCTATATCTCTCACCAGAACTAATGCACTTCTGAGCTTTTCTTAACAAATGCTTGTTGTATCACAGCTTGCTTTTCTTAGATGTTTTCTTGAAGTTCTTTGTCTCTTTTAATGTGATATTTTAACAATCTTTTGGAGAAACTTCTGACTTCAGTCATACCTTCTACATTTATGGTATCTTTTTATATTAAGATTCAAGTATTGGTATGTAGCTATGAATGGTTTACTCTTTTTAAGATTTCAGTATAGCTACAGCACTTCTTCCCTCACCCTGATTCTTGCAATATACTGTATACTTGTATCTTGAAAGAGTACTTGTGCCATTCACATGAAAATTATTAAGCCTTACAGTGTTTAGGTTCATACATATTTTAAACAAAACAAATAACTTAAGAATAACCATAGCAGCTAAAAAATACCTCCCACCACAGAAACCAAAACTGCCAGAAATGAGAACATCATACTTTGATGTTTGTGATAAATGTCTAAGTAAATTTTTTAAAACAACAAGCAGATTTAGTATATTACTAATTAATACTGCATCATTCTACCTACATTTCTTAAATTTTGGAAGAATCAAAAACTGATCAAGTGAATTAGCCATGGAAAGCTTCAGGACTACAAAACGTTCTGAGAGCAAGTTGAGTTTTGCTATGATTTTTGCTAAGGTAAAGAAATTATACATTCAAGAAATTATACAGCCAGCTCAACATAAAACAATGCACTAGAATATTTGCAAGTTTCTCTGAGCTGCAATATTACATTGAACTGTAGCTGGCATGTTAAATATAGATTTTATGACATAAGAGTACAATAATAAATCAGAGGTCATTTACTGGTACTACAGGAGATAATTTCTGTCTAAAGATAAGCAAGTTATAAATTTCCTTGAGAGGGGAAAGAAAGTCCCAAGCATCCAGATTTTGGAAGTGCCAAAGTCATATGTTCCTACTGGCAATTTAAGCCCATTCTGTTAAAATTGAACAATAGGGTTATATTTTCGTAGTTTGCTTTGTCATTGAAATGTAAATAAAACTGAATTAATTTCTCTATAAGCACACTTTTAAAAGCCATCCAAATTTCCATCAGTAATAGTCTTGCAAAGTTTTACAATGTTTTCTGTGTTTAGCTCAATAACAAAAGGTCTTAATATTTCATGAGAGGTCTTCTGTATAAAATTATTGCCAGAATTCATTTTAGAAAAGAAAGCAGTCTAATAGTATTTCAATTGGTACAAAATATCTTCAAAACATTATTTTTCAAGAATACTGAATTTATCAAATCACTTTTTCAGTTCAGCAATTTAAGTTACTACTTAAACAAATTTAATCAAAGAGACCAATTGTTGCTGTTTGGTACACCCCAGAGTACCGTCCTTAGAATGCCACAGATCTGTAAATAGGCACACAATTTGTAACTGCTTGGAGATTGGATATAGTACATTGGTTAACAGAAGCAGGTATTTGAGCTGATACACTGAGAAAGTAAATGTAAAATTATTTGACTTTAATTCTACATAAATCATTTCATAAATACATGTTTTTAAATAAAAGCCTAAGGTAACCTATTTACCTGCTAGCCATGAAATAATTGATGGGTTATTGAATTTGGAAACTAAGCACAAAATGTCATTCATTCTGTGCTACATTGCTGACCTAAATAACTATCACTGCCTCCAAAATGGCTTAATAAAACAGGGAACTGAACCACTCTACAGCCCAAAGGAAGCTAAGAGCAGATTAAGTTACTGTAACCCACAGAGATGAATCAACAACAGCAGTCCTTAGAGGAGTTGGCTTCTGTTCTGCAAAGCTCCAATTAATGTGGCATTAAATTATTATGAATCTTCCAGTAGCTTTGGGATTAGGGTTCTATTAGGAAATGAGATTCTTAATCCTTTCCATTGGGCCTGGTTTCCTTTTCAAACACAGTATCTTTCCATTACGAACACCTGAAAAGAAGCAATTTGAGTGTGAAAATGACTGGGCAAAGGAGTTAATGGCCTCCCTTGCTGTTTTCCTGCTCAGATGTATCCTTCCTTGCTGCTTTTCATACATACAAAAAGTTAGGAAATTATATGCTTTTGCTGTATAAAATCTAGTTTCTGCTGTGAAGACAGAGTGATATGGGAACATTTGTGTATTCCATGTGGATGAACACTTTGTAAGCCTCCTTAACTCTTATATTTTCAAAGTTTAATAAAAGTTTAATAAAGTTCAGTATTATTCATATTGTTTTTTAATTAAAATGAATTAAAAATACAATATGAATAATACTGAACTATAGGTCAATGCTGTCATTAATCAAAAGTGTTTTGGCTTTGAAAGTATTTTTTTACAATGGGTAAAATCTATTGTTTTTATGATGTATTACAAATTTGAATTACTGTGGCTGCTTTAAAGTTTTGTATTCTTTTTCAGAATGTTTATTCAAAATGTTCAAATTCTGATAATTTCCCACAATTAATTCTTACAACAACTCTGAACCATAGGATAGGATTTTTACAATAGTTTTCTTCAGTGTAACTGTATTGTTAAAGTTCCCTATTGGTGTTTTTGCTGTTGAGACTGCTGGCTGTTTTGATGGATTTAAAGTTCTAATGCAACAGCATTTTAAAAAAATGTTTTAGTGTTAACATTGTTGTACTGTATTCCCCCCGAATTTTGAGTTATTATTTTTATGGAACCTGTATGATAACACTGAGTACTTTATGTTATGGAATGTACAGTCAGTATTATAATGAATGAGTTAAGAATTAGAAAGTAAGTGTGAACCGTTGTGGGTCCTTTTCACATGGCTTAAATGGTATTGTCATTCAATTCGTATTTACTGTAATAATTCTAATCTATATTAATTTTGTGTTTTCTATCATCTCGCCAAAACACAATATATTGTGTACATAGTGATATAAAAATATATGTATATATAAAGAGAGAGATAGAGAGAGAGACTTTGCATTTTATTTGTGAATGGAAAAGTAAGTTATAGACTTTTGAAAGCAAATATAGATGTATATCTGAATGTGCATTGTATTGTACAGTTTGTATTTAACTGTGTGTGATAGCTTATAACAGCGGAAGTGTTTTGCTCTTTTTTTAAAGTATTTGTTATGTACATTTTAATACATTTTGTATTTACTAGTTTATGCTTTTATTGAAGTTATTATGCCAAAAAAAAGAGAGAGAGAGAGAGAGAAATAACAGAAAAAGCAGACTGGTTTAAAATATTGTTTTCTTAAAATAATCTTTTGAAGGTGACCAGAATGGAAACCAAAAATAAAATAATTAATTTAGGACCTGAGTATATCTGAGTAGCTGCTTTCTGTATTTTGAGGAATTATTTCATGTTGAAACAGATTTTTGTTAGATTTCAGACTTTTAGCTTACTGAAAATCTGTTTTTTACAGAATTAATTTCTAATATTATAGAGGAGAATCTCATTGATTTCATTCAAATGCATTAGCAAAACAAGGTAAATCTTCCCTGTTCTGCCCCCGTCCCCTAAAACTGCAAAGTGGAAAACTTCCACTGTAAATTGATTTTTTAAAATCATTTTGTCCAAATTATAAAACCATGTTAGTGAAATCAAGCCTGTTTGATAAACTGATTTTATATTTGCTTCTTTCTTTCTTAACAGTTAACATCAATTACAGCTCATCTATGTTCAGATGAAATTGTTGAGTTTGAAAAAGAAAAGATGGGCATGCCACTAGAAAAAAGCTAGTCTTTTTGTTAGTCCAAACAAGTGCATTGAACATCTCATATGGAAGACTTGCACACATTTGACATGGGTCAGTTCTTGAAGTGGGAGACACTTGTATGGTGTCCAGGGAATATATATTTTCTGACAGTTGTTTCAGTAGTTTATTAATGGGGTAAGCAGAACTGCAGTCACAGTACAGTTCCAATTGAAAGAGGAAGGATTTGTGCATATGGTAGTGCCAACGTGGGATCTCTGAGAAATTGGATTGAGGCATGTTCACAAATGGGTTCTTTAATATTTGTAAGATTATCAGCATGCTACCTGGATTTGTAAAGTAATTACTGACTATATCGTTGTTCTTAAACTTTTTATTTGTGTGAACCAGGGTAACTGTCCAAGATTCAGATATGCAGACATTCAGTTATCCTGAGGTGTTGGCAACCTACTAATACAATTTGCCTTGTTTGTTTTTTATGTGAACATCATCAGTTAGGGATTTATGGTCTGGGTACCATTTTGAAGTATTAGTGTTCATTCCTAACATGAAAAGAATGTAACTTTTATCTGAGAAATTATTTTTTGAATTATCAAAGTATTAGGAGCTATTATTGTAAATATACATTATTAGCAATGTATATTGTTATGATGCTGCAATCATTTATATATTTAATTAGTAATTAACTATCAAATGACAGTGTTTATGAGTAAGCATGCATATGATCAGGCATTGAATTTTATTAACTTTTATTGAGTCTCTACCCAGTTTCATTCTTAGTAATAAAGAATATTTGGTAATCTTGTTTGCCTTAAAATGATCTCTAATATATCTGTTTAGTTACATGGATTTTGTTCATACATGGAAAATGTTCATAGCTAAAAATTGAAGATGGTTGATTAGAAGTATAAGGTGAAACAGCCACTGTAAGTAGAATGAAATGAATAGAAAATCAATGTTGTGCAAATAGATGTTTAAAATATTTTTTGTTAAGATGTAGATGCAGATCTCAAAATTTAATTTCTACAATTAGTTTTTGTAGTCACCTTAAATAAGTAAGTTTATATATTGAACATTTGACACTGAAAGTGTCTGAGAATTAAATACCATGACTTTTGTCTTAATTTTTTTACTCATGTTAAAGGTGAATATTTCTCACAACAAACCTCTTCACCTGTAGTTTGATACTATTCCCAGTGCACCCTCAATTTCCAGAAACATCTGAGGGTGGGGAATTTCAGGGAAGACAGGGAAGGCTGTAATAAATGAAAGTAAGGTTTGGTCTGCCAGCAAACATAGGGAATTAATTATTTCATCAGGAATTTTTTAACTGGATTTGAAAGTTGATAGGTGGATTGTCAACTTATCAACTTATGAGAATAGGATGGTGCACATGGATAAATAAAAAGTGTGAGGTCTTAGTGTATTTAGTTTGGGAACTCCCAGAATAATTCCTTTACTAGTACATGTAATAATGTAAACTAATAATAAATGATCCTGCTTTTCAATTAGCACTATATAGCCTTAATTCTCTTTGTAGCTACATGGGGTAGCTCATACAGCCTATTTGTTTATTTGATTTAGAAGTACATCTCACCTTTTATTCAGAAGTTCAAGGCACAGTATACATAGTGTTCCTTTTACTTTTTCCCCACAACAACCATTTCATGGTATAGATAGGGTGATCGGCAGAGATTGGTCCAAAGTCATGCTGATTTTGGTGAAAAATCATTACCAGATCATCTTAGTGATTTCACCCAGGACATCCTACATGAAAAAAGTGTTCCCCTCAGTTGCTTTATCATATATTTTATTTGTTTACTTATTGAATTAATTAATCATCAGAGACAAAATAAAGGAAACAAGCCAGCTGCTTTATCTACAGATGTGCATCTGTTGTTCTTGTTGTCTTTAGTTTGGATTGGATAGGATTCTGTATTTTGTAATTAACTGCATGATAATGGTGCGTTTAAGCTAGAGTGCTTTTGATTATTCCCTTCCACTGAAAACTATGTCCTCGACTCTTGGTTGATTGCATTTCAACTGTCAGAGGATTGTAGATGCAGAAATTATTTTAGGGGTCTTTTCTTACTTGGTTAATTATTTCAAAAATGCCCTTCCTCTCTTTTTTCTGATGCCATAAGCCCTCATTTGATCCCTTTCCCACACTTGAGGCACTTTAAGTGGGCATTAGCTGTTCTCATGTTAAAGTTTTTCTCTCTTATCCTGAAATATTTTTAGTTGTAGATACAATGGACATACTTCATCAACCATTCTGTCTTAGGGGGTTGAATCAGCCCAACATTTATTGACTACTGTTGTTTGCTACGGACATGTCATGAAGTCTGTGAGTTGCGGGAGAAACCAAATGTTTAAATTGGACTAAATTCAAAAGTTCCTCAATTGAATGCTATGGGTGAGTGAGAGGCTATGCTGTGAAGCAGGAGGGAAATTCCCTCCATACCTCAGAACCACTCCATGTTCCTGTTAGCTGTTAGTAGTCCAACAGATATTGGGAGAGTTGTAGTACAGTGGGAGGGTTTCCTATTGCTTCACCCCATAACCACCACTCCCAGTGTCTGTCACCTCATGGATTGTTTTTGGAATTCCCATGCAACACAATTATACAAAACCTGAGTGTAATTAGTGAATATTTTTTGTCCAGCTGATAATAGTTGATGAGAGAAAACAGCTGGGGAAATCCACCAGCCCCTTTACTTAACATGTCCTGTAGATGGTCAATTTGTATTGGTCGGTTTGTATTGATTTTACATGAGATGTTTAAAAACCTTGCGGAATTAACAGTATATAAATATTGTAATTAAGAAAATAATTGTCAGGACAGAATCAGCAATGGGGCAGCAGTTTTTAAACTGATATTTCTCTGTCAGTTCAAAGATGGATAAATGATAATTTCAACAAGCCCAAAACAAGAAAACTAGAGTAACTGAGATACTACACTTGATCTTAGTCAAAAGGCTGAGAAGTTATGGGCAACTGAGATCATTTTTAATTATTGATGATGAAAGACCCACCTTGAAACCCCTTCTGATTTTAATAACTTATATTTGTTCTGGTATTCCATCTTTTTAAAAATAAAATTCAACACACATATTTTAAGTGGAACAAATTACATAAAATAGAAATACATATCCATTTCATTTCTGTGTTTATACCAAATACAAATATTTATACAAATTTTGGCAGAACATTCTGAACTATTAACACTGCTTTAGAAAAGCCTAACTGCAAGAATAGAAAGAAATTAATGAGTTTTATACAACCACAAAACAGTTTTCCATATAAGTCATAACATAGCTTCTGAATTGCTCTTTGTTCAAATAAAAATAAATAAACAATCCATTGTAACCTATATTAGAGGCTTGCTCATATAGGAATGTCCTTTACTTTTAGAGATTTAATTTTATATCACAGGGAGTCCCTAGTTAAGAACAGTTCCATTCCTTAACTCTGCCTTTAACCTGAATTTGTATTTAAGTCAGAACTTGTACTTAAAAACAGATTGCCTAATTACTAAAAATGGTGGACAGCATGGTCCTTCCTCTAGCCCAGTGGTTCCCAACCTGTGGTACGTGTACCACTAGTGGTACGCGAGGGCCTTCCAGGTGGTACGCGAACACTTTCGGGGTCATGAACGATTTTTAGTTAGTTATTTTTTACTTCACAAAAATGTTTACTGCCTAACACAAGATAATCTGGCAACGATTTGCAACTGTTGCCACACGCCACCCACCTGGTCCCAGCGGCCCGAGAATCCAGTTGCTGGATGCGCGGGGCCAAAAAAGGAACGGTGACTGTTCTGAACTCTATGGAAATAAAGTGATATCTGATCGAATTTAGTTTCTCTGGAACCAGGTGGTACGCGGCGACTGTACGGGACCTCCAAGTGGTACTCTATCACAAAAAGGTTGGGAACCACTGCTCTAGCCAGTGAAGTGCTGAACTTGTGTAATGCTTTCAGGAAAACAGGCTGTATATTAAAAACATGCAGCTTCATGGTTCCTGAAAGCATTGTGAAGTTTCAGCTTAAGTCAGATATTCTTAACTCAGGGACTATCTATATCTAAGTGAAGCCTTGATGGTGCCTACTAGTATATTGATTTTTCTTAGAGGTATGCCGAAAGTGTTTCATCTCTCTTTTTTTGGTGCTCAGTAGAGAATTAAACTTATGTACAAAAGACTGATCCTAAGAACAGTCTTAAACCCACTGGTGGTATTATTTTAGTTTAAGTGACTTTATGCTTCTAAGAGAATTTTCTACAGATTGAAAATTGTTCCATTTCTCTCCCCCCCCCCCCCCCCATTTTCTCTCATTGTTCTCATGGTTTAATTGAAACTTGATGATGTAAGATGAGGACTTTGAATCTTTTGTGAACGTTAATTTTGATATATTTTAAAATGGATGTCTTCAAATGGATTCCGACTCTGCATATGTTACAATTTATCTGATTGCCAATCTGAAACCAAGTTTGTGGACTTCTAATTCCATTTTAAGAATATTCCTTTTTAAATGTATGATTGTTTTTCAAAGTTCCTTTTTTATGGGATGATACAGTCCTTTAACAATACTAGACTGCTAGTTCTAATGTGAATAAAATGAATATGGTTGCTCTGTTTGTGTCCTGTGTTCTGTATTTTCCTTAACTTAGCCTATTATTTTATTGCGGACAATATTAGTTGTGGGACAGCTGTACATAGTCACTGCAAAATCCTGAGAACTGTTGCTGCTTCTTTTAAGAGCTCTGACAGTGTTAGTTGAACAGGCTTGAATGCTCTGAAGGATCTTTTTTGGCTTGAATCCAAAGTGCTCTATCTTCCTATTAAAGATTGGGTAACTTTCCATATAAGTCATTTTCAAGGAATAATAATTGCAATAAAGAAAGTATTGCAATCGGTACTTCATCTTTGTTAAATGTCTTAAACTACTTGTAAGAAAAAATGTTATTGTTGCATTCAAGAGATCTGGAAACATTGTCCATTGATAAAGTGGAACCAATGAAAGAAAGTGACCAATTTCTAGAAACCCCCTTAGATGGTACTTTGATTCCTGTGGTCTCATCCTTTCTTCTACTCTTCCAAACAGATATATCTGGATTCTGGACCATATTGTGCTCATAAATATAGCTACATTAAGTGCATTATCTTATTTACAGATTTCAAACACGCATATATAATAGGCTAGTCCAATGACACTACTGCCAAATCTTTTTGCAAAACATGGTTAGAGGTTAAGCTTTAATCTTATCTCCTATGCAAGCAACTTTTAAAAAGAAATGCGTAGAATAGGAAAAAATGTTAAATTTTGCAAAATATAAGGGGGGAAACCTGCATGTTTTCATTTCTGCTTTTTGGGTTGCTTAGAAGTGCATTACTTTAAGCATAATACATACAGGCATGTCCATCTTCAGTTCCTTCATCTCATATCTTAGCATTTTCTTCATAGAGACATGAATCCACATCAAGAACTTTAAGGACATTTTTCCAGTATCAGGTTTTAATATTGGTTACATCTAATTTTAGAGAGTTGTCTGGATCTGTTGGAAAATGAAATAAAATGTTCTTTGAAAGCTCCAAAGTATCTATTTCTCAGCAGCAATTATTAGATTCATGCTATTATCAAAAATATGGAAGACTGATTTGGTGAGATATACAGTAGCTTTTGTGATGCATTATTTGTTCTGTCCAATATTGTTACAATATTCAGTTAAACCTCTTTTTCCAACAAAATTAAGCTAGCAGGCCTAAATCTTGAAGATTGACAGAGACAATAGGGCAAACATTAGAAATAAATGGCATGGGACACAGAAATTTATAGAGGAACAAGATTTATGCTCCACTGGAGCTGTGATCAGATGTAGACAATAGGCCTTACTCTTGGAGTTCCTCAAGTCATCACAGATGCTTGGCAGAATGCATTAGTTATAACAGCCATTGTGTCTTATCAAATATGTTTCTTCTTTTTAAATGTCAGTTATCTCTAAGGAATATTTAGAGTGAGTGCTTTGTGATGTGTTTGTACTTATTAATCCCACCTATCTTAAAAATTTAATGGGTAAGTTTATCCCGAACAACTCCTGGCATGCTGTAATTACACTAAAGAGTTAATTTAAGGAAGTAAATTGGGACCCTTTGGGGAATCAACAAGAAACGAAGAGGATTTTTAATATTTAATCTGATTAGACTTGTGAAGGCAGAGTGGGAGTCTGAAGTGAAGTCTGTGCAAGTCTGAAGTAGGCAGTTCTACAAAACCTGAGAACTCCTAAGCATAAAAATTTAACAATTGAGAATAAATTTTCAATCTGAAATGCCAATGAATACACAGAGATATTCACATCAATCTGTACCTCATTTTAGGGATTCAGATACGACAGAATTTGAGAAACCCTGAGCTAGAATCCTTGCATTCTTTCTTTTCCATCATGAAAATCCAAGAGACACTCTACCGTGTTTCCCCGAAAATAAGACCCTGTCTTATATTTTTTTGAACCCTGAAATAAGCGCTTGGCCACTTAAAAGCCCGATTGGGCTTATTATCAGGGGATGTCTTATTTGGGGGGAAACGGTACATTCAGAATAGATTTCTATATCATCCATATATAATCTAATATATATCTAACCAACTTGGCAAAGGTTGCCTGATCATTCTTTAAGAGGAATAAAGGAATCCTAAATACCAGCCATTTATTTTTCAGGGCTTGCAGCAAAAATTATTTTACTGGACAATATATTACAGACATCCTGAAACATTAAACCCATATTTTGTTATATTACTGACATTATAAAGACACCCAGCTGCAGGTAATAATGTCCCATCTAGTCAGATTTCCAGCTTATCTAGATCCATTTTATTAATGTTTGTAATCAATTATTGTGATGTTATTTCCCTTAATCTGGCTAAGTTTTGTTTTACTATTTTTAAAATAAGCCATACTTTGACTGTTCCAGTATTATAATTATTGGCTTTTACTGTGATTGTTTTATTTGCTGTCTTAACAATTTGTTCTTTTTTCCCCCTTTGAGCTAATCAATTACTAATAAAGTGCTGCTATCTACAGACTTCTTGCAGTTCTTGGAATTGTTATCTTTGTCTTTTGCCTTTATTTCTGCAATAAGGTTGAAACTAAAGGTAACATTAAGAGGGATGTTTTTAAATCTGTAAGCAGAAAGTACTTGGGCAGGTGTGTTTATGTGATAATGAGGATTATAGCAGGTAGGAATGGGAGTTTATACTATATTGCAGAAGGAAATTGCCATTTTGAAAATTGCATTGTATATTGGAGTTAAGTCACATATTATTTATATTTTACTGGATTTTTTGGCAAAACATTCCCTGGTGAAATTTCCTTCTATGTTAATGGAATCAAAACTTTAAACGTTTTTCTATATTGGGTAATATGTATTTGCAGCAGAAATTACATTTTCACATGGTTTCACACAGTTCCAAGGAAGACTGGATTAAGTAACAATGAATTAATTGAGGCTTGCATTAACAGAATGTCATCAACCTCTTTGAAAACTTGATCTTGTATACCTTATTAAATGTCTTTTCTTATTTCAATGGATATAAATTACTATTTATTTAAAGGTTAACTGGGTTGTGGTACCACTTGTAAGATAATAGTTCTCCACCCCTAGGCTTAATATTAAGTGAATTATGTGTGGCTCTCGAAATAAAGTTAAAAATTTTTCTCAGGAATTATCCTGTTTTAAAATTATTGGTATTTTTCTAGTAATAGTTTTATATACTGTTTAGTTTTTCTCTGATAAACCAAGGATTGTGCCTCCATTACTTAATTTCAATCCATCTCTTTTGCTTTTTGCCATGTTTTTACATTTGAAATAATTTTTCTGAGTAGTCTGAGTAACTTAACATTAAAACATTGTTTATGTAGTTTGTCCTTCAGTTAACATCTGTCTCACTACAGATCACTATTTTTTTCAACCTACCTGTCCTCACTTTTAAGTTTATACTTTGAATTTACTTGCATTGTTTGTACCATAGAAGTTTTGTTTTAATTCCATATGCAGAATTAATATTTTTAAAAATATTTCTGACTCAGTCTGTATCATAATGTATCATAATGATCCTTTCCCAGCTATATAGTTGATAAGTTGGTGCCTTGTCCAATGATAAATAGATTTTTACTTCATGTCAGGTAGAAAAAAAACTATGTAGAATCAGAAATGATATTCCATTGCAGGAAAATATTGCTATCACAACGCTTATAAAATTAGTATAATTTTATAAACTACAATTAGTTATATAAGCTAACTTTACAGGTTGTGTGATAGTAATATTTTTCTGCAGTGGAATAACACCTCTGAATATGCTGGTTTTTGTTCTTAGTTGAGAATGTTATCAATAAAGTACTAGTCTTTTACCACAGAATAAACAGTGGGAAGAGAAGCAGCAAATGGTTATGTTGGTTGGGGATTATGAACAGTGACCATATGTCTTTTATTATAAAAAACAATCCTTTATTTCACAAAGCTGTCTTTTAGATTTATTTTTTAAAGATTCACTTTTATTTTGGTTATTTATCTTCTAACATACAACAGCATACTGATTGATACACAGTCTTTCACATTTATATGAAAAATATGGAAATTGAATTGTCTTTTAAAAATGAGTTTACATAAATTAATTTTTTGATATTTTTATTAGAAAATGCATTTTTGTAATTTTTTTTCTTGGATTTGCTCTTAAATGTTCCCTTCTAAAGTAAAGTTATAAGTATAAACATTTGTTTTTATCCTTATGAACCTCCTTCAGACTTGCCCCCTTTTCAGGTTTATCCTTTATTTTTTTCCAGGAAAATATGGTTACCGTACTTGTAAAGACATTTAAAGTTCAAGACATTTAGGCACTTGAAGTCAACTCTAGTAATTTTGAATTTGAATTTTGTGTTTGATAGCAGTGAAGTAGTAATTTGAATTTTGTTTTTATATATAACCAGGTTTAGAGCTATCAGCAACATCTTCAAACACTTTCTAAAATAATAATCTTCACTGAATGTATTTATTAATCACACAATAATTTCTTGATCAACAGAATATTTCATAATCATCATTGCTTATTATTTGTTTATTGCTTATTTTACTAGCTTTATATCTAACAGTTACACGGTTAGTTTAACTTGGCAGTTTTTGCCTAATTTAATACTGGTTGAAAAACTTAAATCATAGTTTGTCGACCATTCTTATTGAAGCCAATGATAATAAACTTGTAATAGTGACTGCTACATATCTATAAAATAGAGAACAAGCATATAAAAGATCAACTGCTCCTATGAACTTTAATTATAATATCTGCCTAAAAATATGTTTTGTCTTTTAATTCTATTATCTATTATTTATACTAGACTCCCGTAAAGAATCTGCTCCCCAAGTACTACTTCCAGAGGAAGAGAAAATTATTGTAGAAGAAACAAAAAGTAATGGTCAAACTGTGATAGAAGAAAAGTAAGATGATTTCTTTAAAACAAAGTTTTAAACAGTTTATATATAATTTTTGTACAATGCTACAGTAAAATGTATGCATTAGTTATGTACATATCACAATAATAAGGAAGTATGGAATATACAGTCATGTGCCAAAAGTAAGTACACCACATAGAAATTGTTAACCTTTTCATCATATTTCAACATACAGATATTTAATCTTCATTTCAACAATATTGATAAAGGCGATCTAATGTAACATATCCTGCACCATTTACATTTTGTACTCCATTTGTTTAAATAAACGTAAATACAGATTTCACATGTGGAAAAAGTAAGTACACCCCTACATTTGTCTCTATCTCGCATATCTAAAATTCTACCTTAGGATCCTGTGTACTAGATGAGGTGCCAATGATTAGAATATTGTTTGAGAGGCTAGGGGACAAAGTTGTCTTACTGAAACCTCAGACATTTAATTTGATTTGCTCTTTGTTGCTGAAGTATCACCATGCCTAGATTTGAAAGAGCTCTCTGAGATTTTCAGAAAGAAGGTTATAGATACCTATGAGTCTCGGAAGGGATTTAAAAATATTGCCAAGCAATAGGATATCAACCATTTCACAATCTGGAAGATCATCTACAACTGGAGATTTCAAGCAACTGCCAACTTGCACAGGTGTGGTCGTCCCTATAAGTTCAACCCAAGAGCAGAACATAGGATGCATGAAAGAAGTCTCTTTAAGAACTCCAGAATCTTGTCATCTGGTTTACAGATGGCTCTCAACATTATTCTTGTCAAAATGCATGAGTCTACCATTTGAAAGATGCTGCATAAATTACTTCTACATGGGAATATACCAGGAGGAAACCTTTGCTGCCCAGAAAAAAATCAGGGCAAGACGAAAGTTTGTTCATGAACACTTAGGCAAAATTTATAATTCTGGAGCAATGTACTCTGGGCAAAAGAGGCAAACTAGAGTTATTTGCTATAATACCAGAAGATATGCTTGGCAAAACTAAAGATAGCCTTTCACCAGAAGAACCTACACCAACTGTAAGGCACATTAATATAAATGTTAATGATTTAAGGCTACTTTGCTGCATTAGGGCCTGGACAACTAGCCCTCACAGAATCCACTACAAATTTTTTCCTTATACCAAAGGGTGTTTGAGGATAAGATGGAGCCATCTGTCAGAAGACTGACACTCAGCTGAAAGTGGACTTTACAACATGATAATGATAACAAACATTCTAGTAAATCTATCAAGGAATAGCTGAAAAAAAAGTAAAAAAGAAATGGAGTTCTGTAAGGCCCAGATCTAAATCCCATCAAAATGTCCTGGGATGATTTGAAATGATTGGTACATGCAGGGAATCCCTCAAACATTGCATAGCTGAAAAAATCCTGCATGGAAGAGTAGGGAAAAATTCCTCCCAATCAGTGTCAAAGGCTGGTAGATAGTTATAAGAAATGCCTATCGAGTGATTTCTGCTAAAAAAGGAGTAATACCAGGTATTATTTCCAAAGATGTTCTTATTTTTTCCACAGAAGGAAATGACACATCTGTTAAATTTTTATTGAATAAATGATTGTTACGTCATAGGTTTTATAGTTTTATTGTTACATTACATCAACTTTATCTTTAAATGCTATTTGAATGAAGATGAAATATTAATATGTCCCCATGTTAAAAACAAAAAAAACTTTACATGGGGTGTACTTACTTTTTTGTGTGACTGTATATATGTATATCCTATTGAAATTCATTACTTAATTGCCTAAAATGTGGATCATCAGTCCACTGTTGCCCATTTAGACTAATTCTAATAATCTTGGGTTCTCTAACTTTTCTTTTTGCATCTTTCTTCCTTTGTCCTTGTGCCAGCTGGGAATTGATCAGTGTTGTGGTAAGGTGGCATTCTTGAGTACCCTGGGATTTCTGTTTTTATTTGTATGTAGGATTGTAGGTGTTTAGTGTGGTTAAGTGTATTATTTTTATATAAACATACATCTGAAGAGCTGCTTTATTTCAAAAAAAGTTTGCAATAAATAGAATTGCTCTTGAACAGCATTTGATAGCAGATCCGTCCCTAATCCAGGTTACTTTATAGTTATTAGCTTCATAAGCTTATTCCCTCTCCTGTGCCCGCAAAAGTCTTATTTAAAGAAATACCAGAAAAGCCCAAAATTTACTGCAAATGGGGCAGGTTCAATAGCTTCTTCTGTATCTTTTTCATCCCACATTATATAGTTTTTGATGTAAAATCGCCTGTATTGATACAATTTTATATGTATTTATAGTATTTTATCTTAATTTTCTGTTTTAGAAGTCTTGTTGACACAGTATATGCATTGAAGGATGAAGTACAGGAATTAAGACAGGTTGGTAAAACATACAATAATATATATTACAATTGAGAATAAGATGATAGAATATGGCAATTATGTCAAAAACAGGGTGGCTATTTTTAGAATTGTGCTTCAGAATTAGCAGTATAATCAATATGTAATATTAGTTCTCTAATGAAATAGAAATTAAGTAGCCTTCATGCATAATTGATCGTATAGGTAATCTAATCTAATACCATGTTTCTCCGAAAATACGACCTACCCCGAAAGTAAGTCCTATCTTGATTTTTTACATGTGTGCCCAATATAAGCCCTACCCCAAAATAAGCCCTAATTAAGACCTCGCCCACTCCAGGGTGCACGGGTAAAAATTAAGCTAGAATGGGGGCGTTGAGCTACCCTGCTACTTACCTTCGGACAGTTGCAGCCAGGCCTTGTACACTCCGACATCTGCCTTGCTGGTCCATTTCTTCTGCAGCCGGCAAGGCCGGCAAGGCTTTCCTGAAGGCCTCTGCAGCTGATAACAGAGTTCTGAATCGATCTGGAGCTCTGTTATCGGCTGCAGAGGCCTTCAGGAAAGCCTTGCTGGCCACAGAAGAAGTTCTTGAAGGCCTCTGACAGTGAAAAGGAGGCTGGGGATGATACGCGCAAATGAGGCAAGTCAGTGGATGACATCACCCCCCCTGAAAATAAGACCTGGTGCCTTTTTTGATGGCAAATATTCATTCTCTCTCTCTCTCTCTCTCTCTCTCTCTCTCTCTCTCTCTCTCTCTCTCTCTCTCTCTCTCTCTCTCTCTCTCTCTCTCTCTCTCTCTCTCTCTCTCTCTCTCTCTCTCTCTCTCTCTCCCTCCCTCCCTCCCTCCCTCCCTCCCTCCCTCCCTCCCTCTCTCTATAAAAATATAGATAGACAATTCTGTTCACATGAAAGGAAACAAAAAATATAGATAGACAATTCTGTTAACATGAAAGGAAACATTCAATTCAATTATTAACTTCATCCGGATGGAGACTCTCATCATCCTGACCATAGGGCCCAAGGAAAGAGATGGGTTTTTAATACCTTTCCAAAGGCCAACAAGTTCAGGAACAAACTAATATAGAAGAGGGGGAGAGATAATTCCAGAGGACAGGTGCCTGACAAGAAAAGAATACATTTGTAGTCCTAACAGATGGCACTGTTTTAGAAAAGGGACCTGAAGTGTGCCCACCTGGTTAGAATAAGTGGGTTGGCTGACATTGTGGAAAGGCAGTCCTGCAAATAACCTGGTCTAGTGTTATGTAGGAATTATTAGTGATAACCAGTGCTTTAAATTGCATCTGGAACTTTATTTGGAGCCAACACACTAGTATAATAGTGGTGTTAAATGGGTGCATTGTTGCATTCTGCACCAATTGTAGGTTCTGCAGAGAGAATCCTCCCAAGCACGATCCAGTTTAAGACTGTCATCTCCCTATCATTTCAGCCACTAAGACCTGACTTTGACTATACATTAAAGCCTCAGGAACAAATTCCTTGGGAATCCTATTAGGCAAATTACATCTCTGGAACAGATCAATTAGGTCCTTCTTCCATGCAGTGAAAAGTATTCAGGGAAAACTTCAGGGTCAACAGGAAGTGATTCTTCCATTACAAGGGACTGATAAGAGTATCCCCTAATTCCAGATGATATTGCTATTATCCCGAGATGAAACCCAGGCCTGACAGGTCTTGTGTGGATTGGGCCCTCAGTAAACTGGATCAAGTTCATGGTTGCTCTGGGAGCCATGAACGTCTTGTCTGCCTCCAAGTCTGTACTTATGAAAAGCTGGATGATGCCCCCCCAACAACTTAAGCCCAGTAAACTGCACTGCCAATCTAGGTATCACATAAAGTAACACAAGCAGGAAAGCTGCTACTCAGTAGGGAGGTTGATATAGTAGCAGCAGCAACTCCAACTGATCTCTGAGGCTCAAGCTCATGTAGAATCTCACACCTATCTATTCAAATATTATATCATGGATGAGATAGGGATTATCAGAGACTGGACTAAGCAACACAGCTGCAAGGCTCAATGTAGGCTCTTAAGGCTTGATGAAGAGATCAGGGGGTGGTACGAATACAAGTCAGCAGGAAATATTATTTGAAGTGGAAGAAATGTCTTCCCTTGAGCACATGTTAGGTAAAAGGCAAAGATAGACATGCAATCTGCACAGACTACATTAATTCCAATTTAAGAAAAATTCACTGGTGAGAGCCCATCAGAGGTTGAAACACCTGCCACAACGTACTGCTTCTGAGTTTAGCTATGGAGGAATAATTCTTTAAAAGCTCTAATTTCAGCTAGTAATTGTGTTTATCCACAAGGAAGTTCTGGGTAATTATTTTGTAAATTAATAAAATCTTGAACATGAGAATTTCTTTGTTACTCTGCCTCCCTATTCTCCTGTAAAATATATTTTATAATGTTTCATCTTATTTCTCACTTTGCATCTATCAAACATTGACTGGAGCTCCTCCTAATAAGAAAGATAATTCTTTTCCTAATCTGCATTTATAACATTTTTAGAGGATTTTACAAAATGAAAATATTATGCTGAGCTCAGAACAAAACAAACAAGATTTCTTTAAACCCCAAGCTATTATTTCAAGAGAGCACAAATCTATAGCAATATACTCTGAAGGTCTCCTCATTGTAGAAGCCAACTTCTTCATGGAAAACAATGTTTTTACCATTTAAGGCAAATTGTTATAATGTATTTTGGGTTTGTTTGTTTGTTTTGGTCAGGATAATAAAAAGATGAAGAAATCGCTGGAAGAAGAGCAAAGAGCTCGCAAGGAGCTTGAAAAGCTTGTCCGGAAAGTTCTAAAGAGTATGAACGATCCTTCTTGGGATGAAACCAATTTATAAAAAAAAATACTATTTTTTTTCTTTCTATTGAAAGACCAGTTGTCAAATCTAACTGTGGAAGCCTTCTGATATTTAGTCAGTGTTGCATATAATGCACTACAAACTAGGATTAAACTGGATTGAATTATGTTTCTCTCTATATATAATAAAATTCAGTCCATTTATGAAGCTGTCTTTACTTAAGTGTAGATAGCGTGGACCCTGAACTTGACCTACTGTATTTTTTGGAGTATAAGACGCACATTTTTACCCCCCAAAAGAGGGTGAAAACTTGGGTGCGTCTTATACACCGAATGTAGCCCCAGCCACCCCAGCCCTTTGGCCTCTGTCTTCCAGCAATTTACCTGTTTGCAGCAAAGAGGGAAGAGCCTGTAAAGCGAAGCAAGTCACTAGCAGCTTCTCGACCTAAAGCTGACTTGCCACGTACTAAAATGAAATTGAAACTGCAAAGAGGCAAATAGCTGGGAGAGACACACAGATTTTTATTTTTTGCTGAACTGGATGGAAGGGGGTAAGTGAATAACTATAAATGTCTGTAGAATGTTCAAATTATTAGACTTATTTTTTAAAGACTGCTGCTTTATTGTTCTAGAGCCAGGGGTCTCCAACCTTGGCAACTTTAAGACTTGTGGACTTCAACTCCCAGAATTCAACAGCCAGCTTTGTTAGCTTTGCTGGCTGTGGAATTCTGGGAGTTGAAGACAAAAGTCTTAAAGTTGCCAAGGTTGGAGATCCCTGTAAATCTAGACAACTTAACAAAATAAAGAAGCTTTTTAAAATAAATGCTTGCTCTGAAGAGGCCCAGTGCTATTGTATCTTCTTTTAAATAATAGAGAATAATGTATACTTCCAGAAATTTTAATTAATTTTAACAGCTCTGTACAAGTATAGTCTGAAATGTAACAGTGTTCTGTTTAGTATTAGAGTTTAGTTACCTTGGAATAGATCTATTTAAATAATTGGGAAGAGTTAGTGTGACTACATTTAAGAAAACTTTCTGGCATAATGTACATTTCTCCAATTCTTTGCTATTTCTATGGGTCAAGCACACATGCACAGAAATACATAGCAAACAGTGTATATAATCTGTGCTGTTTGTTTTTACTGTTTGGCAAATTGCTTGGAGGCAGAGGCCTTTTTTCCTTGTTTTCCTCCCCCAAAACTAAGGTGCGTCTTATACTTTGGTGTGTCTTATACTCCGAAAAATACAGTATCTTTACTTATTTCCATTTAAACTGCCTCATTTTGCAGCAAGTTGGCTAAGAAATCCATCTTCCTCTTGTAAATATTTGTAATTTTGAATTTGTATGTGATCAGTGTATCAGGACTGATATAGTATTCTATTGTCTTCCTGTAATGATTTCAGCTAAGCAGCAAACATAGCTGTGGCTGCTGATATGCTCCTAACATTTACTGAAAATTATATACTGTTAGATTAATTGTTTTAATTTTTCATTCTCAGGCATCAGATAGGAAACATTTTTGGTAATTCCCAGCATATTTCCCAGTATTCAGCCTATTTTAATAATTTAATTAAATTTATTTATGTCTGTTTAAACCTTCAGACACCATTTTAACATGAATTTTAAAAATACCGATTGTCAATGCAGTAAACTGTCAATTGGCATCATTTCATATTAAAGGTAAATATTTTAAGAATCAAGACTTACATGTTTCTTTTTGGCATGTTAAAATGCAGAATAATCAAGTTAAGACAAATGTGCTTGCTCTTATTTTTAGTGGCTAGTTCTTAGATAATTTGTATATTAGAGTTTGCAATAGTTGTGCATATATTAAACAACTGGCGAATGTTTTAATGAATCACTCGGTACTGTTGTCAGAAGAGAAGTACAAGTCCATAATGTGTTTGTTTTGTGAAATAAATGTATTATTTATTTATTATTTTAGCATGAACATAGCAAGTTTTAGGTTAACATATGTCTGTAGTGCTCTAGAGTCAAATCTTACTTTACTGTGCAAACATAATATTTTTTTCCTTCTATGATCTAAACAATATAGTTCTCCGACCTCCATTCTATTTATATATATATATATAAAAACAACAATGGCTTTCTGAAAAGCAATCACCTGTGGTGCTGTAACTTTTTATTGGTTGTTTGAAACGTATGTAGATATGGGAAAGTACATATGGATTCTTTTAAATTACATTTTGGTCATGTAATACATTTTTCAATGTTCCAAACTAGTTTACACATAATTTTTCAAAGTATTTGGTATTTGAAGTCAATTAATGAAAACCTAAATCTAGCTATAGTACTTTAAGAATAACTTTCTGCTGAATTTAGGCAAGTATATACTAAGAAGAATGCACAAACTCTATGTGTGCTAAAAGCAGCTTTTTTATTTTCAATTTTCTTCCTGCTTCTTGGATAGTATAAAACTGTGTTCTACTTAGAGGTGTGATGGCCCTGGGGGAAAAAAAGGGGGGGGGATAAATCAGTTTTTAAATAAAGCTGGTCTCTCAATATTGGATTTCACATTATGTGGATAGAAACATGTTCTTCCCTGCCAGTCTTTTTTATATTTTTATTTTTTTACATTCCACATTTTAGCTCAGAAAATTCTGTTGTCAGCTACTAATCTGGAATAGGTAAAACCTTCAAACTTCAGCTAATGACCAAGAATAGGGAAAACATTCATCATATTTATATCGCAATATAGATTTTAAATTGCTTCATGTAATGTGGGTGGGGGTGGGTGAGAATTCAGCATGACCATACTATTAGAAGGGCAGTTCTGTGTTTGTCATAATTTTTAATTGTCTAATTCTTGTATTCAGCAAAATAGTAAAGCATGTCTCCTCATGCTTTACTTAATTCATGAAGCAATAAGATTTGAGCTGTGTATTATTTCTCAGTGATGACAACTTGAAATATTTACTAAAAATTGTCATGGCAGAGGGCATAGGTGGATTCTTATTTTATAAAATAGCTTTATTCAACCTTAATTAAGGTGAATGTTACAATTGTGTGGGAACTGTCCAGAATCCTTCAAAGACAGATGCCATGGAAATAGAAGGCTCCAGTAATAGCTGACCCAATTAATGAGATAATCAAAAAATTGCCAAGCTAAAGGAAAATCAGTTAATCATCAAATTCCCCTCTTCAATTTGTTTTATACAAATTGCATCAATTTTTTTTCTTTTTGATGCTGTTGCTGTGTAGCATAAGAAATCATAAGTCAAGGACTACCCTTGACTTATGATTGCAATTGTCCTTGACTTATGATTGCAATTGCAATTGGAATTTTGGTCACTAAGTATTGTGTTCATTAAGCAAGTCATGTGAATGAACCTGATTTTGCAACCATTTTTAAAGGTTGCAAACTAATCATGTGCCTGTTAAGTGAATCATATGGCCATTAAGTGAATCCAGCTTCCCCGATTGACTTTGCTTGTTGGAAGCCAGCTAGGAAGATTGCAATGTGAATTACCTGACTGCAAGACACTCTAATAATTGAAAATGCAAGCTGGTTGTTAAGCATCCAAATTGTTATCATGTGACCATAGGCGTAATGCAAAGGTCATACCTTCGAGAATGCGTCATGTCACTTTTTCAAATACCAATTTCAAATCATCTTTAAATAAATGGTCATAAGTTGAGTACTTTGCTCTGTCTTGAATAAATACAAAATCAGTCCCAAATTGCTTCAAGGCACCTAGATTCGGCATCTATACTAAGCAGACTTATAAGAGTTCGGTCCCATTTCTAAATTCATGACTTTTTATGGTCCTGTATTAATATTTATTGTTTATACCCCTATTAATTATGTTCGTATGACATAACAGAAATAAAAGGATTAGCTTTAGATGCTGAGAAATTTTGTCTAAGCTTCAGTAGATTTGATGATGACGATGACGACATTGAAGATGCAAGACAAAAATAAGAATGTGGAGCAAAAATTATAAGTGACTTATATATATAAAATCTTGAGGTAAAAGATGTTCTTTATCTGTATTAAATATTAGTGTCCAAAATGACATCTGTAGAGGACAAACCAATCTGTGTGTGTGTGGGGGGGGGGTTGTCCTTCATTGTACAGGCAATCCTCGAGATGTAACTGGTCATTTAACGGCTGTTTGAAGTTATGACAGACCCATCCCAAAACTACTGATGACTGTTTCGAAAGTATAACCACTGCAGCACTCGCATGGATGTTCACCCTTACGACAAACCATAGGGATACTGCAGAACCCCCCTCCCCCTCCCACTTCAGTCTTTGGCCTGCTCCCAGCCTGGTCATCCAGCATCTAAGGTAGCCTAAAGTAGCCTAAAGTAGGACAGCAGAACCTACTGGTGCCTGGGGGGACTATTGCAGCCTGTAGGCCGAGGCTTACTTTCCATTACACCACTTAAGGGACTTGCAGGACTCAGCCTGCTCCTCCGCCAGCTCCAGGGCCCAACAGCACCCAACATATCTTTCTGGTTTTTGCAGAAGCACCCAGCCGATTCAGTGCAAGTCTCACTTTTTCTTACAGAGGCTGCCTGCTTATGGCAACCTCATGCTATTCTGCAAGCAGGTAGTATTCTCGCGAGCCTGTGGGTGGGCTCAGTTTTTTAAGGAGCCTCCATTTGTTTGTGGAGCCTCATTAAATCGGAGGCTCATAAGAATACTGCTGTCTGGCTTTAGGCTGCCTTGCGTGGCTAGACGGGGAGTAGGCCTCAGCCTACAAGCTTTAACAGCTCCCTGAGCACCAGTAAATTCTGCTGCCTGGCTTTAGACTGCCTTGGGTGGCTGGGTTGGGAGCAGGCCGAGGCCTGCAGAGACTCCAAGAGGCAGGGAGTGGAACACCAGGTGCTTCAGGGGGGGGGGGGGGGGCTAAGGTAAGTGGGGGCCTGGGCCTGCACTAGGCCTCTCAGGGCTTCCCTTACCCCTGAGATACCTGGTACTCTGTTTAACAACCCATGTTTATTTAACAGCCATATCAGGAATAACGGAAGGGGGGTGTCACTATGCAAGGCCCTCTCACTTAATGGCTGTCAAGATGTGACCCTAATGTGTAGGCTCCATTAAGGTTGTATTTTGAGGACTACCTGTAGTGTTTTTTAAAGTTCTTTACTAATTTTTGGCCAAAGCATTCTCTTACGCTTTTAAGTACCATTGATCCAACAATGCAGTAAAAAAAAACATAGCTAAGGAATAACCCAGAATCACATGGCAGATCAATATATCTACTGTATATTAGAAAATACACAGGATAAGTGAATTTCAGGATTAATTATGAAATTTATTTGTTTTGCCAAGTTCCTTCAAAAATCTTTTAACCAAATTACTGATTAACAAGTGCATATTATTATTAAGACTATCCAGTCTACGTGTCCCCCATTAACCCACTCTAAAAGAGATGAAATTCATGTTGTATTGTTTTAACGGATTATATTAACATCTCTATATTAAAATTTTATAGTCAAATTCTTAATAGCTTCTTGAAACAGACACGAAAGGAATTCTGTGCCACAAAGAATTCAAATGATACCCATCAAGTTTAGTACCCAGATTTCTTCCCGAAGTTTTTCAAGATGTATGATAAGTAAAACAGGTTCTCTTGAAAAAGCTTTTTATAACATTGATGAGATACTTTACTATTAAATGAAACATCCATTATTCAATAATATTAATTATGCTGATACATGCAGTGTATAAATTTTATAAAGGATCATTGAATTTCACTCATTTGAAACCAGATTGGTATTTGTATCCATTCCTTTTACAAAATATACTTAAAAGTTACAGAAAAGTCTGATCAGCTCTATATTTATATTTCTTATACTGAACAGAACTACCATCATGCTTAATAGATAAACTTTCAATGTATTGAAAGCTCAACTGCTATCTTTGCTTTCAGAAATTAAGACATCAATAAATGCTATACCAACTTTATATTTAAGACACTCAGAAAGTTGAAAACAACATTATCTCTTGATCTAACTCCTGGATGTTTCTATTTTTGCTCTTTGAACAAAGCCTCTCTTATCACAGATGCTGTGTAGCCAAAGCTGAACAAGAAAGAAAATAGAAATCTTATGCTCCAACAATCTTATTTACCTGGAGGGAAAAAATCATAAAGTTCTTAGATCCATATAAAGCAGTTTGAGTTTTAACAGACTGCATATGGCTAGTGTTTGTCTACCACAAAATTTCGTTTAAGGTTCTTGTCCTTGGTTCCACTGGTGTGCAAAATATTTCAAGCTCAACTTAACTCAAATTCTATTGCTAATTTGACAATATCAGCAGTATTTTGAGTGATGTCCTGGATAAATACCTGAGCAATGAAGTAGTCTGTAGGACAACTATTTTCTGTCAAAACGTGAAGGTTGAGGTGGGCAAGATTGGAATCAATGGTTTCTAAGTCAGAGGTAGTTGCTGCTATTTAAATGTAGAATGTCATTTGATTTCAAAATCTCCAAACATGGTGCTAAGTACCCGTTGAGAAAGTAGAAGGAAGAAGTCTCATGTTTAAACTGCTGAGAGGATAAAAGTCCTTATGTCTTTTGCACTAGCAGTGGGAGTATGGTGTGTGACTTCATTCTTGCTGCAGTTATGATTATTTCTACCCAAGCTTTGCCAATGTGGGAGCTGAGCTAAGTTGTCAAGCATCAAAACACTGGTGATTTACTGCCAAGCCCAGATTGGGAAGCTGAACAAAACAAGCACAGTTTTGACCAGTCTTTCCAATTGAGTGGTGTTTAATCTTGTTTGAGAGGGATACTTTGTGATCCCTGAAGAACATATGTTTGTGGATGTTTCTAGATCTACTATTATCACTTGAAGCATAGGCAGCCTTGGGGTCTAGGACCGTGATGGCGAACCTATGGCATGCATGCCCGAAGTGGCATGCGGAGCCATGTCGCCTGGCACGCGTGGCGTCATCTGTTTCTCTTCCGGGTTTCTGGTGCGCATGCGCATGCGATGATCAGTTGGCCTTTGTGCGTGCGGCAGTGCCGGAAACCGGAAAAGCTGCTCTTCCGTTTTCCGGCGCGAGCATTGTACCGGCCAGCTGATCAGCGCGTGCGCATGCATGGCAGTAACCAGAAGACTTGCTGGCCTGGAAGTAAATTTTTTGGTGTGTGCATGCCCCCTGGGCAACTCCTCTTCCTGATTGCGGCCCAGACAAGCGTGTGTGCACACAAAGTGCTCCCTTTTTGGCACCCGGTGCCGAAAAGGTTCGCCATCACTGGTCTAGGAGAACCTTACATTAGTTATATATTCTAGATACATACTTACCTTTGGCAATTTCAGAGCTTCCCAATGATATGGAGTTGGTAATAACATTTTGAAAGAGGCATTTGAGGAGAAAGAAAGTTAAAATAAATGAAGACCTGTACAAGATATGTCTGAATTCCAAGAGACAAAAATATAAATTGGAATTTTTTCTCCTGCTACTGCAGTTGTGTTGGGAATGCCAAAGCACTTCCAGATTGAAAGGATTAGCTGGTGACATCAATGTTGCCCAGGGGACACCCAGTTGGGGGCTCCTTTCATGTCCCTGTTAAGCTGCCCAACAAAGTGGTACCATCTATCTACTCACGGTTGCCCACTTTTGAACTGCTGGGTCGAGTAATGGGAACTCACCCCTATCCCGTGGCAGCAAAACTGGGTCTTGAATGCAAGCCTGCTGGTTGTTGGCCCAATGTCCTAACCACATGAGCCACCATGGTCCTTAATTTTCTATTTAACACCCATTCTCCCAAAGTTCACAGGGAATTTATGCTCCAAATTACATGGTATTCAGCCAAAAGACCCACAAAAGAACATTTTTTGCACAAGACAAAGTGATAATGATGCCTAAAGGCATATATAGCATGACAGCCAAAATCTTTCTAACACTCCTTATTGTCTCAGATATGCTCCACAACTCTTAACTTACACTTTTTCTAAATAGTTGGCTACACTCCTAAAAAAAGTGAGCTGTCTACTTTGGGGTCTTCTGTACCATCCAGAAACATTTTAAATATGAAAAGTGTGCTGGAGTATATAGCATTTGGTCATCAGCTAGCTTGCTGATTACATGTTTTCATTTTAGAAAATGAAATGTTAAAAAGAGATAATTGAACTCTTGGTTTTCATAAAAAATATGCCATCAGGAAAGCATTGGGAATTGTTAGTTTACTATATTGAGTTAGTTTACTGTACTGTAACATATGAGGTTATTTGACTCACCCTACCTGTTGGCAGTCCTACTCATTTCCTTAGTCACCTGTCAGCTGATATACTCAGAGGAGCCTTCTAATTGCAGCACATTTCATTCTACATCTTTCTTAGAGAAAACCAGATCCTCTTTCCTTTCTGTTTTCCATTTTTTCCCCTTGCATCTGTCATCTCAATAATCAGTTCTCTTGGTGACCAGTTTAATGACAACACAAAACAGAACTGTGATGTCACAGTTACATTTTCTGTTCCTCATCATAGTAGGAGAGGGACTAAGTAGACTGAGTTGATTGTATGGCTATACTCCTTAGATTGACTTACTACTTGTAAATGGAAATACTGATTTTGCCAAGTCTTTCTGAAAGCAAACTACTGGCTACTCCCATGCCCCCATCCCATCTCTCTTTTTATTCACAGTTATATTAGGTATTTTTATAGATTGATTTTAATAACCTCATTAATGAAATGCATAGAAAAACAGGATCAGAATCAAATGTTTATTTTTCCAGTACCTTGCCTACTGTGGCTTCCTTCAGGTGCATGCATTATATTGTTCTTTAAGTTCAACAGTGCAACACAGTCACCATCAAGGATTCTTCAGCTGGAAAAAAGAAGTAATTTTCTTCGCTATGGATTTGCAGGTAAGTTTGGAACTGATGACTGTTGGTACTGTGGTAGCTAAATACTCATAATGATGTTTTATAGTAGCAACTTGAACAATAATATATACCAAAGCTTATGTATTAAATAGCAGGATGGGGCAAAGCATTACAAAGAGATGCTTTGCAAAATATGTTGAGACAAACAGCACTATCCTTGAAGGGTTCAAACAGCTGCAGTCTTTGCAAGACTTGTGTGTATCTTGTATTTTTCTGTTGTTATCAATTTGCTTTTAATATTGTTTGCTCCCCAGAGTTGCTATAGAGTCAGGTGACCTTACAAACTTGATTTTTAAAAAAAGCGTTGCCAGTCCTGCAAAGTTTTTTTTTATGTTAACACATCCTCTTTCCATGAAGAAATATGAAAATAGTATTTACTTGGTTTGTGTGTATAAAATAGCATAAAATATTGTGCAAGAACATAAAATGCCATGCTGCCTTGCAAAAAATCAAAGCTATATGACCAAACCTATTTACTTATTTCTTTTATATACAAAATAAGAAATAAGCTCATCTGGATTCAACAAGGATATATCATTTACATTATTTCACTTACATTATGTGTCAAATATATTGTCCTCCCATTAGTAAATACTCTTGTCTCAGCTTCTTATGCTTGGTATCCCATTATTAACACCAGTCCCCTTAAATAATTAGTCCATTTTTGTAGGAGTTCAAAAACTCTAAATATGATTGTTCTTCATGTATATAGAAAGTGCTTGATTTATCTATTCTTTAGGTTCCAAAAAATAAAAAAAACTTTTTTTAAATAATTGTATGACTCAGTGAGAAACTTGAAGATACATATATATTATTAAATTTAATTTTGTTAATATGTTTAGAAAGTCAAGAGGATTAAATGAAGAGCTAATTGTTTTATATGTTAATTTTTTCTTTGAGATTCTGAGCTTGAGCATGTTTTACATAAATGCCAGTATGGATGATCTATCAAGATTGAAGCTGACACTAGCATAATGGCTAGAGCAATACTAACACTTTCTTCCTATTGCTGTGTTATTTTGCATAATGTGTCAAAGAATATAGGTTATCATGCACCAATTTACTGTCTGCTAGACTCACCTGCAAGTATTTTATGAAAAGCACTTGATAAGGATTATTTTGCCTTTCTTACCTATAAAAATTTGGCATGGTTACCTTTCATAAGAATCTTTCTGCCTTCATTGACTGGGTTATGTTTATCTGTAATTTGTAATTTAAAATATAGAGTGATAGCCTCTTGTTCATGTACAGATTGTTGAATCTTCCTAGGAGCCTGAACTTTTTTTGATGAAACAGTATTTCATGTGTATGATTGCTTTGTTTTATATTGCTCTCATGATTCAGGTATTCATTTGGACTTTGTTGTTTACTGTTATATTAAACAAAACCAAAGAATTAAGGATTTCATAAAAATTAAGTCTTGGAGTGCTACTAGGTACAACAAATTTGTTTGATTTTGTACATCTCACTGAAAAGAAGCATTTGCTTTCATCACTATAGATCATTACTTGGGGATTCTTCTTTTCCCCCCGATCCAGAGGTGGAGGGAAAAACTATTCCGCTAAAGCTAGAGGAAGATGAGAAGACAAAGCTGTCAGACTGGAGTGTCTTCCATCGCTGTATTTTGATTAATTGTTAAGTGAACTTATCAATGATTGATTATTATGATTTAACAACCGTCACACATTCACACATTCGCACACCACAAGAGCTTATTGAGGCTTTTCAAGCCCCTAATATTATTCCCCAGAGCTCAGCTCACTAAACAAACACAAAACCCAATGAATCCAAGTCCTGAGCAACCTCAAGTCTGAGGGCAAAGAATAAGCCCGAAAGTCAACACTCCCGGTCTGAAATTCAGTTACAAGCTCACAGTCCGAGCACAATACATGAAACCCAAGTCCAAAAATCCAAGATGCAAAGTTCAAAGTTTCACAGGGTCAAGGCACAGGTCCGGAAGCTGGAGTCACAAAGGCAGAACACATGAACAACAGGAAACGGATGAGTTGTCTCCAGTGTCACTTTGCTCCATGTGCCAGCCGGTGTAAGCCCATTAGGAGGAGTGAGGCTGCCTCTGCGAGTAGCTTCGACAACCTCTGTTGCAAGGTGGGATACACTCCAATCTGAAACCTTTGTCTTTTCATCTTCCTCTAGCTCCCTCCATTCAGCTCTGCATGCTCTGGGATCTGGCGACAGAGGCAGTTCCTCCTCCGCCCCACTGACTAGCTGCAGCTATGTTCCCTTGCTACCCGCACTTCTAATTGGGTCCCTGAGTTCTCCGGCTGCAATTGCATCTCCCCCCTTTCTTCTTCAGTGCTCATCTGGTTGTTTCCTGACGGCCTCTCCTAGGTTCCTGGCCTCTCCCCTTCCCATGGCCCATTCACTCCCTGCTCAGAGACCTTGGTGTCTTCCTGACTCTCCCCCACGCCCTCCTCTAAAGTCCCAAGAGTCGGCTCTTCCTCATCATCGGAACTGGCTTCAAGGAAAGCCATTACAGTTGTTAAATGAATCTGGCTTCCCTACTGGCTTTGCTTGTCAGAAGATCACAAAAGATACTGAGACCATCATAAATATATGCCAGTTGCCAAGCTTTTGAATTTTGATCAAATGACTATGGAGATGCTGCAATGATTGTAAATGTGAAAAATGGCCATAAGACACTTTTCAGTGCCACTGTAACTTTGAATGGTCACTAAAATGGTTGCAAGTCGAGGACTATATCAGTGAAAGGTTTGCATCTGCTTTTGGCAATTTGTAGGTGTAAATGCAAGTTATTTCCCAGTAACATTTTATTTACTTCTAACATATTGTGTATATATTCTATAAAATTGCTATGATCTTGATGGTTCTATGAATAATGATTTCAGAATACTTTTCCATCATTTTTTGACACCCTTTGAGTAGTAGTTAGGATGTGTGGACAAAATTCTTCAGATAATATAAACTGCTGAGGAGCGCTCTCTGGTGGTAATTACCTAAAAAGTCTGAATTACCGTAAATAAGATGAAGCTCTGAAAATAGGAAGAACGCACAAATTCTTACAAGTTTAATAAGGAGGCTCTAAATGTATGTTCCTCTTAAGAGTTCTGACCTTAAATTTTGTTATGGGTACATAAAATATTTTAAAGCAGATATGACATGAAATTTAAATTATGTGTCCATTCATCTCTGATTTCAAGTGAAAGTTTATTGTTTGTCTTAACCACCATTGTTACACTGGCTAATTCTTTGGAACTTTTAGCAGTCACTGAAATCAAAAGTGTTGAAGATGCAGATCCTCTCCGTCTCTTTTTCTCTCTGAAATTTATTCATCACCTCAATCCAATTGGATTCTGGGCAGGTTACAACATATATAATATAATAAGAATACAATACAATAAAATTTAGCAAATATATAACTGAAATAATTGTATCTTACCTTGCAAAATTTCAAGGTAAAAAGATAATACTTAAATACCCTTCAGAAAAGGTAGACTTTGTCTAATTGTAGGTACTGTTTTGAAGCTAAGTGACCATTGCTGCAGACACCTTTGCAGCTGCCTCCAGATAGTAGGGCTTTGTCATACTTCAGCTTTGAAAGGAAAAATGGGCCTCAGAGCAGAGTGCTCTAGTAGCACCTGTTGGCAACTTCTTAAAGCAGCAATATTACTTCCCAGGATTATGCAGGTTCCTTCTGCAGCTGCCGTGTAATCCCTGGAAATGACATGTCTGTTTTAAAGAGTTGCTGTTGAATGCTATGTATGAGCACCAAAGCATTTGGGCTTGTAGGCCCTAAACATAGAAGCTACTGATGAAAACATAGTCCTTGGCAGGGGTGAAATCCTCCTGGTTCGCTCTTACCTGTCGGTCGTCGCAGAGCCGATGGAGCTGGTCGCGGCGCGGGGCTGCCCACGCCCGCTGCCCACGCCCGCCTGGATGCCACCATTTGAGTTCTTTTGCCCTCTGCGCATGCAGAACGCTTTGCGCATGCGCAGAGGGCAAAACTCAAATGGCGGTGTCCAGGCGGGCGGGGGAAGCGGGCAGGGGCAGCACCGCGACCGCCACCAGCTCCATCGGCTTTGGGACAACCAACAGGTAAGAGCAAACTGGGAGGATTTCACCCCTGGTCCTTGGGGCAAACATCAATAATTGGACTATCTGAATGTGGAAAGAAACGAAGAAATTCAGAAACTAGTAAAAAAAAATCAATGTACTCATCAAGAGAATACAAGGAGCAGGATGACTGACAGGAACTAGACCGTCAATATCGTTTTTTTTTGCCTACCAAGCAATCTATAAGTAATGTGGTTTTTAGTTATTTAAAACATTTATATGGCTGATCAACTTAAACAAATTGATTCTTGGCCTCTGAAACCCCAGTTCTTTAAACAATCAACACAACACAACAAAATATAAAACCACTATACTTGCAAACAATAAAACACTAAAAACAATGCAATTCAAGCAGCAGTAGCACCATTATCCATAATAATTAAAAGGCCCAGGTAAAGAGGTAGGTCTTGATACCTTTCCAAAGAAAAACAGGATCAGGGCCAACCATAAGTCAAGAAGAAGGTAGCTTCATAAGATAGGGACCACCACTGAAAATGCACACCTGGGTCCTTCAAGATGACATTGTTTCAATGAAAAGATTTGAACTGCATCCTCTCTGTCAGAGCATATAGGGTAGGCAAAAACCCTGGGAGAGGACAGTCCCTCAAATAACCTGGTTCTATGGCATAGGTGGCCTTAAAAGTGATAATTGGCATCATTAATTGTACCTGGAAACCAGTTGGGAATCAGTGCAACTTGTGGAATAGTTGTGTCATGTGAACAGAGCAAGAAACACCCAGAATGCCACTGCATTCTGAACCAATTGTAGCTTCAGTATGGTTTTCCAGGATAGACCCATGTAGAGCAACCAGCAGTTGATTAAAGCATGAATGACTGTTATTCTGATCCAGGAAGGGGCGCAATTGGTGCACAAAAAAATTGTGCAAAGCTCATCCCCCAGCCACACCAGCTCTCTGTTCCTCAAGCAGGAGGTGCGAGTCCAAGAGGAGTCTGGTTGGGACAGTGAATGTTGAACATGGATAACCTAAATTCAAACCTGCCTTTAGCCATGGAATCTCATAGTATGATTTGGGCTCATACACTTGGCTCTCAGTTCAGTGGTGCTCTCTTGATAGTATAGAATTTAGTTGTAAAAAGTCAGAGAAGGGAGTGATATATATGCTGTTTTGAATTCCTGGACAAAATGTGGAATATTCTACATTTAGACAATTGGTAAACACTTGCACCACAGTTGTCTCGTGAAATGCATATGTTAATGGCCTTTCACTTAACAGCTATTGCTTCTCCTTCAATAGTGAGAATCCTAAGGTATTCATGTTTACTGAGAGCTCATAGGTTTTATGATTATTGAGTATAATTTATAATAGATCTCATAATTTCAATTGTGAAAAGTGTGTGTGTGTGTGTGTGTGTGTGTGTTTGTGTGTGTGTGTATTATACATATATATATATATAACTGGGTATTTCTCTTTTTTGAAGTATGTGAACTTCCTTTTTATGAAGTGTGCCAGACAAATGTATCAAGGATTGAGTGCACAGAGCTAGGATGCTGTTACCACAAAGAGACATGCTATAAGAAAGCTGTACCAAGTAAGTAATTATCACAGTAGTTCAACAATATCCATTTGATAGAAACTACTGTGATATCACATGTGTCATGACACTATACAAAAGACAACAAATCTTTGTTATTTGCATGTTGCATGATGTACATGGCATCACGTCTCCCTATGACATTCTTGCAACCTCTTAGTATGGTTGATAATTTTTCAAATAAATCTAATGCTATTGTTTGTTGTTTCAAGTAGAAAACAGATCTGATATTAAGGGGAACAAAGGTGGACTTTCATCAGAAAGGAAAGAGACACATATTGTACAATATAAACATATATTAAAGCCAGTTTGGTCTAGTGGTTAAGGCACCAGGCTAGAAACTGGAAATCCAGGAGTTCTACTCCCACTTTAGCTACGAAAGCCAAGCCTAGGTGACCTTGGCCCAGTCACTTTCTCTTATTCCAATTCACCTCACAAGGTCGTTGCTGTGGGGAAAACAGGAGGAGGAAGGTGTGTTGGATACCTTGAGTTATTTTAAAAGTAATTAAGATGGTATAAATAAAAATAAATAGGAATTCCTAAGTAATGACCATCAAGTATACTACCGTGGGCAAGAATCCCTCAGAAGAAATGGAGCAGCCTTCATAGTCAATAAAAGAGTAGGAAAAGCAATACTGGGATATAATCCCCAAAATGACAGAATGATCTCAATTCGAATCCAAGGCAAACCATTCAATATCACAGTAGTCCAAGTCTATGCCCCAACCACTGGTGCTGAAGAGGATGAAATTGACCAGTTCTATGAAGCCCTACAGCACCTTATAGAATTAACACCAAAAAATGATGTCCTTATCATCATGGGGGATTGAAATGCTAAAGTAGGAAGCCAAAAGATAACCGGAATAAGTTTGGCCTTGGAGTACAAAATGAAACAGGGCACAGGCTGATAGAATTTTGTCAAGAGAATACGATGGTCATAGCAAACACTCTTTTCCAACAACCCAAGAGACGAGACTACACATGGACATCACAGTCAACACAGAAATCAGATTGACTATGTGCTTTGCAGGCAAAGATGGAGAAGCTCTATACAGTCAGTAAAAACAAGACCAGGAGCCACTGTGGCTCAGATCATGAGCTTCTCGTTGCAAAATTTAGGCTTAAATTGAAGAAAGTAGGGAAAAGCACTAGGCCACTCAAGTATGAACTAAATCATATCCTTGATGAATATACAGTAGAGGTGACAAATAGATTTAAGGAATTAGATCTGATAGACAGAGTGCCTGAAGAACTATGGACGGAGGTTAGCAACATTGTACAAGAGGTAGCAACTAAAACGATCCCAGAGAAAAAGAAATGCAAGAAAGCAAAATGGCTGTCTGAGGAAGCTTTGCAAATAGCTGAAGAAAGAAAGGAAGCAAAAGGCAAGGGAGAAAGAGAAAGATACACCCAATTGAATGCAGAATTCCAGAAAATAGCTAGAAGAGATAAGAATGCCTTCTTAAATGAACAGTGCAAAGAAATAGAAGAAAACAATAAAATAGGGAGGACCAGAGAGCTCTTCAAGAAAATTGGAGATATGAAGGGAATGTTTCATGCAAAGATGGGCATGATAAAGGACCAAAATGGCAGGGACCTAACAGGCAGAAGGGATTAAGAAGAGGTGGCAAAATTACACAGAAGAACAATACAAGAATGAGCATAATGTCCCTGATAACCACAATGGGGTGGTCACTGACCTCGAGCCAGACATCCTAGAATGTGAAGTCAAATGGGCCTTAGGAAATCTGAGCAACAACAAAGCTAGTGGAGGTGACAGTATCCCAGCTGAGCTATTCAAAATCTTAAAAGACAATGCAGTAAAAGTGCTACACTCAATTTGCCAACAAATTTGGAAAATTCAACAGTGGCCACAGGATTGGAAAAGGTCAGTTTACATTCCAATTCCAAAGAAAGGCAATGCCAAAGAATGTTCAAACTATTGCACCATTGCACTCATTTCACATGCTAGTAAAGTTATGCTTAAAATCCTACAAGCTAGGCTCCAGCAGTATAAAATAGAATAGAATAGAATTGAATTGAATTGAATTGAATTGAATTCTTTATTGGCCAAGTTTGATTGGACACACAAGGAATTTGTCTTTGGTGCATATGCTCTCAATGAACATAAAAGAAAAGATACATTTGTCAAGAATCATGAGGTACAACACTTAATGATGTATGTGGATCGAGAACTACCAGAAGTACAGACAGGATTTCGAAGGGGCAGAGGAACTAAAGATCAAATTGCCATCATACGCTGGATCATGGAGAAAGCTAAGGAGTTCCAGAAAAATATCTACTTCTGCTTCATTGACTATGCTAAAGCACTTTGATTGTGTGGATCACAACAAATTGTGGCAAGTTCTTAAAGATATGGGAGTACCAGACCATCTTATTTGTCTCTTGAGAAACCTACTGTATATGTGGGTCAAGAAGCAACAGTGAGAACTGGACATGGAACCACTGATTGGTTCAAAATTGGGAAAGGAGTCCGGCAAGGCTGTATACTGTCGCCCTGCCTATTTAACTTATATGCAGAGCACATCATGAGAAAGGCGGGGCTAGATGAATCAAAAGTTGGAATTAAGATTGCCGGGAGAAATATCAACAACCTCAGATTTGCAGATGATACCACTCTAATGGCAGAAAGTGAAATGGAACTAAAGAGCCTCTTGATGCGGGAGAAGGAGGTGCAAAAGTTGGCTTGAAACTCAACATTAAGAAAACTAAGATCATAGCATCCGGCCCTCTCAATTCCTGGCAAATAGATGGGGAAGAAATTGAGGTAGTGACAGATTTTATTTTCCTGGGCTCCAAGATCACCACAGATGGGGACTGCAGCCAAGAAATTAAAAGATGCTCCTGGGGAGGAAAGCTATGACAAATCTAGACAGCGTACTAAAAAGCAGAGACATCACCCTGCCAACAAAAGTGCGTATAGTCAAGGCTATGGTTTTCTCAGTTACAATGTATGGCTGTGAAAGTTGGACCATAACAAAGACTGAGCACCAAAGAATTGAGGCCTTTGAACTATGGTGCTGGAGAAGACTCCTGCGAGTCTCTTGGACTGCAAGGCGATCAAACCGGTCAGTCCTAGAGGAGATCAACCCTGACTGCTCTTTAGAAGGCCAGATCCTGAAAATACTTTGGCCATCAAATGAGAAGGAAGAACTCACTGGAGAAGAGCCAAATGCTGGGAAAGATTGAGGGCAAAAGAAGAAGGGGATGACAGAGAATGAGGTGGCTAGATGGAGTCACTGAAGCAGTAGGTGTCAGCTTAAATGGACTCCAGAGGATGATAGAGAACAGGAAGGCCTGGAGGAACGTTGTCCATGTGGTCGCGATGGGACGAACATGACTTCGCAACTAACAACAATAACAACAAAATTTTTAAGTACCGTATTTTTCGGAGTATAAGACACACCGGAGTATAAGACGCACCTTAGTTTTTGGGGAGGAAAATAGGGGAAAACAATCTGCCTACCAGGTATTCATTTGGCTAGCATCCCTTAGTCTGGTCAGCTTCAGCACATTATTTTATCTCCTGGTTAGGACTTAAAAAAACCTTCTTCTGAGAGAGTAACAATGAAAGAGCCTGCAAGCCAGTAAGAGCTGGGAAGATCGTTAGCACCTGGTTAGGACTGGAAAAAACCTTCTTTGGAGCAAGTAGAACAATGAAAAAAAAACCCTGCAAAGACTTAGGGCTGGAAAAACATTCTTTGGAGAGAGTAACAATGAAAAAGCCTGCAAGGTAAGAGCTGGGAAGATCTGTTAGCACCTAGTTAGGGCTGGAAAAAAAAAAGCTACATTCGAAGTATAAGACGCACCCAAATTTTCAGCCACTTTTAGGGAGGAAAAAGGTGCGTCTTATACTCCGAAAAATACGGTATCCTTTAAAACAACTGATATATTTTTATATTGTATAACAGCTACAAATTTGGGATGACTACAAACAGGTCCTAAACACCATTGATACTGGGCATATGTTAACATATGTTAGTGTATAAAGGCCATTTTTATTTTTTTTTTATAAAATAATCTTTATTAATTATATAAAAAAGACAAACAAACATCCAAACAAACATAAAAACATGTATAAACATATGTAAGAATAGGTAAGAAATATCTTTGAGTATAGAAAACATTGAACATTGAACATACATGTCAACCATCTCGTCGACGCTATCCTTTTACAGCCTAGTGATACAAAAACATGTTTAATCTTTATAGTTATTATTTACATCATTATCTTTCTTATATCTTCCAATATTTTCCTTATTCTTTTCTCTTGTTATATTGTGTTCAATCTATTATCATTACAATAAAACAATTTTCCCTTTTTCAACAATGGTTCTTTTGTTCAGCTTGATTAATATTTTATAATCTTGTAAAATTGTATACATTCCGGTATTTTGTTCCGGTCTTTGCGAAAAAGTAGACATTTGTTATTATTTATACTGTCTAAGATCATGACTCATAGTGTGTCTAGGATCATGACACATAATTATAGCAATTTTTGATATTTATTTTGGTTAAGCCAGTTATACCACCTGTCCCAAGTTTTATAGAATTCAGAGTCATCTTTGTCTTGCATTTCCAGTGACATCCTACTAAGTTCTGCGCATTCAAATACTTTATTAATGAGATTTAACGTAGTTGGGATTTTTTCGGTTTTCCAAGTCTGCGCATATATAATTCTTGCGAAGGCCATTTTTAATGAGCTACACAACAGAAGCCAGAGTAATGTAGAATTTAAAACTTGGGGGAAATTATTCTGAATTGGTATTCACAATTCTCTCTCAGAACAAGTCACTTTTAAATATCTGAGTTATTTCTCTTGCTATAAAATGAAAAAAACATAAAGTATGCAAAACAAAGCTAGAAAATGTAAACAATGGATTTATCAATCTTCCCCATTTTTAAAAAAAACGGGAAACGACATCTCTCCTTCCCCTTTCCTCTTGCTTTAAAAATGTACCTTCTTCTTCTCTCTCTGAGGAACCAGTGTTGCCTCAAAGCAAGTGGGTGTTAAAACATTTTCCTTTTCTGGAAGATTACTACTGAGCAGGCAAACAAGATTTTTTGCAAATGAGAACAAAACTTCATAAATACCCTGCAGGTGTGCCAATGCCTTAGATTTTTCACATTGGGCAGGAAGGCCTGAAGAAGAGTTTTATTTAGAAGTAGGTAACATTCTCATTCAGAGCTCTGTTTGCCAGGCACAAAGTTAGAAATAAAGCTCAGTCTAGTAAAACCCATTTTACTTGGGCTGGGAGTTAATAGTGGTGAAGGACATAATGGGTAGGCCAGCAATTCTCCATCATAATTTTTACAATCAGATTTTCTTTATACTTTATGAAGGCAGTTTTGGTGAGCTTCCTACTCCATTTCTCTTCTTTCTTGCTTTGTAAGTATTGGATGAACAGAAGGCAGTGTCTGATTCACGATAGAGATTCTTCGATTTCATATAAGCAAACAGCCATTTAAGCCAACAAGGTTCTGAATTATTTATTAGCCAAAACAGAAGAGATACAGAATATAACATTCTAAAGAACTTGTGTTTATTTGCTGTCCAATAATAAGAGTTCTCTGGATAATATTTGAAACAATGTGGAACTATTTATTGATTTAAGAAATTAATTACTGTCTTATTAAGGTAGCATCTCCATTTTCTCTAAACTCCCCAGAGTCTCTTCAAAATGGCTTAGAAATGCCGTAGAATAAATATATTATTCTTTGGTCTGGCAGTGAACTAAAAGGCTGTGAACTTAATATAAAGGTCTATAATCAGCCGTTCAGGTGCAGCCTAGGAGTGGACAAGTCAAGCGGCTTTATAAACCACCTAAGAAGCACTCACACTGGATACCTTGACTGTATTGCAATTTAATGACAGAAATTTGAAAAATACTTTTAAAGCAAATGAAAATGGGCTTTGCCAAACAGAATTGAATCTACACAGCTTCTGTCTTAACTGTGTCCTGACAAAGCCTTACGGTGATTTGCAGAAATATCTGAGATGGGTTGTGATTCCTTATTTCCAAGAGCCAATGAGAAAGAGGGTAGGGGACCATCCCATCTCCTGTTGAATATTGTTTCTTGGAGGAGCCTCTAGAAGTCTGGGTTTAGGAATGAAGTAAAATAATCTTATTCTAATTAGCCTTCATTTTTAGGAGGATTTTCTCTTAAAAAGTGAACCTTTTGTTTCAATACTGGTAGAACCCAGGTTCTATGATCCAAAATGGTAAAATACAAAATGTTGAGAACTGCTGATCTAGTGTGTGTATTTGTATGTCATTCACAATCATGTGAGGAAAATCCTGGGTAAAAAAAGAATTAGCCAGACATTCAGAAGTTTGAATATCTGCTGGCAGAATTAGGAATATTATTCTCCCAACATCCTGATCAAAATGGTTTCCTCCCACATAGAAATATTAGAAACAACACAAGAACAATTATGAATATATTAGAATATTATGAGGCAAACCCAGGAAAACCTGTAGCTCTCATGTTCCTCGATGCTCAAAAAGCATTTGATAATTTAAATTGGGATTTTCTCATAAAAAAGTTAGAGACTACAAATTTCGGCCCCAAATATATCAGGATGATTAGAGCCATATACTCAAAACAAACAGCCAAAATAATAATAAATCAAGATATAACAGATAAATTTGACATTCAAAAAGGAGTACGACAGGGATGTCCACTGTCCCCCTTGCTATTTATATTCACATTAGAAACGCTGCTACAACAAATTAGGCAAAATCCAAGTATTGAAGGACTTAGAATTAGAGGGCAAGAGTATAAACTCCAAGCCTTTGCAGATGATATGGTCTTTAATATGGAAAATCCGATTGAGGTAGGACCAAAATTAATAGAGGAAATTAACAAATTCGGGAAAGTAGCAGGCCTAAAAATCAATAAAAACAAAACCAAAATAATAACGAAAAATCTACCAAATAAACAAATTCAGGAACTGGAAGAGAAATTGGGTATTGAAACTGTTAAAAAAATTAAATACTTAGGAATAATATTAATGGCTAAATGCACAACAATTAAGAACGATAATTATATAGAGTTGAATAAACAAATAGAAAAGGACTTAGAAAAATGGACAAAATTACCTATTTCACTAACAGGGAGGATATCGACGATTAAAATGTCAGTGCTACCAAAATTACTATATTTGTTCCAAACGATACCAATTAAATTAGACAGAAAATATTTCGACAACCTAAATAAAATGGTATCTAAATTCATCTGGGCAGGAAAAAAGGCAAGAATTAAATTAAAATATTTACAGCAGAATAAAGAGCAAGGGGGCTTTGGACTCCCAGAATGGGAAACCTACTACCAAGCAGCATCATTACAGTGGGTAGCAGATTGGATTAAAATTAACAATAAAAGAATATTAACCCTCGAGGGACATGATCTACAGTTAGGATGGCATAGTTTCATATGGGATGGAAAACACAAAACACATTCCTATTTCCAAAAACATAAAATCAGAGAGTCATTATATAATACATGGAGCAAAATAAAACACCAACAATACACAGAAATTCCAATATGGTTTTCAACTATGGAGGCGATCACATACCCCACCACAACGGACATATATAAAATGGTTAAATATGAACAAATACTAGATGAACAAGGGAATTTAAAAGAGATCCAAACCTTAAGAGATCAAGGAATTGGAATAGACTGGTGGCCATACTATCAAATTAAAACCAGATTACAGGAAGACAAGAAAAAATTCGGAATAGCAAAAAAGAAATCAGAATTGGACAAAAATCTATTGGGACCAGAAAAAAAGATGATAACAAAAATCTATAAATTTTTAATAAATTACAAAATGAAAAAAGAAAAGGTTAAGGGAAATATGACGAGCTGGATCAAAAATTTTGGATATGAAATAAATCAGGAACAGTGGGAAGAAATATGGACTAAAAATTTGAAAATAACCAAATCAACATCATACAAGGAGAATATCTATAAAATGTATTACAGATGGCATCTTCCACCAGCGAGATTGGCCAGAATGTACCCAAACATGAATCCTAAATGTTGAAAATGCCCTCACAAAAATGGAACCTACTACCACATGTGGTGGACGTGCCCCAAAATTAAAAACTTCTGGCAAACAATACATACCTGGATCCAAGAAATAACTAAATTAAAAATAAATCTCACACCGGAAACTTTCTTGCTAGGGATGTTGGAGTAAAAAATAGAAAATAAATATTGGTATATCATAACCCATGTACTAACAGCAGCAAGAATAGCATTAGCGCAGCATTGGAAACAAGGTGATGTACCAGCAGAAAACATAATAATAAAAATAATTTTAGAATGTGCAGAATTGGACAAATTAACACTAGAACTGAAACAGAAAAAAAACTCAGAATTCTTTGAAACTTGGAACCTCTTTTATAACTGGCTAGAAAAAAGAAACGGAATAAAAGAAACAGAGAAATGTTTAGACAGATAGATAAGTTATAATTGATAACCTACCAACTGATAGAATAATAGATAAGTATAAGTATTACAAATATATTTATATATGTATTAATGTATCAATAACTTATAAGTAGACAAAAATGAGAAAAGAAATACGATATAGATAGATATAGTTATATAGAAATATACAAACAAAAGGACAAGGTCAAGACGTTTACCGTAAAAGTTTATATGTATATATGTACATGTAAGTACATGTAGTGTTGTGTTCAATGTATGTTTGTCATTTTTAATGTTTATATACCAAATAAAAATTATTTTTTTTTAAAAAAGGAATATTATTCTCCCTTATGCTTGTCTGGTTTTAAACTGGTACACTATGCCCTCCTTCAAATAGAGGATGTCTTAAACCGCAACTTTTTGTAATGCATAGACTAATATGCAGGTGTGCTGGTTTCTTTTTCTTTTTTGAAAAGTCATCTTCTACTCTTTTCAAATCAGTAAATAAAGGAAAGTATATTACAATTGAGTGGAATATTCTGGCTTTTTAAAATAATCCCCCAGGTTGTCATATCCATCCTTAGTTGTGGAATGATGGATGATACTGTGCAAATTCCATGAGTTATGTACTTGGGTTAGCCATTGAGATGCAAGAACTTAATCATAGCATTTGTGTGATGACATCGCCATTCACAGATCATTATTTTAGCTTTATTATTTTGATGCAGGTAGTGCTACAGTCATTAAAAGTTACTGATATTTTAGAAATAAGTATTTGTATTAAATCTGCTTATAATAAAAATTTTAAAAATATATTTTTATCTTATTTGAGGGTTGAAGAAATTTTTCTTTTTCTTTCACTGTTTTAGGTTATATGAAAGCATTTGTTGCCTTAATAGTTATTATACTGGCAGTGTTCACTTTATTTATGCTGAAAAGGTAAGCTGATGATTTAAGTATGGTAGGCTTGATTGCTCAGAAGTTGACCTTCCATGGATTACTGGCATTGTTCCAGGAGAAAAAAAATCAAGAAAATATTCTTAAGGATATAGTGCAGAGAAGGAAATGATTTTTTGCTCATGTTTATGTGTGCATATATACATTGATGGATTCTGATGGATGTACTTTTTATAGAGGAATAAACAAATAATTTGTGATAACGAACTGATTTTTAGGAACTTGTCATTTTGGAATTGCTGATGAACTTTAGAAAAATCCTAGGTTTCCTACCCTATTTTGAAACCCACCAATTAAGCAAGATTCCATTGCAGAATACTGCTATGTTGCTATTTATTACTTAGTAATAAATAAAACTACTAATAAATGTACATACATACTTATGTACCCATCATGCTATTTCTGTTTGGGATAAACAGTGTTATGCAAGGCATAGAAAAGAAGAGATTGTAAGCCAACAATATTAAGGCATGAAGTACAAGAAGGAAAAGGAAAACATGATTAAAACTACAGTATAACTATCAAATAATTGAATGTCACTAAAGTTGTTTAGGTGGGAAGCAAAACTTGTCAGCCCAGAAAAAGAAAAAGAAAGAAGATAAAGAAAGTGTAGCTGATACAGAGAGTACAAGTGAATCTGAAGAGGAGGAAGATGAAGACGACTAGGTTGATGCTTTGAAATGTAAGCATATTATGTATCCTGCTAAACTGAAAGAGTATCATGATCTTATTCAGTAGAGATAACAAATAATTTAGTTTGTCCTGAAACACAAGCATTTTCGGGGAGATGAAGAACAGCAAACTCTGAGATTTGTGTCCTGACATCAGAAGGCAAATGATGTGATTTATGTTCTGGTGTTAGACTTCACTATATAATGGAGCAATTTACCCAGTCATTTAATAAAGCACGTTATCCTTTTGGGGTTATTATGGCTTGTTATGGACCCCACTGTAGTTTTCTGTTGTTTTGTCAGATGTTAATTTTCACTGATGTTGATAATTTAATATTTCTAGAGTTTACAAATTATTAACTGTTATATTTTTCTGCAAATGCTGTGCAAGAGAAAAATATCAGTATCTTAATATAGAGACTATACTAATTGGGTATGTCCATCTTTTGCCCCTTTTTCTGAACCTTATGATTTTCCATTTGCACAATAATTGTGTAATGAATGAAAATAAAATTCCATTGACTCTCCACTGTTTGGCCTTGCTTAGATTATGCTGTATTATTTTCTATCTTAGTGAACTTTACAGAAAGCACTCTGGTACTTTTCAAAGCAGCTGGAAACTTTGCAGTGACTGTTACGATGTTAAGTTAATTGGAGTTTTCTGCACGGCTCAACATGGGAACAAAGGCAGTAGGAGGGCTCAATTAGTTTGTAGTCCATTCACTATCTTTATAGTGGTGCTATTTCTCTATTGTTATTTTGCTTAATCCAGAAGTTTTAGTGGAGATGGAAGAGCCACACACTTGCAAAGGCAGCTGGTTGGAATTCTAGAAATAACATCCCTTGTTTTCCTGCTATTATTCCTTTCTTTAAAAAAATGCACATCCTTTATACAGAGTAAATCTGTTAATCAATAGATTGATTGGGAAATTGTGCCTGTTTTCCCACTTGCTAATGAGTTAATATATGTGTGAAACTTTTAAGATTTATTCATTTGGTGAGACAGTCAATAAATGTCCCATAAAATTCTTAGTTCTCAATGACTGACTCATCGAGAGATGTAAAACTTGATTTAGATACAACTTGTGCAGTCCAAATGAATATTCATCTGCTTCCATTCATTTCAATGGCAGATTATATCCCAAGTTACTTGACTAAGTATCCCTTAGATTCTTCACCTCACAATTTGAATATATGAGACTGGCTGTATCATGAAGAACAATATAGAAGGAAGAACATCTCACTAGTACTTTTTCTTCCCTCATTTTATTACAATATGCTAACATGCTCTGAAGCATTCAGGTGAAAATAATTTTTAGAGGAGAGCAGCATTCCTTCCCACTGGCCATACTTTCTATGAATGCTGGTAGCCTTTGTTTAGCAACACCTGGGCTCTCCAGGATGCCAATTCCTGTATTATAGCCTCTACACCAGTCATCATAGCTATTCAGTTAGTGACACTAGCATTTTATTGTTCAGCAATGAAAGCTTAAGATTGGTGGCTCTGTGATAAAACATATACTTTCAGTGTAGAAGATCCCAACTTCAGCATTTACATATAGAGTTGGAAAAAGCACCTGTTTCTAACCCAAGAAAGACTGATCAGTATAGAAATACTACTAGTCCAGGCAAATAAATCAATGTGGTCATTAAGTAACTGACCCATAAGGCCACTTATATAAGATCTGAGCTGAAGTGCAGTGCTTCCTAACATTCTTGCTATGTTGTTTCTGCAGATATATTTCAGAATATTGAAGAAAGGTGGTACTGAAGATGTAAGAAGAACTGCTATCGCTATATGGATTTTATTAACTGTTAGGCATGCATTTTATTCATTTAGTTTTCACTGAAACTGCAGAATTGCAAAAAAAAAAGAATTTAGATTTTAATTAGTTATACTTGATGGGTTACTAGTTATTAAAATTATCTACTGTGTCCATTGTGGAAGGAAGATCCACTTGATATGTAAAAAAAATACATAGTTATCCAGCCACAATTGTTCTATGCCTCATTTGATATGATTAAATAGAGAGGGAGACATCCTTTTGCAGTGCTATTGCTTTAGATTCTTCCCTACACTGATTATTTAGTTTTGGGAGAAGGGACCATTGTCAGTGGGTTGATCCTCTCACCCCTCTTGTTGGAGATTGTGGAACTTCTTTAAAATACCTCATCATTTTGCTGTATGTATCCAAACTGCAGTCCATGAAAGAAAAGAATTATCTGAAGGATGATTGGATCAACAGGTAATGCATAAGTCTGCATGAGAAATCAGCTAAGTAAAAGCCTTGTGTAGGAACATGGCATAATCTTTCACAGGGCATCCATTTTATTCTTGACAGATGAATCCTTCTCCAGAAAAGAATACAAAAGTATATACAAATATACTAGAAATATACACAATTTTATCAAATTTTTAAAGCAAGATCAAAGATAAGATAAAATATGAGCAAAACCAAAACCAAAAAAATCTGTTGCCACTTTGGTAGGTTTGTGAAATCTTACAGAACTTTATGCATACATGATTGGTCAACATTATAGGCACAGTTCCTTCTCCAAACATATTCCATCTTTTGTTGCATTTTAACTCCATAGGGAAACACCAAAAACATTATCCTAATCTGTCAATGTCTCCCAGCTGGTATTTCTTGTCAAATATTGTTAGGGAATTTATTATAGTATATATGGTAAAATCATTGCTAGGGCCACTATTATCTGCAAGTACATTCTTTTCAAGCACAATACTTTTCAGTTCATCAATGTTACCAAATGCCTCTTTGTCCATCTTTTTGAATAGCTCCTTTTCTTCCCTGAATCTCAAGCACACTTTTTTCTTGTTTAGAGTTAAATTTGGAGTGTTGCTTTATCAAGCCCATTTGTTGTTACAGGCACTAGCTGATTGCAAATGTACATCAATTCTCCCCTCTCCGCCCCATCTTTTAAAAAGGACCAATCTCTATGGTAACCATATTACAGAAACAATCCTTTTGCTTGGTCTTCTCAAATCGTCCTTCAGAAAAAGGTCATTTGGCATCAACATTTTCTGACTAAATCTTGAAATGTTGGTTGAACTCAAACTATTCTTGCTCCTTGGCCCATCGTTTGTTTTTATTCCTTTCCATCTCTTTTACCTTTCCAACATATGTTATTCAAGAAGTTATTAAAACAATGCGAGAATGTATCTTTCTCAGAGTTTCACAAGTGCAATGGTTGGCAGGGTTTTGAAGATGAAATTTTTATTCCAGGTCATACTTATTGAATATATTGAATTCACCTCCCAAAGTTCTTTTTCTTACCTATTTGAACCTGCTCTTCTATTCCATTAATGCTAATATGAATTAGAAACATTCTAAGGCAACTGATTAGGCATCTGAAATGGCTAAAAAAAGATTCCCATTATACTGAAAATATCAGTTTAATAAGGCTAGCCAAAAAAAAATAATAATCAAGAAAAGTCAGTCCAGCTTGAATTAATTCAGACATTGGTTTCTGGTTATACACTGTTTTCCATGCCTCTCATATTTTTCATTAGAGGAAATATTTTAGTGGCACTTTTCAGATTTATAATGCCTGTTCAATATAATATTTTTTATCCCAAAGAGCAAAACCTCCAGCTGATTATTTCCTGAGTGCTTTCCTCATTGTGATAATGGCTAAATCAGTTAAAGAACTATCTCCTCCTTTCCCCAAATTTAGAGAAATTATGGGGAGAATTATTGATCCCTACTGATGGGTACATTCCATTGATACAAAGTTTTGAGTTAGTGACATTCTGACTTCACTCCTTCTCTTTGGCAAGGGTTGAGTACAGCAAAAGACTAAGAGGATGTTCATTTAATTGGAATGCCTACTGAGATCTAAGGCAGCTGGGGCAAAGGATGGACCCTTTCTCTGCACAATGGCACTGGTTGAAGGGTGTATATAAGGTGGCCTTATTAAAGTGACAAGGCAATTTAATTCTTTTGTGCACAATGATTCTACTTCATTGATTTACAATGGGAAGGATATAATTTTGCTAGTGTTGGCAAAAAGCTCAAATGTCAGGCTTTTCAAATTGCCATACTTGCCTTGTTCAGGATGAATAATGAATAAGTCACCTTTTGTCTCCTGTTAAATATCCTTGAATAAATACAAAGAGCATGGGAGACATAAATGATTGCCTGATTTTATGTTTAAAATAAAGATCAACATTGTGATAAATGGTTGAAAATGTTCCAGGTGAAGTAATATGACTCTGCTGATAACTACATTATCTATTATGGATCAGGTGTAGAATGCAGGACAGTTTTGTATGCCAAATTTCTCTAATGAGGAGAAAAGTCAATTTAGAACTACATAGAATTAGAACACTGAAGTTCTAAAATCCTTTTGATAGATTGCTGTGTTTAAATCTACACTATATTTCTTGGTTCCTTATTATACTTTGCAAGACACTGGGTAATTTCATTAAACTTCAGTTGTGTCTGAATATTTGATAGAATATATTCAAAGGAAAAAGTAGAGTTACTGAATAATGGAAAAATATGATTTCAGGCTCAGTAATTTTCACATTTTGTAAAGTAAAAAAAAAGTTCCAGATCTGCTGATTTTTTTTTGCATAGAAAAGCATGTTATTGAATTTTCATTCATACAGTTGCCTATTCCGTGTCTCAGCAGGACTTAAACAGGATAACAATAGAAGGGAAAAGCTATTCAAACAGATAGTGTCCTCTAATCGGCATTTTTTCTTCCATTGAAAGGATAGAAATTCAACATTAACACATGGAGATTTATGCAGAGCATACTTTTTGCACCATTGTCGCCTAACTTCCTGATCAGTTGAAACAGCTAACTAGCTTTTGTATTTGTACTGTATTTGTCCAAGAATGTGCAGAAAAAGCTACCTTCTCCCTGTCATCTAGAAATGTCATTGTGTTCATGTTCCTGTTAAAGATGGTTAAAAAGCAAATATTTTATGAACCTGATTATGAAAGCCTCTTGTTCTTCCCTTTAGGAATATTAACAACAGAAATAGCTTAGATTGAGCAAATCAGATCCGGATTTAATCAGATTTAGCACAGACCCACTGAAATGTGGGACTTTCTTTGTTTGTGTATTGATTTATAAGTTTCCCAACTCCATTATAACGCGACAGTACACAATATAATTTCATGACAATATAATACAAATAAAATTGTATTTTATCAAAGCAAAATAAAAATGCAGCTATTTCCAACAAACTGGTTATCCATACAGAGGCTCCACCATCCAGTCTAACCCAAGGAATGGAGTCAGGTTTTAAAAATTTGCTTAAATAAGGCAATGTGAGGGCCATATAAGTCTCTGGGAGAGTTTCCAGAGGGCACATGCTTTGTCAAAGGCAGCTTACTTCCTGGGTCCCATCAAATGGCACTATTTAGAACCTGATATGTGCCAACTCTTCTGGATCATGCAGTAGACATGGGAAATATATGTCCCTCAGATGACCAGGCCTATGACCCCTTGCAGCTTGACTCAATTTGAAAACTTTTATTAGTCAACCTGGAGTATTTTTGTGCTTCATTTATAAATTGCTGTGAAATATGATTCAGAAAATGAACAAGTTAAAAGCTGTATTTAAATGGATGCAAATTTGAGATGTAGTAGGTATGTAACAATTAGAATTTCAAAAGGCAGAACATAATAAGCATTCCTATCATTTACACTCTCTCACACACACATCTATTTCTATTTCGTCTATGTCTATTTCTATTTCTATCCCACCATCTACAGGTAGTCCTTGAGTTACAACCACAATTGAGCCCAACATTTATGTTGTTAAATGAAACATTTGTTAAGTGAGTTTGTCCCATTTTTACGACTAACTGCCATATTTGTTAAATGAGTCACTGCAGTTGTTAAAAATTAGTATCACTGTTGTTAAGTGAATCTGACTTCCCCGTTGACTTTGCTTGTCAGAAGGTCACAAAAGGTGATTACATGACCGTCATAAATGTGAATCAGTTGTCAAACATCCAAATGTAAATCACGTGACCATGGGGATGCTGCAACAGTCATAAGTGTGAAAAATGGTCATAAGTCACTTTTCCAGTGCCGTTGTAACTTCGAACGGTCACTAAACGAACTTGTAAGTTGAGGAGTACCTGTATCATCTATCTCTTCTTTTGGGGTGAATAGCATTATACAAAATCAAGAAAAATAGTAAGATATTTTGAATGAAAAAAAATTAAAGACAGCAAAAAGGGAAGAAGAACGAATATGTATCTATTTTACACCATCAGAATCCAGTGTACTTCTCTATATCTTCCCTCTTTGTCTCTTGTTCTTTAAACTTCTCACCTCATTTCTCTTTTTTTTATTAAAAAGTTTTAAAAGTACAAAGTACATACATTTTTATCTTTTCTCCCCCCCTTTCCACCCTCCACCTCATTTCTCATCTCTCTTTTATAGTTTCAGTTCCAGCATCAATTATTTTCTTACTCTTCTTACCCTTCTTCCTGACCCATGTTCTTTCCCCTCATTTGTTTGTTTTGCAATTCAGTTCTCATTAATTCTCTTCTATGACCAAATCGCCTTAATATATTTCATCGCTATTGGTCATATACTCCTGTATTAAGTCCACCTTAATTCATCACCATTTATTTTATTTTTATTTATTTTGTGAGATTTATATACCGCCTCACAGTGCAAGCACTCTCTAAGCGGTTTACACCAGTAAGCAATGTATATTTTATATTGCCCCCAACAATCTGGGTCCTCATTTTACCTACCTCGGAAGGATGGAAGGCTGAGTCAACCTTGAGCCGGTGAGATTTGAACCGCTGACCTGCGGATCACAGTCAGCTAAAGTGGCCTGCAGTACCTGCCTCTAACCGCTGCGCCACCTCGGCTCTTAAACCATTCATTCTTGATCCTATCCTTGCTCTACAACATACAGTTACAGTACATTGCTTTTGTAAGCCATACCAAATTCTTACTTACATATAAAAAACTCTGCAGAAGAATGCTATTATTTGCAACCATTTTTACTTCTTGGGAGAAATGTTTATCCTTATCAAGTAACTTCCTACAAGCAATTGATGTCTTAAAACGTCTATCCATTTTTCCATGTTTACTAAACATTCTACCAATGTACATAAATTCATCTACTTTCTTTAGATAATAACCATTTATTTATAACCGGCAATCTTTCACTCAAGTTTTCCTTGCTAAATAGAACTACTTCGGTCTACAATAAAGTAATTTTCAGATTTTTCTCTTTGTTGCATTATAGAATTAATCTAACATTTACTGGAAATTGTTTGCATTCTCAGTGAACATTCAATACATTCACATAGCTGACATCACAAAATGATCAGTGAAAGGGATAAGGGAATATCTCTGTAGATATTTTAGACAGTGACTGAAAAATCCTTGTCATGACACATCTTAGTTCACATGGGGTAAAGGTAATGGAATCCCTGCAGATTTTACTCTGCTAGTTGCTGCAAACGGTGCTCACCCGTTTCAAGGCCACTGAACCAGTGCTGTCCGAAGACATTTCCACAATTGTGACTAGCATGACATCATGGTAGACACATGGTAGAGAAGCAAATAACTGAAAAAGACTTGGATGAAAGATGTGTCTTGAAGAAGTGAAGAGATTTTAAGAGCTTTCAGTAGTTAACCATAATTTTGAACTGAACCTGAAAATGGGCTGGCCATCAGGCAGCTGTTCTACATAGTAGTGAAATCAAATTCCATTAGTTGGTCTCACTGTGACTTGGGAATTCTATACAACTTGAGTGTTACACAAAGTCTTCGAAGGCAACACAGTTCAACTTCCTTCCCCAGACTGTTGCATTCTAGATATGTTGGGCATATTCCCAACATATCTTCCTACCATGTTGGCTAAGGAATTTAGCACTAATAACACGTCTGAAGGACTCTAGATTGAACAAGAATTCACTATAATTATTCAGTCATGAGGTTATTACATTAACTTGCACTGTGTGAGCTTTCCAGTTTGTTACAAAAATGGTGAGCTGTTATTTTGGAGAGATGGGGGGGATTATGTGTTCCTCCCTCCCTCCCTACTCCCTTTTCTGCCTATTTTTCTATGTTGAACCTTCACACTTTTTGAGTGTACTAAGGATTATGGAAATTGAAGTCTAACTCATTTCCATTGCATTAGAGTTATCCATTCAAACAGGCATTTGGATATGAGTCATTTTGGTTTGCTTATTATTGTTCATGAGAAACTAACATAACAATGTTTTTTATGTTGGACTTGACACAAACTGAATTTTTAAATGTTTTAAATATAACAGGGAGTATATTTATGAATATTTAAAATAGGAATTCATTCAATATATTTAAAAGGTGGTTGTAAATTCACTCCACAAGTAGGCATCTTATTATATGGAAAGCTAAGCACCAACATAGCATCATGTTTTAGTTAAAAATAAGTAATTACATAAGACCTCTAATCCCCTTCTTCCCAAAATGATGCCACAGAAACTTCTCTAATTCACCTAATTTCATTTTATTTCATTTAGATTTTTTTATATTAAATGAGAAGCTAACATACTGCAAAATATCATGCCACTCAATTACAGCAAACAATACTTGCCAATGCCATATCTTCAAGAAATAATCATAGATATAAAAATGATGCGGGGGGAGAATGAAGTTCAGTAATTGTAAGTTTGCCTACTTCGACAAGAAAAAAAAAGACATCCCTTCATGAGAGTCATGAAGTAGTTGCATGCATTTTTAAAACAGTACTTTATTCATTTATTTATCTCCCCTTTATTATTTTTACAAATAACTCAAGGCAGTAAACATACCCAACACATCTTCATTCTATATACAGTCTGTCTAGACTTCCTCTGAAGATGGCTGCTGCACAGTAAGGGCTTATTTTTTCTCTTACCAATGATCTGCTGATTTTACTGCCAGTGCTGCTCCCTGGTTTTGAATGGGAACACTTAGGAATGACCCAAGACAACTTTTGGATGATTGTGGAGCCAAATGGAAAGGGGGGGAAGGGTCTTGAAGATTCCAATTCCCTCTGGAAGTGATGGAAGTCACTGGCCGTATACATCTTCCTGTCTAGCAGTTTCGTTCTAACTTAGTATTAACTAATTTATTTATTTATTTTTATTTATTTATTTATTTTTGTCAAGTACATGTTGGTAATATACATAGATATAACATTGTTTATATACATAAAATGAGTACTGATAAGAGGAAACATTAGGACAGGGACGGTAGGTGCACTGGTGCACTTATGCACTGAGTATTAACTTTCACTTTTTGAATTTATTGTTTTATTTTGCTTTTTGCTTTTAAACTTGATTAGCAGTTGAATGCTGATTTATTTTAACCCCTTGCTGGACTCTATTTGCTTTTTCTCTTTTTTCCTTTTGATATATTTTGTTTTGGATAACCTCTGTCCCTTCCATATGGAAGTGATGGTGGGGGGTAAAGACCTCTTAGACTCTCACCACTGGATTCTGTATTTTTTGAATTTGCAAAATATCTGGAATTTATTTGTTGTGTTCTGACTGACCTCTAACTGAACCCTAAACTTGTTTTGACTAGATGACCTCTGACTGAACTGTAAGTTGTTATGTTTATAGTTGAACTCTACCTGAACTGTTGTTGCCACCCAGGTCATGTGTTTGAATGCTCATACGCTATTGGTTGTTGTGTCTGACAGCCCTCTATAAAAGAGCTAGCTGTCAGACCATGTTTTGCTGGTTACTTGAGTGAGCTGAGTAAAAGAGCTGTTATGAAGTCTGTCTCCTGTGATCCTTGCCCACAATCTAACATTATTGTTGTTTTACCTTTTCCCCTCATAAATTCTCATAGGCCAGCATTTCATAGAAATGCTTCAACTGGCTGTATTCTCAGAAACTTCTCTGTCTCTTTCTTTGGGGGTATGGAAGAACAGATAGCAGCTTTCCTTGGGAATTGGAGGATTATGTAATTGCTGTGCTCTCATTTAGGAAGTCTGAGAAGCTGACAAAGATCAGGCTTCATATGTGAGACTGTTGTGCCCCCAGACTATCGTAAAACTAACAGCAGCTATATTATTACAGAAAAAGCAATAAAATAACAGAGGTGTTCATAATTTGCCAAGTCCTGCTATAATCTGCAAATAGTGGAACAACACTTTGCCTTATTTAGAAATATGAACTGGATGTTAATCAGAAAGTATTTTAAGTGAGTCTGAGTGCCTGAAAGAATTAGTTAAATGTGGAGATACAAAGTGGAGATTAATGTCTACTGTACCTAGATTTGACAGTGAAGGAGAATGCAAACTGCTGTTTTAATGGCATTCGTCCGCATACAGACTTTTTTTTTTTTTAAAAAAATCCTCCTGTGGCAGCTATACAGTAGGAAGGCCATTAACATAGGCTAAATTTAATTTCCCTTTGAATTTAGGAGTAGTGAAAGATTTAGGTATTAATTTTATAAAAAGTCTATTTGTGAATGTTTCTGCACAAACAGGCCTGTTTTGGATACTATGCCACCTTATGTTTAAGAAAGTAGAAATAAATTTTGTTTGGTTTCTTAGTGCCAGAATGAACAGAAAAAAAGTAAGAACTTCCTGCTTCTTAACATGCAGTTCACAATAATGCATGAAGACGGCAAGCTTCATGCATTGTTTCATTTACTGATAAGAGACAAAGGTTTAGTATTCTGTTCTATGTAATATTTGCTTGTGCTTTCTTGGATAAGAAATATTGCATCTTTCATCAAGGTAATGTATCTTTTTTAAAAACTGTCAGAATCATTTTGATTGAATGACTGGAGAAATCAATAGTAGAATTGTATTAAAGAAAATGCTGCTTTGCTGACTTAAATGTCTCCAGTTCAATAGCAGTGGACTTCTTAAAGGAAAAAAAATCCTTTTTGATGTTTTGATATATAATGCACTTAATGCATCATAGAAGAAAGTATGGGAAGTATGCCTCTGAGTCTTTTGTATTTTTTCAAAAGTCTTGCACTGGCTTTCATTTCTGCCTCTTTTGAATACTTTAGTTCAGAGAGAGGGCAAGAGAGATTACTTTTTCAGTAGCAGACTAAATTCTATGGCATGCCTTAAATGAAAATTGGAACTTATTCATATGTTCTTATCAACAAGTAGAGTTGCCTCTTTACATTTCTTTAAAACAGGATAGGCAAATACACAAGGGAATACTGAGCCCTATAAAATTATTGGTGCTGCTTTTCTCATTCTTAAATAATAAATTACTACTAATAGCACAAAAAACTATGGGTGAAAAGATTCTTCTAACTTTAAAAATGTTAGGGTCTCAGGAAAGCAGGAGATCGATACTATATAGGTAGAAAATAGTCTATAGAAATACACACAAACACACACACACAATCCAGTTTTGGTCACCATGATATAAAAAACATGTCGAGATTCTAGAAAGTGTAGAGTTTAGAGATGAGCAACAAAGATGATTAGGAGACTGGAAGTTAAAGATATGAAGAAAAGTTGCATATCTAGTTTAATTAAAAGAAGAATATGATAGCAGTGTTGTAATATTTGAGGAGCTGCCACAAACTAGATGCCACTAGCTGCCACCAAAGTACCTGAAGGTAGGACAAGAAACAATGGATAGAAACTAATCAAGGAGAGAATTAACCTAGAAATGAGGAGATATTTCCTGACAGAACAATTAATCAATGGTACAGCTTGCCTTTAGAAGTTGCTCCATCACTGAACATTTTTAAGAGAAGAATGCATGATCATTTATCTAAAATTATATAGAATCTCCTGCTGGAACAAGGGATCGGACTAGAAGACCTTCCAACTCTGTTATTGTTATATCTCTGTTAGTTCCTTCAAGGTTTTCTTGCATAACAATTTTCCAAAAAATTAAGGGCAAAATGATCAAGTGGAATTACTTTGGATCTATGATTAATATGTGCTGCACTAAATATTTCCCGTTGGAGAACAGTTTGTCCTAAACTTGGCGGAGGATGTTGAGGAGATATAATTCTTTTTCTTTTCTTCTGTTCAATTGTGTCCGATTCTCTAAGACTGCCTGTACAAGTTGCTTCCATTTTCTTGGCACGGTTTTTCAAATGTGGTTTGCCATTATTCATTTCTAGGGCTGAAAGAAAGTGACTGGCCCAAGATCACCCAGCTGGTTTTGTGCCTAAGGCAGAACTAGAACTCAGTCTCCTGGTTTCTAGCCTGATGTTTAATGTCATGTAAGATGTCATTGTAACTTGTCCTGAATGTTTATGCTGATTAATAGGTGTTCTGCATACTGAACATTCATTGAGGACACCCAGCTTCTAGTATCTGAATTGGTGAAATCAAGAAAAACTTTTCTTAAGACGTTGATAATCCACTCCCAGTCACAATGTATGGGGTCAGATTAAACTTCTTCTTGCTCTCCAATTGTCATATATGTTAACTCTTAGAATTCCAATTCAGTTTGTTCAAATATCAGGATGAGAATTGTGGAATTTGATCAACGTATCTGGTAAGCATCAGGTTGGTGATAACTGAACTCAATGAATGATGGTCAAGCTCACAGTGAACATCATATGTTGTATATTCAAATAGCTTAATTAATGAACAATCATTTCATATACAGAATTTAGCACGGGTAGTCTTTAACTCACGACCATTTGTTTAACAGTGGTCCGGAATTACAATAGCCTCAGAAAGGGTGTTTAGACTTCCAGCCATAAAGTGCTTCTGGCCATCACAAAATGTTGCATCACCACCCCCTTGATTGCATAATCGCAATCTAGGTATTTGACAACCGGTTAGCACTTACAACAGTTGCCAAGTGGTGTAGAATAATGTATGTAATCACCATTTGCAATCTCAGTGGGAAAGCAGGCAGGAAAGATTGTAAGCTGCTGTTGCCTGCCAAGAGGAGTCCCCTCATCACTGGGGATTGGCTGAAAGAGTTGCTGCTGAGAGAAGCTGAACTCCTTTGATGGGAAGCAGAAGATTTGAAGATTTCAGCTCCATTCCTGCACCCTGCCAAAAGAGTTTGAGTTTATTATTATTTATTTATTAGTTGCATTTGTATGCCGCCCACTCCACAGAGACTCTGGGCGGCTTTCCTCCCATGCATGAAGGGAGCTGAAATCCTTTCCCAGGCAGCTCTTTCAGCCAGCCCCCAGAGATGAGGGGGAGCTGAAATCCAAGCAGAGAATAGAGAGGTAGCTTGGTAAGGTAAGAAGTGTAGGGTGCCATGAGCAGGTGAGAGACTTTGGGAAGCCTAGTACAGGCTTCATGCGAGTGACTCTTTTCTCACTGGTTTAACATCCTGCTTGTATTTCAGCAGACAAAATTTTCTGTTTCTGAGTGGAGAGGTGGCATGGTAAAGGAGTGCAGTGAGCCACAGGCAGGTCAGTGGATCTGGAAAACCCAGTGCAGTCTGCGTGCGAGTGTATCCACGGACTGATAATCTTGTTTGGATTTGATCAAGGAGGATTTTTAACTTTGGAGTGGAAGCTTCCACAATCTCTCCCCCCGCCCCCGAGACACCCCACACACCTTACCTGGGACTCCATCTGCTTAACAGCCCATGAAATCACTTAACAACCACAACTGGGAATGCTGGGATTGTGGTAGATGAGAGAAACTGTCACATGGGCATCCCACTTAACAACCAATTTGTTCAATGACTAAGTGTCAGGCCTAAACCCAGAAACAATACAGTGAAATCCAATTGAGTTCAATCCTTTATTGCTTTACACCTAATGGACAGAATTTTGCCAAACTAAAGCTATAACCTTCTTACAAACTAGATACATCCTGAGAGATTCTAAGGCTGGCTATCCTGAACCTCCTCCCCACCTTTCTCATTCAGTTTGGGACTGCAGAGTTTCTTAATCTGGGCCTCTCTATTGAAAAATTCTCTGTTACCAAAACTCTCCCTCACTGCTTCTCCAGGTGCATATTCCATCACATCAAGATTCCTATCCCAATTGTGTTTGTAAGTCAAGGACTATATGCAAAGCACTGACTTTCAGTCCAATGTCAGATTCAGTTCAAAGTGTTAATCTTTAAAGCCCAAAGTATAAAAAATTAAATTCCTGGAGTTCTATTTTCAGAAGATTATCCAATAATCCATTAAGCTGGACAATTAATGGCAGACTGATTCACTACTGTAGGTGAAGTCGTTTAGATACCTAGGTGTTCACTTTCAATTCTCCACGTGCTATAGCCATCAAATAAGAGAGTTAGCTACGGAAGTTCAAAAAATATCTCTAGCAAACATAAAACTATTCAGCACCTTCAAAGTTCTTGTTATGCTGCTATGTGGATCTCAGTTGCACATTAACAGAAACATTTCTGTCCTTGAACAAATACAAATAACGTTCTTAAAATCAAAAGCACATATCCCATACTTAACTTCTAATACCATTAGCAGATAAGAATTAGGTTGCAGATCATGCAAGGTCCAGGCAAGATTATGTTGCCTAAGATTTGGGGTGAAACAAAATTTCTGGATAATCTCATTGGTACATCTCATTCTACATGAAGTACATAAATCTCCACTGATGATGTTACCTAGTTTGATAATGAAATGTCTGCAAGAAAACAACCAAACTCAGAAAGCACCAATGACACCACAATACATAAATTTGTACTGAAAAAAAAACAAATCAGTTAAGGTCTGAGACAATGTGGACTGTTAATACCAGCTCTACTTGTTTAACCCGCCCACCATTGCCCCCCCGAATGGCCAAAACACCGCCACCATTGAACAGCCTGTGGCACCAACAGTGGTGGTGGTGGTGGTGGTGGTGGTGGTGGTGGTGGTGGTGGTGGTGGTGTGTGTGTGTGTGTGTGTGTGTGTGTGTGAAAATGGAAAGTCCCCGACTGCTGCTGCTCTGTGCTCTGCCCATCTGCTCACTCGCCTGCCCATTTACCTAGCTCTCCTTCTGGGTGCCCACAGTGAGTTATCCTGTTGTGAATTGGCTGTGTTGAATTGAGCTGCTCTGAGCTAGCAGCGCTGAGTTGTCCCATTCTGCATCCAAGGTAGCTTCCATGGCTGTGGGTGGACCTCAGTCTGGATCTTTTCGGTGAGGTCAGCTATCTTAAATAATTTATTTTTCACATTTTTGAACTACCCATCTTCCTTGGAGGAGGACTCTGGAGAATATATAATAAATTGCTAAAATATAAAAAACAGCATATAAAAATTATATTGTGTCTTGACCAGCTGTCTGCAAGGAATATAAATCCTTCCATTCCCCACTGTCCTGTCAGAGCTGAAGAAGCTTCTTGGATGAGAAGTGAAACATCTTCAAAAAAAAAACAAGAAAGTCCTGTTGCCTCCTGAAAAAGCACCCTTGGGACAACCATGACCTGGATGACTGAGAATCTCTACAGACTATCCTCATAGTCATGTGATCAAAATTTGGATGCTTGGCAACTGATTAATGTTTATGATGGTTGCAGTGTTCTGGGGACATGTGATCACATTTTGTGACCTTACAAGCAAAGTCAATGGGGAAGCTAGTTTCACTTAACAACCATGTTAATAACAACTGCAGTGATTCACTTAACTGTGTCACAAAAGATTGTAAAATGGAACAAAATTCAATTAACAAATCTTTCACTTAGCAACAAAATTGTAGTAAGTCGAGGACTACCTGTAGTACACTGGCTTTTATTTCCTTGAATTGTGGAATAAACATGTTTGTGAGTAAAAAGTTGTGAATAAATAAGTTATGCATATAAATATGTTTTTAAAATACATACTTTCCCCACAAATCTCTAAAGATCAAAGCCCAGAGGCATGTAACTTTTACTGGACTACACTTAAGCCTAAAATAGTGCATTAAGGCCTCCACTTTGAAAAATAATAAGTGGGGCCAGGAGAAATGCTACATTTCATTTAATTCAATAAGAGTTAACATAACGACACTGAAAACTTGTATTAATAGCCAATGATAAATTGATTATTATGACACGAGATTTCAGGGATCATATCCAAGGTTTTTAAAAGGCCCAAACAGCTCTTGGGTAATGCACTTCAAAATAAATAATACAGTCAAAACTGCCATGAAATCTAATTTCTTCTATGATATAGGATAGAATGAAACTTCTTTAACAGTAATTCCCTTTTCCTAAGACTGTGGGAGACTCAGAGTTCCATGATGAGGCTAGCACAACAAAAGATAATTCTGAAAGTGATCTGAGTTTGATTCAGTTACTCTTGAGGAAGTAGATAGGGGTCTCTGCAGTCTCACCTTGACCACCTGCCTATTGGACTCAGCAGCCCCTAGTCATGAAACCTGTAGTTGGGTCCATGGGGTTATGCAAGACATTTTGAGAGAGGGACTGGTGCTTAAACGTTCATTCCCTCCTCAAAAGATCATCCTTGAATCTCAATATTTTAGACAATTACTGATCATCCTCCAATCGTCCATTTCCAGGGAAGATTGTTGAGAAGGTGATCGAGCTGCAGAGAGGTCTCAGAGACAGTCCAACATACGGTGGTAAAGTATAAGATGCATGCAGGAATAGCATCCACTGAAAAGCAACACCAAATAGTTGGCAGTGTACTAATAGTAAAATAGTATAGGGAATAGGCTCTCCCAAGTCCAGATGGGAGATTTCACAGAAGGTCATGGAGAATAAGAGGGCCTTGAGCCTGTGACATTTCCATATAGCAATAGCAATAGCAAAAGCACTTAGAGTTATATACCGCTTCACAGTGCTTTACAGCCCCCTCTAAGCAGTTTACAGAATCAGCATGTTGCTCCCAACAATCTGGGTCCTCATTTTATTGACCTTGGAAGAATGGAAGGCTGAGTCAATCTTGAGCCAGTGAGACTTGAACTGCCAAACTGCCGGCAGTCGGCAGTCAGCAGAATTATCCTGCAATACTGCATTCTAACTACTGCACCACCACAGCTTGACTTACAACAGTTCATTTGACCATTCAAAGTTACAAAGCTACAACAGCACTGAAAAAAGTGAGTTATGAGCATTTTTCACACTTACAACCGTTTCATCTTTTCCATGGTCATGTAATCAAAATTCAGATGCTTGGTAACTGATTCATATTTATAATGATTGCAGTATCCAAAGTATCCTGGGGTCATGTGATCTGGGGGCCATGTGACCTTTTGTGACCATCTGACAAGCATAGTCAATGGGGAAGCCAGATTCACTCAACAACTGCAGTGATTCGCTTAACAAATGTGGCAAGAAAGGTCATGAAATGGGGCAAAATTCACTTAACAAATGTCTCACTTTGTGACTGGGGATATTGTGATAGTTGTAAGTGTAAGGATTGGTTGTAAGTCACTTTTTTCAGTGCCATTATCTTCGATAAAGCTAAATGAACAGTTGCTAAATGAAGAGTTGTCAAGTCAAGGATTACCTGTATATAAAAAATTTTGCATGGTGAAACAAAGAGTAATGAAAGGTTATCATTCATATTTTGTTTTGATTTCATATCATCATCAGCTGGTAACCAGAACCCAAGCTGTTTAACTAATAAAAGACATGGTTTTAATTCTTAATTTCAAGCTTTTCATTAATCTAATTCAACTAATTCGATTTTGCCATCCTGTCACTAGACAAATTTAAATTACCATAGTTGTTACCTTTTTGCATTGCATTGCTTTAGGCTTGTGATAGACCTGAATGCATCTTTGGGGCACAGTTAGATAGAATTGCCTTCTTCTTTTCTACAATTACTTAAATCCTTTTTAAAATGTGCTCTGGAGTAGTTGCTCTCCTTTTCAGAGAATATACCTGTACAAATCAATTTCTTCCCCAGAAGAAATTAGCTTCTAAGAACAGCTGGTGGGTAACCTGGATATTCCTTAAGAAATAATGACAAATATATCCTTATTTAGAAGATATATTTTATATACCTTCTAATATAGTTACTATTATCAAATCTTTTCTTTTATCAAATCCCAATTTGGGATTTTTCCATAGCAGGAGTTAGTATAATGTGGAGAGGATACAGATAAGCTTAATTTTAGGTGTAATGTTTAGAAACATCTATAATAAAAGTAAGTTGGCAATTCTCTGCCTTGCATTTCTTTAAAAACTGAATAAAGTTGGATCAAGCACTGTTTCAATGTGGTGACAGGTTTTCAATCTTAAGAAATGATTTCACCTGACCAAAGATATTCACACCTGGCTTTATTAGTATTTGTTAAAATCTAATTTGTTTGGGACTCCACATGGTAATTTTCAGAGATTCTTCCAGAAGTCAAATTAACCATTTGGCTCCTGGTAAGTTTACTGCTCCAAGGAGTTTTTCCTGTTACAACCTCTAGTCTTTAAAGCTGAAGTGACTTTTACTTAAATCAGTCCTTCTAAAGGACTGGAAAATTGGTTGCATGAAGGGCTTCCCTCAGTTCCCAGTTGACAGTTGGAGACAGTTGGAGACAGTTGGACCCTCTCCCTTCTATGCCCCTCCCTCAGGAATTCAACTGACAGGAGGGTCAAGGGCAGAGTTTCTCAACCTCAGCAACTTTAGGATGCATAGACTTCAACTTCCGGAATTCCCCAACCCATCCCTCTTACCAGTTATTATGCCTCACCTCTGCCACACCTGTTGCAATTACCTCATCCCAAACAGGGTCCTTTCTTCCTTCTTCCAGTTAGCCATCCTGTCTGCTTCTAATCCCTCTTCAACCCCTCAATGGGATTTACAACCCACTACTGGTTGGCAGCCAATGTAGTCTGACAGGACTTCCTTTTTGTGACAGACAGTTGTTCACTCACTACAGTTTACCTCAGGTAAGGGGAAAAGAAAGTAGGCATGATTTTAAAAAGCCAGAACTTAACATCTTATTTACTAAATAGAGGCATAACAATAGAAGCACTTAAGAGAAAAGAAATAGGTTTAATTAATGCTTAAGAGAGTTTGATTCTTTTAGTTTGATATATAATTTTAATAGAGACCCACTGTTTGAGGTATGGTATTATTGTAAATAATTGTTCACTTCATAACAACAAAAGTATCTGAGAACGACTCCACAGGGAGCTCAAACACTGTGGTGCTCCCAATGAATCCTTTTTTGTAAAAAGAACTTATTAATTGACGGAGTCTTTTTGAAATTGTGGCAATATTTGATATGTAGTTTCACGTATGTTTTGCCACCAATTATAACATTATAAGTGTTGAAATTGTTCATGAAAAGTTGAAAGCCAGTGAAGTAACTGGCTAACATGGTGGATTAAGTAGTTCAGATTCTATCCAGGAATAGCTACAGAATCTTACTGGATGATTTTGGACAGTCCCCTTTCCCACAGGGCATGGGTGTCTTCCAGAAATGCAAATGATGAAATGTGCATCATGACATTTTGACCCAAGTTTTGTGCCTGACTTCTAATATTGTATGCAGACATATAAAAGACCAAGCTTGTAGCACAGTGCGAGTTTCTTCATTTTGATAAAACCTCCTGATGCTTCCAAGCACAGGGCTGGGCTTGGGAAAACAGGGACAGAGCACTAACTGTGCTACCTTCCACTCTTGTACAAAAGGAAGGGAATAAATAGCAATAGCACTTAGACTTATATACCGCTTCACAGTGCTTTCCAACCCTCTCTAAGCAGTTTACAGAGTCAGCATATTGCCCCCCAAAATCTGAGTCCTCATATACAGATTTTCAGGAATCTGTATGGCATTGGTTGGCATCCAGGAGATCAATTTTGGAGAACAATAGCAATCAAATTTAAATTATTTCATTCTTCATATTTATCTGAAGGCAACCTGTTCTGAAATGAATGGGAATTATCTCTGAATAGATAAATTCACGTATGCCTTCCTTTTTCCGCACATTGTTCTTAAAGATGAGGCAATTTGCAAAAAGAGTACAACTCATAGCTGTTAGAAACAAGCTGTTACAAATTCATAGTTGGCATTCTATGCTTTCTATTTTAACATTTTAAATGTTGTAACTGGATTTACAGGCTTTTATTTAAAAAGTATGAACATTCCTAAAGTAAATATAATTAAATTTTAAATATATCTTCTAGAGTAAAAAAGACTTGGCTTCTTTCATTCTTTTGCAAAAGTTGTAATAATGCAATCGTTTTGAATTTGGAATGTAGGTTAGTTGTTTTAGCAATTTAGATTTTCTATCACTAAGTATAAGCAGTTCAGGAATCAGCTTTAGTTTTTTTAATAATATTATTACTACTACCAACTCCTGTTCCCCATTTTCTGTGAAAAAAGATGAAAAAATGTCTTGAGTTCAACTTCTGGAAATTACATGGACACAGTTGTGTGATTTCTGGTTTAATTTACAGCCCTGGATTTTCTGTTGATTTCCCATTCAAGGACTAGCCATTTCTGATGATGCACTTTTTTTTTTAGGTCAGCTAAGCTTGGATATTTCAGCAATACAGCAGTCTGAAACAAATATCAACATTATCCAATAGGCATTGTTGGAAGAATTTCTTCCCAATGGTTTGTTCCTTACTTATGCCAAACACCAGATGCCATAATTTAGAGTTCAAATTATTTTTTTTATTTAGCATACAAGGCAAGAGCATGGAATGATGCTGGCCACATGCAAAGGGCAAAGCATTCTTTTGTAGTCAGGTAGAAACAATGCCGAGCTTCCGGCCCTGTGCATGTGGTCGCTATCTTGTTTTTGGCTTTCTTTCTTTTTAATTTTTTTTTGAATTTTATTTTATTTTATTTTATTTTTTATTTTATTTTTTATTTTATTTTTCTTCTGAGCATGTGCAGAAGCCGAGCTTCTGGCCCTGTGCATGCGGTTGCCATCTTGAGGAAGCCAGCCAGCAGAGAGGTAAGTTAGAACCCACTCTGTTTGGGTCCCCTCAACTTTTCAGCCCCAGAAAATGCCTTTCTCTAATTTACAGATAGGCACCATTTCCCTTGCAAACAGAGGCAAATATAAACGGAGATATTTGGTTTTCCTGAAAGCAAAAGGAAGCGAGGGGGAGGGGGAAAGAAGGGAGCCCTTTTAAACAACGGAGCTTGCCTGCAATCAGACTCTGTGTGTGTGAGAGGGGGGGGAAGGAAGGAAGGAAGGAAGGAAGGTAAAATCAGAAGGGAGGGAGGAAGGATAAGGTGACCAGACGTCCCGCTTTTGGCGGGACAGACACGCTTTTCAAGCGTGTGTCCCGCGTCCCGCATTCTTTTCAAAAAGTCCCGCTTTTTTGAAAAGAATGCGGAAACAGCGGGACGTCTGGTCACCTTAGAGGGGAAGCAAAAGAGAGGTACCGGAAGCAAGTCGGGCGGAATTTCAGCAAGCCGGCTGCCTGCTGGGGAGAGGGGGAAGGGGGCTGCTCCTCCTCTCCTTCCCCCGCCCCATCCCTAGCCCTGCCCTCGGAGGCGCCGCTGCTCTTGGGATGCGGGTGGAGGGGTGAGGGACGAGGAGCCGTCGCCGCTGCCGTTGTGGGTTTGAGCTCACGAGCGGCCCCTCCGGTGGCGCAAACAGCCCTTCCTCGTCCCCCTCCCCTTCCTTCCCCCGTCGCCTCGCTGCCGCCGTTGTCCTGGGGCCGGGCGGGCGACCGGGAGACCGTGGCGCTTGGATGCCTGGAGCAGGTAAGCTGCCAGCTGCCTCCTTTCCCCGTCTCCCGCCTCCCGTTCGTTGCTTGCCAGCCCGGCCCCAGGGCAGCTCCCGAAGGGGAGGCGGGAGGCGAGGAAAGGCCTCCCAAAGGGCTGCCGGCTCCCGAAGGGGAGGCGGGAGGCGAGGAAAGGCCTCCCGCCTCCCCCCCCACCTGGACGCCGACATTGCTGTGTTTTGCCCTCTGCGCGTTCTGCGCATGCGCAGAGGGCAAAACAAATGGCGGCACCCAGGCGGGCCCCCCCCCCCATCCCGCTTAAAAAAAAAATCTGGTCACTTTAAGGAAGGAGTAAGGTTGTAAAGAGGGTTCAACTTCTGTGGAAAATAGGTCCAAATGGCTCTTTGAATGTTTAAGGTGATTCGCAGGGGTCTCCAACCTTGGCAACTTTAAGACTTTTGGACTTCAACTCCTAGAATTCTGGGAGTTGAAGTCCACAAGTCTTAAAGTTGCCAAGGTTGGAGACTCCTGGATTAGGGGACTGGACTGGAGGCTAAAACATATGAACCCAAATCCTCTTGTGGTCAAAACACAATTCTTTTAACTAAACAATCAAGGATTTGAACACATGTTGCAGAATTATCAGGACTAAGGAGGGGCTTCCCTTGGCAGTGTCAGAAAACGTTAACAGTCTGCATTTTGGTTATCCAAAAGAAACAAAGCAGAAAATGTTGGTGGGGGAAAGATTCTCCTGCAAAAATCTCTTTTGAATTCGATGTCCATTTTCCCCACTCCCCCCCCCCCCACAATAGGGCTTACATGGATGAAATCTCTAGTGGAATGTCTGATGGCAGAACTCATTAGAATGGAGAGGTCATTATTTAATACCAGACATACAAGTAAGAGATAGTAATATGAATTCAGATATTTTTATGGTTTCATTCTCTAGAATAAGAGATATAGTTGACTGCAAAGCATGCAGCTATTGGAGCAGCATTTTGTGCCAAATGCAATTTTTTTTAAGGGGTGAACCATTGCAGCAAATTGTACATTTTAAATTCCTGCACTATGCCTAAGTTAATTTAATATAAATGTCCTTGAAATAGATTTAATTATTATCCAGTGTTTTTCAACCTTGGCAATTTTAAGATGTATGGACTTCAACTCCCAGAATTTCCCAGCCAGCATGCTGGCTGGAGAATTTTAGGAGCCAAATGCCATAAAAGTATGAAGCTTGAAAACACTGTTAGTCTATGTAAAAAGGATGTTGAGACTCTGGAAAGAGTGCAGAGAAGAGCAACAAAGATGATTAGGGGACTGGACTCACACTTGAAAGAGATGAGAGAGAGGAAAGAGGAGGAAAAGAGAAAGAAATGAGAAAATGATGGAGGGAGAGAATGAGAGACAGGAAAGAGAGAAACATGAGAGAGAGAAAGGGAGAAAGAGATGAGAGAGGGAGAGAGATGAGAAAGAAAGAGGGGGAGAAAGAAAAAGAGATGAAAGAGATGAGTAACAGGAGATGAGAGAGAGAAAGATGAGAGAGAGAAGAGAAAGAGAGAGAGATAGGGAGAAAGAAAGAAAGAGAAAGACAGAGAGAGAGATACCTGCTTAAAAGAAAATAGAAAAATGGCTCTTTGAGTGTTTAAGGATGCAGACCCCTGGGTTAGGCAAACACCATGGTCGTTAAGTGAACCTTGTGGTCATTAAGCAAACACTGGTTGTTAAATGAGTCCATTTTCCCCTATGGGTATTTTTAACCGGAAACCAGAATAAATTGTTGGGAACTGGCAAAAAACATAGAAAACCTCAGTCACATGACTGTGGGATGTTGTAACTGGTCACAAATATGTATGTGTGCGTGCGTGCGTACATGTGTGCATGCATAAGGCTGTCAAAACTCAAAAAACAAGTCAAGTAGCTCTGAGGAGGTCAGTCATAAATTTGAACACTTGCTAAGCAAGTGCTAAGCCATTAAGCGAGGACCACTTGTATTTGGTTTGCCTTAAGGGTTCAGAGCTGTATGGAATCTGGTTTCCTTTAATCCTTTGGGGGATTGTAAAAGGTCCAGATGCAGGAATCCTTGTAGGGGGAACTAGGACCGTGACCACATAGCCACACCCGCCCAGTCACATGACCATGAAGCCATGCCCGGCCAGTCACATGACCACGAAGCCACGCCCACCATCACATGACCATCAAGCCACTCCCACACGGTCACATGACCATCAAGCCACACCCACAAAATTAAGCCACACCCACAGAGATAGTAAAAAATTTAGGAACCCGCCCCTGATTGGGTGTCGTCACATGGTCATTCCAGAGAAACATAGTTGCCTTTCTATACTCTGGTGGATTTTCAGTGCACAATTTAAACAGCAGCAGCAGCAGCAGCAGCAGCAACAACTACTACTACTACTACTAAGAGACTGTATGAAACAAACAATTTGCAACCTGGATTGCATCCAGGTTGCAAATTGTTTGTTTCATTCTTTGCTTTATAACCCTTAGAGAAAAAAAAGCCAGACAAGAAAATTCTCCTGATAAAGGAGCAGTACAATGGAACTGATTTTTGAGCATACATGCATCCCTATTTTATTATTTTTGCCAGATGTATTCAGTGGTCCTAAAATCACTGGTCTCAAATTTTCTGAGTCTCATAACTTTTACATTATTACAACATAGAAAATAAGATAAGGAAACTCAGGACACAACCACATTACAGATTAAAGGTGTGCTAGTTACATTCTGATTAAAAATCACTATCTCAGGTTGCAAAATATTCAAGATAGAATTACTATTTTAATTGCCTAATGAAAAAAAGTATGACAAAGTTAGCCTTTGCTAAGGAAAAGAAATGACATCAATTTCAGATGTGGTAAGGTTCTTGTAATCATTTTTAGTTTATATTTGTTTATTTACTTCCAGAAGACTATTGAATACGCAAAACCTGAAAAATGTGCCATCTATAATTATGCTAGAAGACAAATAATTCATTTAGGCACCCAGATGCTAGTTTCTGACATGTGGAAGTCCAACCAAAGTAGATTTTCACATTGAAGATATGTAATTCTTATTTTGTATTTTAGATGAAAGCCATAATTTAGCAACATGATTCACTAATTTCTTATTAGATTTTTAAAAATATTATGTACAGTGAAAATAGAAGCCATCGATTTCTAAATGGAACAATTACTTTAAAAGCTGGGGGGAAACTCAAGAAAAATTAATTTGCCACACAAGCATTTTGTATTTTGGATAAATATTAATTGAATGAAAAAGAAATCTAAACCAAAACAATCAACTCGCATTGTGACAATTTGTTTTTATTTAAAAGATGTAAACCAAAAATCCTACACAAAACTTCTAAACGCAGAATGACAGTCAGAAGAAACTGCTAACTGCTGCACTAGGTTTGTTGTTAAAACCCTTCAGTTTAAAAACAGGTTAAATTAATTAAAGGGATAAACCTTGTATGTCAACTTTTAAAATCCCAATTTTACTGCTCAGTTTTTTAAAAGATCAAGTCTCCCTTCCCACCCCTTGCTCGTTGCAGTGTAGAAACCTATCAGACCTTTTAAGTACAGTAGCATGAACAGTCTTGTTATAATTCCTGGTTGAACTTTGTCATTGGATGCATGATTTTGGAGTGTGCCAGGGTAACATTCAGCCTCTACCTTCATTTTTATGATAATTCCTAGTAAATTGTGGTGCAATAAACTCTTCAAGCCTGTCTTTCTAGTGAAAGCCATGAATCAATCAGCTGCAGGCTCTTTTTGGGGGTCTTTTCAATGTATAGCGATCATTTAGATTTGACATGCATTGTGAGACCTTAGCTTGGCTCCTCTCTATAGTCTGTCATTAATTCCAGCCTTTGCTATTCTGAAGTACAGTGAAGGATGACTGAGAAATCATTGCCCCTCTTCAGCTCTGTTATTGCACAAAATAGCAGCGCAATAATTTTTTGTCAATGTTTTACTCTAAAAGCTTTCTACGTCAGTCTTGAAAGGGAAGCAATAAAGCCCATTCAGTGGCATGAATAAAAATCCTTTGAGGTTTAGGCATAGGGTTTCTTTTCTTCAGCTGGTAATCAAATTGGAGCTAAAATGAAATTGAGTTTTCTTATGAAAATAGCCTTTGTTGCTGGGAAGGCTGGTAATTCATAAACAATAACCTGCTCTTTTGTGTGGATAATAATATATTCATGTTCTTTCAATAGGGTAAAAGCCAGACCTAGTGCATTATGGTACTGTAAAAAAATAGCAGAAGGAGCTTTGCTGGAATAATCTTCAAGACAAAATGTAGTGTTTGTGACTTGAAGCTTTCAGCTTCTCTTGGAAATTATATTTTGCTCTTATATATAAGCTGAGTCTTGATTTCTTTTTTTCCTGCTTTTTAGTTGTTGGTTTGTTGCTGCTGTACAATATTTGGTTAATTGTGGATAGTATCAAGCTGTGCTCATCTGCTGCCGCAAAAGCTGCTGCCAGCTGCGGGGAAACAGAGCCTGCTGCTAGAGGATGTACATTATTCATCCCTGATTATCACAGAAGAGTTTCTGATTCTTCATCACTGTGTACCTACAGTACAGGCAATTGGACCACAAGATCATCCCAAGGTAGGCAGAATTCTTTCCTCTTTATTTTATGTTAAGTCAAATAATCAGTGGGCATCAGAAACTGAGAAAGTTCTATAGGTGAACTTGGAAGTGATGCTGAAGAAATCACAGTTGGAAAGAACCACGTACTACAGTGCAGGCATCTATTTACTTTACTAGAACTGGAGGAGGCTTTTATGTTGATGGTCATGGTGTTGATTTTTAAAAGGTCATGTATGCTATAACACTGAATTAATATCTGTGTGGGGTGGATTTTCATACATATTTGCAATGTATTTATTATGTGGTCTTGCCTTTGAAGAGTTGGTTTTGATGTGTTCCTATCAGGCAATTGGCAATAGTATCACTCATTGTGATATATTTTGTATATAGCTTGTACTTTATGTTGTCCTAAAATGTGCTTGAACCTGTTACTGTGGTGACACACATTGATATATAATTTGAAAAAAGAGGTAACACTGTCAAATACCACAAAGAAACCTTGTTGTCCAAAGTGAAAGCTGTTCTCTGTTTTAACATGAGAAAAAAGGAGATGAGAAGTTTTGATTGATTGAATATGTGCAGGTTTTAATTGTCCCAGAGGTTCTCATGTAAGAGAAATCTAAATCACTCAGTTGGAAATCTTAAGTTGATGATGTTTATTAAAATGTACACAAATTATTTTCAATCTTACTGTAGTTAAAGGCACTAATCCTTTCATCATTTGGATGGACTATTATATCAAAGCTTTAAGTATAATTTAATTAATCTGTAGGCATTGGTGGCAAGCTGGATAAAATCTTTCAATTGCTTGAAAAAAAATCTAAAGCAATGGTTACCCCATAGGGACTATAATCTTATGAAAAGACAAGAGATGATCAACTGATGTACTTCTCCCCTGCTCTAGCCATTAGCTTTTAAAATGAAGTGTTGTGCTAACCATAGCAAAGATTTGTAAATTCAGTTATGATGACATGGAAAAGAATTTGGATATTCACAATTATTATTTTTAAAAAAGTTTGCAAACTACATGTTAGTTTCAAACACAGTTAAATAAAAGCATGTCTCTACAAAATATATTGCAGAATAGAGTTTGAAATGTACTCAACAATAGAACATTGGGTGTAAAGAATCAGAAATATCTATGTTCCACCTTAAAAGTGCAATCCTATTTACCTGAAGTAATCTATTAAATTCAGTAATTACTTCTTAGTAGACTATGATAGTAGACTATGTAGTAGACTTAGTAGACTATGATAGTATAAACTATCATATTGCTTAATTATTTATGGAATTCAGTGATGAAATTGTATGCTTTGTAAAATAACTTTTAGGCACTGTGGTAGTTGCCAGTCATGGTAATGTATGCCATTATCCAATTAGTATAAACCAGCATGGGAGTTTTGTGCATTTGTGATATTTAACATACTTCTCTTTTTAACTGTGGTGTGCATGAGATACTTCGTGAATATTTGTGCTTGTTACTAATATAGATCAAAGTTTGACAACTGGTGACTTCCAGAGGTTATAGCCTATTATATCAATCAGCCCCAGTTAGCATGGGAATTATAATCCAAATATGGAGAACAAATTAGCCATCCCTTGATACACTAAAAATACAGAAAACATATGCTCTTTCACTTCATGTTGTATTCATCTGCCTTCTTGATATTAATGGAATGTTTTCTCAAATACGTTTGAAACCACTGAAGCATTATATGTACTACCCCCTGCTCCCTATGTAGGCAATTTCACAAATTAGGCTGAATAAGTGGGTAGAGTTCTGATTAGAGAATGTATTTTATGATGTTTCCATATAACAAGATATTCTTTTCATATAGAAAGCTAGCACAAAAAGGAAGAAAATAGAGCAGAGAAATCCAGTCCAGAATGCTACTGTCTATTTTCTTTTTCTGCGTTAAATAAAGAACATCCTTCAAATTGGAGGAGCATAATGTGATAGTGAAATTCAGAGATACAGCCTAATGGAGATAATGTGGGTTGTACCACTTCACAGAACAGCTCTATGCAGGGGGATCATCTTTTAGTGCTTTAGAACCAGAAAAGTTATATTGTGAACATGCCTTCAAAATATTTTATAAAGGCAAAATAAAAATATACGAAGCAATTAAAATAAATTATACCTGCCATAGTGGGCAAGAGGTAAGCAATAAAATATTTATCTGAAAATCATTCCTCCTATACATAGAATACATAAATATTGTAATCCTAAGGCAGTATAGTGTTTTACCAGCTTATATTGCCACTCATGTAAAAATAATATAAAACTAACTTCAATAGAGTTTTATTCTGAATGATGCTGGACAGTTCAGTTTCAAATTATTTAGGTATAATATTTTACAGCTGCTTAGTTCTTTCCAAATACTGCAACTATTCCTCAAAATTTAGTGAATTATGCTTTTGAATTGTAGTGAAGTCTTTTAAAAAGAGATAAAGTTACTCAATGGCTTCAGCATGATACACATTTATTTGAACAAAAAGCTAAAATAAATATTTAGATTATATTGGAAAATGTAAAGAACTATAAGATTGATAAAATCAGTTGACATCTTTCATTGGAGCAGCTTCTATTGGGATAAATACAGAAATTATATAGAAATAGAAAAAGTATTTTTAAAAATTCAATATGGCTTTGGGTAATAGTTTAACTTAATGATAAATGTAATATTTTAGTTTGGCATGAATTCTACCATATATTACCGGTAATTTGTTTGTATCTCATATAGTATAATCTACTCATCATTATTTTGTAATCTGCTTTTCTCAGAACTGTTGTAGAAGTAACTAGAGATAAGTAAAAAAAGAAAAAGTCCAAATGTTATACCATAGTACAATTATAATCCAATAATATTCTATTTCAACATCCTTGAAATCAGTAGTGTTCTGAGAGCAAAAAGTCTCTCCAAATTCCTTTCATTTCAATAGGATGCTATTGGGTCACTTTTTCAGGAGGAAGGCCAGTAATTTCATGTTATTTTATTGAAATCTCAAAATTTTACTGCAAAAGCATTGTTCTATTTGATAGGTTCTGTATTCTAAATCAAAAGAAGAAAACAAAAAATGTGTTTAATTTATATATAAGTACATTATACAGCTTAATATTTATTGGTCTTTGATATTAAAACAGCACATATATTTTAAGGATTTGTTGGAAAATTAGAATGCAGGAAAGGCTCTCATTCTTTTATGATAATACAATGATACCTTTACAGCAATGCCTATACACTTACTTAAGGATAAATTACTTAAACTAAATTAGACTTATTTCTGAGCAGATATATGTAAGGCATATGTGTGGTGTTGTTATATATATCAATATATATATATAATATTTGTCTAGTTGATGAAAGCTAAATAGCTTGAAATAGATCTATACTAGTCTCCCTTTATTTCTTTATCAGTTCTTTGTAAGTTTGCAAATATGGTTTCTAGCCTGGATGGCCCTGGAGTGGGGCTGAAAGGCAAAAGGAAAAACATAAGGAAGCAGTATGCTTCCTCCCATAATTGGGTATACCAGGTGACTTGGCAGAAAAACTCTTAATGTTTCCCCTGGCTCAACTGATAAGGGAGGAGAACTGGTGGCTTAGAGGGTAAAAGCATTGCCTAACAAGGCATGTCAGCCCCAGTTCGAATCCTATAAGGGCATGACTAGCTGATGAAAGCTAAATGGCTTGAAATAGATCTATACTAGTCTCCCTTTATTTCTTTATCTGTTCTTTGTAAGTTTGCAAATATATATATGTATGTATGTACATACATATGTATATGTATGCATGTATGTACATATATGTGTGTGTGTGTGTGTGTGTGTGTGTGTATCTATATCCTGTTTCCCCCAAAATAAGACATTCCCTGATAAGTCCAATCGGGCTTTTGAGCGCATGGCAATAAGACCAAGCGTTTATTTCAGGGTTCAAAAAAATATAAGACAGGGTCTTATTTTCAGGGAAACACGGGCACACACACACACACACACACACACACATACACACACCATATATATCTAGGAATATATATATTCTATACTGAGAGAGACTACTATATCTATCCAAGTTATCCAATCTGACCTAGCTCCTTCCATCCTTTGAAAGCTAGCCTCAAGCTTACATTATATCCATATCCATATGCAAAACATATGGCAAACTCTAAAGCATTGGTAGAAAACTATGAACAATAACTGAATAGTATGTTTCAACCACAGATTGCACATGCTTATCTGATAATGTCCCACTGAATTAAGTGGAACCAAGGTCCATAAAACTTTGTTTTAAGAAAGGGACAAGATAGGTAGAACCACTCCAATCCACATATGAGATAAACGCTTCCTAGGCTGGAAACTGAACTATCTTGCTTGGAAATGAAGTGAAGTCTTTTAAAGAACACTATGTTCGCAAATCTCACTTTCTAATTGCTTCCAGAAATTGCCTAGTAACCATCTTAAAACTATCAGAGACCTTTGAATGACAATTTTGAAAGTCTTTATTGAGTGAGGTTTTTTTCTAACTCTGAACAAAAGAAAAAATAAATATCGGCTTAAGAAGCTAATTTTTTTAAAATAAACAGCAAAAAGCTAAATAAGATTTTTATCTAAGAAAGTTATAAATGGATTAAGGATCTAAATAATATTGACTTGGAGTATTGACTTTTACCATAAAATTAATTATAAAAAATAGCTTCTTATGGGAAATAGATTTAAATAATTTAATTTAATTTAATAGATTTGTATGCCGCCCAACTCCCGAGGGACTCTGGGCGGCTCACAACATGTCAAATCTATTACAGATATAAAAACATATAGCAATTAAAAAAATATAAAAATTAAAAAATCTCCAACATTCATAACTAAGGGGGGAGACCCAAGTATAGTCTGCTTGGTCTCACTTTCACCCCGCCTGCTGGAAGAGCCAGGTTTTTATTGCTTTACGGAAGGCCAGCAGGGTGGGGATGGCCCTGATCTCCAGAGGGAGTTGGTTCCACAGGGAGGGAGCTCCCACAGAGAAGGCTCTCCCCCTCGGCCCCGCCAACCGGCATTGCTTGGTCGATGGGACCTGGAGGAGACCAACTCTGTGGGACCTAACCAGTTGTAGGGAGGTATGCGGCAGAATGCGGTCCCGAAGGTAACCTGGCCCTGAGCCATGTAGGGCTTTAAAGGTCAAAACCAACAACTTAAATTGGGTCCGGAGACTAATGGGCAGCCAATGCAGCTGGCGGAGGATAGGTGTTACGTGGGTGTACCTAGGCACACCCACCACAGCTTGCGCAGCTGCATTTTGCACCAGTTGCAGTCTCCGGATACTCTTCAAGGGTAGCCCCATGTAGAGCGCGTTGCAGTAATCCGGCCGGGAGGTGATAAGGGCGTGGGTGACTGTGAGTAGAGCCTCCCTCTCCAAGTAGGGTCGCAATTGGTGCACTAGGCGAACCTGTGCAAAGATCCCCCTAGCCACAGCTGCAAGATGTTGCTCCAATTTTAGCTGTGGGTCTAGGAGGACACCCAAATTGCGAACCCGTTCTGAGGGAGTTAATTACTCTCCCCCAAGAACCAAGGAGGGGAAATTGACAGAATCCTTGGGAGGCAATATCCATAGCCACTCGGTCTTGTCAGGGTTGAGTTTTAGCCGGTTCCTCCCCATCCAGACCCTAACATCGTCCAGGCAGTGGCACATTACGTCAACGGCTTCCCTGAATTGAGACGGGGTGGAGATGTACAACTGGGTATCATCAGCATACTGCTGATACCTCACCCCGTGTCGTCGGATGATCTCACCCAGTGGTTTCATGTAGATGTTAAACAGGATGGGCGAGAGGACCGAGCCATGCAGCACCCCACAAAGTAGGGGCCTAGGGCTGGACCTCTGCCCCCCTGTCAACACCGACTGCGTCCTATCAGAGAGGTAGGAGGAGAACCACCGTAGAACAGTGGCGCCCACTCCCACCTCGCCGAGACGACGCAGAAGGATACCATGGTCAATGGTATCGAAAGCCACTGAGAGGTCAAGTAGCACCAGGATGGAGGAATGACCACCATCCCGGGCTCGCCAGAGGTCATCCATCAGGGTGACCAAAGCCGTTTCCGTACTGTAGCCGCGCCTGAAACCCAATTGAAAGGGATCCAGAAAATCAGTGTCATCCAACAGCCATAGGAGCTGGAGTGCCACCACTTTCTCTACAACCTTCCCCGCAAAGGGAAGGTTGGAGACTGGACGGAAGTTCTTTAAATCCGCTGGGTCCAGGGAAGGCTTCTTGAGGAGGGGCCTCACCACCGCAACTTTTAAGGGCCGCGGGACGGACCCCTCTCTCAAAGAAGCATTGACCAACGCCTGGAGCCAGCCGCGTGAAACCTCCCTGGTGGCCGAAACCAGCCAGGAGGGACACGGGTCCAATAAACAAGTGGCGGAGCTCATCGCTCCTATGGCCTTGTCTACATCATCAGGAGTCACCGGTTCAAACTCATTTATGGTGACTATCCTGGCTGTTATAAGCCATAATAAAGATAAATATAATTTTACTAGATATGCAAAAAGACTAGCTGAAGTTTTCAAATTTAAAGGGAATACAAATGATAAATCAAGAGAATAACTTGAAAAATGGTTCTTATTGGATCCACAAATGAGGCTTATTAAAGCCTTAAATAAATCTATTTAATTGGATAAAGAAGAATTGAGAAGTAAAATCCCACAACAACAATTGATTGATTAATCTTAATAAAGATTAAAGCAAAAAAGATTAAAGATTAAATACTAAAAAATGAATATAAAGTTGGTTTATTTGATCAAGGTTAACATTTTTGCAAAGTTCTAGCAATCCTTTTATGGACTTTTTGCTGTCAGTAAGTTTGAAAAGTTGTTTTTATGGATTTGCTTATAAATAAGGGATGGGATGTGGTAAAGATATATCTGTTTGTGACCTTAAGGGGGTGAAGGGTTATTAATTTTTTATGCTTGTTGTGTGGTTAGAATAATATATACTGCTCTTTTTCTTTCTTATAATCTTTTTCTTTTCTCCATAGTGGTGGATATAGCATCCAGGAATGGGTTAACTCCGTCGACTAAGCTGATTGGACTGAGTCTGTCAAAGCTGTTTAGGTCCTGCCTCTGTTGCTGTCCTTGTCAGCTTTTTGACTCAGTCACTCAGCTAGGACGGTTGTGCCAACCATTCCTCCTGTTGCAGATTGAGTCATTCCTGGTTGCTATATTCATCTGAGAGACACAGTGAGTTATCTAGCTGACTCCCATAACACCGGTCGAGTCAGCTGGACAGCGTGCAGGCAGCTAGAGCTTTGGCTCAAGCTGCCTCTGGCAGAGGTTCCCTCAGAGCAGGGTCTCCCTCAGCCAGGGGGCGTTAGTCCACCAGGACCTTCAGTGGTTCCAACTGACTGCCTGGTGCTTGAGCGGGGCACTCTGAGGGAGGACAATCTATCATCCAAGGTCATCAGGACCATCCAGGCATCCAGGAGACCCTCCACCACCTGCACCTACAATGCCACCTGGAGGACATTCTGCAGGTGGTGTGATAAGGTGAACATTGTCCCCATGACAGCCACGAGAGCCCAAGTCCTCAATTTCCTCCAAGACGGTCTGGATAGGGGGCTCAGCCCCAACACCATGAGGCCTTGTCTTCAGTTCTGTCGTGTGGATGGCTGGATTCCTTGGTGCTCCATCCCACAGTCCGTTGCTTCCTCCGGGGGGCTTCCAAACTCTGTCTGCCTGTCGTACACAGATACCCGACCAGGGATTTGCCCAAGGTCCTTAACTCACTCACAGGGGCCCCTTAAGAGCCACTCCATGTGGCCAGCTTACGCCACCTTACCTGTAAGGTGGCATTTCTGGTGGCCATTATATCTGCCAGAAGGGTATCTGAACTGGCTGCCTTGTCGGTTAGGGCCGACCTATGTGTATTCCACAGGGACAGGGTTATCCTTCGCCTAGACCCTTCATTTATTCCGAAGGTTAGTACATGGTTCCACAGGGTCCAGGAGGTTATCCTCCCCAATTTTTGTCCTAAATCAGTTCATCCCTCAGGGAAAAGATGACACACACTCGATGTACGTAGAGCAATTCACATCTACATTGACAGAACAGCTACATTCCGGAAGTCGGAATCGCTTTTTCTTTCCTTTCAGCCAGCTTCCTTGGACTGTAAGGTATCATCGTCTACAGTGGGGTGCTGGATTCGTTCGACGATTGCCAAGGCCTACAAACTTCAGTCCAGGTCGGTTCCAGAACAGAGTACTGCTCACTCGACGAGAAGTGCCGCAACCTCAGCAGCGTGGGCAACTCAAGCTTCCCTTGAGGAGATCTGCCGTGCGGCCACCTGGTCATCCCCTTCTCCATTCGTATGGCACTACAAAGTGGATATTTTTGCCTCTGCAGAGGCGTCATTCGGTAGAAGGGTGCTACAGCAGGTGATCAAAGACTAGAGGCACAGGTGCCAGTCTCGGCCCACCCATAAGGACAAGCCAGCTTTGGTATGCCCCATTCCTGGATGCTATATTCACCACTATGGAGAAGGGGTGTTGGTCTTACCTGATACGCTCCTTCTCAGGGAGGTGGATATAGCATCCAGCTCCACCCTATTATCTGTCTGACCATTGACTGTCCGGTTTGGGACTTGCTGGAGGAATGTTACATCATGGACTATGGCACGTGAGAGTCTGTCACTTCATTTCTTCATCAAAAGCTGACAAGGACAGCAACAGAGGCGGGACCTAAACAACTTTGACAGACTCAGTCCAATCAGCTTAGTAGACGGAGTTAACCCATTCCTGGATGCTATATCTACCTCCCTGAGAAGGAGCGTATCAGGTAAGACCAATGCCCCTTTTCCTGCACTTTTTTTTTGTCCACTCCCTTCTGATTTTCTAAGTTTAGTTTGTGTTAGTTTTTATTATTTTAATTAAAATTCTTGATAATTTTATCAATTATATTAACAAAAATAAAACCTCTTCAATAATCCATAAAATTGTTTTTTCCTGTTCAAATGAACATTATGTTGCTATCTGATACTTGCACATGTTTCTTATCCTATGAATACACAAAATGCCAAATTTTTACTTTAAGTGGGATGGGAATGGGGAGAATGACTGTCCTGTAAAATTGATGTTTCTTTAATTTGACAATATGTAAATAAATGCAAAAGATTTATTCAGTGAGTGGAGAAATATGTAGAGCAGGTCTCATGGCCAATGGTAAAGAATATTGGAAATTTTAGTTCAGCATTTCTGAAGGTTCTTATTGCTGTTCACTAGTAGTAGAAGTATGTTGTGCTAAATGGACAACAGTTGTTTCTTTTAAATGTTGTACTCCATATTGGTTGGAGAGATCCAAATGATTGCATTGCTAATGAAGAAGATAAAACTTTATTGATCTCTGGATAGGTTTGAATGAGGCCACAAAATTACAGTTATTTCATTTGGGAGGGGAAAATAAAATGAATATTTAGTGATCAAATTAATTGAAGATAATAATTGTAGGTGAGTGGTAAGTACTAGTAGGAAAACTCATTGATGCCAGTGAATTAACTTGATTTTAAGAGCAAGTGTTAACCTTTGGTTTGCAATCAATTAGCTATTATTGGCAAATAACTTTTTTTCTAATTGCATAACTAGCTAATCAAAAGATTTTGTAAAAGTTTGGTTCGTAGACTAAAAGTTGGGTCTACAAAGATGCAGGGAGATTGGGCTGCAAAATTTCCCTGATATGTGCCTTGCTATTCTTTCAGACTCACAATTATTTATTTGGAAATTTATATGGCCGCCTACTCTCTAACAGTGACTCTAGAAGGCTCAGAAGCAGCAAAACATATAAAATCTCCTACGTTCAGCTAGCAAAGCTAAAAAACATTCTTCATATCACATCAAGAGAATGATTTTGTAACTCTCCAATTGTTAGAATTATCTGCAGTTAAATGTTATCTACAGTATATATCACACATTGCTGACTTTATATGCTAATGAATGCTTCAGGCTGCTTTTTTTCAAGTAACTGCTGCTGAAACTCATCTGGCTGAAATACACAGCTTATTAAATATAATTATTTAAGATGACTTTGATTTAGTATTTACCATCTGCAGGGATACTTGAGTTGTCTTAGACAATGATGGTAAGGGCTATGGCCTATTCAGTTCTTTCCTTCAGTAGCACACTGAAAATGAGTAATGAGCCCCTGTTTGACTAGCTCAAGTTCCTAAATCTTAGAAGGGCAGGGATGCAAAAAACTAATTACAAGAGCTTAAAAAGGGAATCAGCTGTACTGTGGTTATAGATTTATAGCTTTCAAAAATAAGACAGGTCTGAAGCTCTGTAGCTGATTCTTTAGCATGCTGACCAGAAAAATAAATCAGACTTATTCTCCAAAGTCAAAAAAGTTACCTATCTAGGCAGTGATGCTCTGCAATCATTACAGTATCTTCAGTATTTACAGTTTTTCTACTTCAACTAGAAAATCAGAAGGATGGATGGAAGCATCTCTGGACTTGACTGAATAAAGCTACCTCTCTATTTAGGCCAGATTTAAGGAGAAAGCTAGAGCTATGGCTGTGACAAGTTGCATTTCTAGATATCCTTGTCAGGTAGACTTGCAGCAGCAGCAGTTATTTAAATTGTTAGTTTATAATGCAAGCCAAGTGGCAGCAATTGCTATATTGAAAACTAGATTTTTAGGGACAAGAATTATTTGTAAATAATTGTGTGTGTGTGTGTGTGTGTGTGTGTACACTGTATGTACTGTATGTATGTAATGTATGTGACCCAGGGGTGAAATTCAAAATTTTTCCCTACCGGTTCTGTGGGCGTGGCTTGGTGGGCGTGCCAGGGGAAGGATACTGCAAAATCTCTATTCCCTCCCCACTCCAGGGGAAGGATACTGCAAAATCCCCATTCCCTCCCCACTCCTGGGGGAAGGATATTGCAAAATCTCCATTCCCACCCCACTCTGGGGCCAGCCAGAGGTGGTATTTGTCGGTTCTCCGAACTACTCAAAATTTCCGCTACCGGTTCTCCAGAACCTGTCAGAACCTGTTGAATTTCACCCCTGATGTGACCCCTGGTGGTGCAATGGTTAGAATGCAGTGTTGTAGGCTTACTCTGCCAACAGTCTGGAGTTCGATCCTGATAGGCTTAAGGTTGACTCGGCCTGTCATCCTTTTGAGGTTGGTAAAATGAGGACCCAGATTGTTGGGGGCAATATGCTGACATTGTATAATGGTTCAGTCCAACATATTTTCCTTGCCTCGATTTACAATTATAGTTGAGATCAAAATTTCAATTGCTAAGCAAGGCAGTTGTTGAATGAATTTTACATCATTTTATGACCTTTTTGCCATAGTTGTTAAATGAATCACTGCAACTGTTAAGTGAATCATGCAGTCATTAAGCAAATCTGGCTTCCCAAATTGACTTTGTTGGAAACCAGCTGAGAAGATAATAAATGGTGATCACATGAACCTGGGTCAGTGCAATTGTCATAAATACATGCCAGTTGCCAAGGACCCAAATTTTGATCATGTGGCCATGGGGATGCGACAGTGGTCATAAATATGAAAAATTGTCATAAGTCACTTTTTTCAGTGCCATTGTAACTTCAAATAGTCACTGAACAAATGGTTGTAAGTCAAGGACTTCATTTACATGGAAAATCAGAACTGCAAAAATAGACAACAGATTATAGCAACTTCATTTCTGAATAAAATAATGATATCACAACAACAAAATGGAATAGTGTTTTTTCAGAATAAATAGTTATGACTAACCAATTAAAAAAATATCAAATATCAGTCTTGACATGTTCTTAAGAAAAACTACTAATCAGACTCAGTGGAGAAAGAAACTGGGGTGCTTCCAGATAAAGCTTTTAACATGTAACTTACTTTGCTCCATTAATGGAATCTTTCAAGAGATCTAGACGACATCATTTTATATCTGCAATTTTCCTGTATTTTTCACTGCTGTTTCCATTGAGGAAATCTGTTAAGGAAAAAAGGGCAGATTAGTTGCACTGATTACGTGCATCAAGAGCAGTCTATCTGGAAATACTTTGGAAAGGTTTTGTTTAAAAAAGGGATGAGAAATAAGGCAATAGAAGCAGTCCCTGACTTACACCACAATTGAGCACAACATTTTTGTTGTTAAGTGAGACATTTGTTAAGTGACTTTTGCCCCATTTTACAACCTTTCTTGCCATAGTTGTTAAGTGAATCATTGCAATTGTTAAGTTAGTAACACAGTTGTAAAGCAAATATCGCTTCCCCATTGCTTGTCAGAATGGTGCAAAAAGTGATCAGATGACTTGGGACACAGCAACAGTCTTAAGTATAAACCAGTTGCCAAGCATCTGAATGTTGATCACAGGATCATGTGGAGATGCTGCAAAGTTCACATTTGTGAAAAACAGTCATAAGTTACTTTTTTCAGTGATGTTGTAACTTTGAACATTTACTAAATGAACTGTTGAAAATCGAGAACTACCTGTATTACAATAAGCTCGAAAAGTAGGTTTTGCTAATTTATCTTAATGCATTTTTAAGAGATTGTAGCAGCTAAAAACACCATTTCAGTTTTGGGCGGTATTAACAAAAGCATCACACCCAGATCACAAAAAATAATCATTCCATTATATATTGTCTTGGTTAGACAGCCCTTGAAACATTTTATCATATCCTGGGCACTGTGCTTCAAAAAGGACACAGAGAAGAATGAATGGGCGTAACATTAGTGGGCCTATAAGAAGACTAAGAGTTATTGGGATCAAATATGTACTTTAATTCAGAGAATTCAGAGAACACAAATGTACAATTGAAACCAGAGGTTTTTCTTTAGATGTGATGAATAAGCATCTGGAGAAAAAAAATAGGACTTTGTTTCTACATATGATAAGTATAGCATGACTTTTGTATGCACAGAGATAGATAAACTTACAAATTCTCCTGTGCGCTGCTTGGAGAGTCCAAGCATGGGTTAAACTTCGGTTGGTTGCCAAGGGAATAAGTTAAAAATAGATCTGAAACACGCCCTCTCTGCTCCACCGAGTTTAGTTTTTCAAACTCAGTCGAGCCTAGAGGGACGTTTCTATCTTTCTCTTAGCTCAATCCTTGGAAAACAACTAATATTTTACTGCTTGGACTCTTCTTCTTATTGCAAATTTTCCCTGTTCCTGGAGAATGGGCGTTTTCGAGGAGGATTCCTCGTTGCCCTGCAGCCATTATTGCTGCCGGCGTGTGCGCTGGTTCATCCGGTCTGCCGGCAAGAACTGCCACCGCGAAACAGCTGAGGCAGCCAGAGTCCCTGCCCAATGTTGGGTTATACTCCTTGAAAGCGGAGGGGTGCAAGGCGCCTGGAGATTGCTCCCCATAAGGCTGTTTGAGCACTTGAGGCTGAGGCGCTGGGAGAGTCGCTCCCTAGCAAGTGCCAGAGTCATCGTGCAGGCCCAGTGAGTTTGACTTCCTGAGGTGCCATTTTGGACACTGAGGCATTTCACCCCCTCATTCCTTTGATGGTGGCCATTTTGGGAGCCATTTTGGGAGCTGCGCCGTCACCCATTCTGCCCGCGATCGCCATTTTGTGGCATTTCTTTAATTGAGAGCCGAGGCCTTGATATCCTGGCATGTGCTTCCTACAGCCTCACAGCAATCTTGCTGACGAATTTCTGCAGCTCTCCGCTTGCCGCTAACATGTGGGTGTGGGTGAGTGCTGGTTCCCGGGGATCCCGTTAGACAGCCACCTCCATTCCTCTGCCACCTGGTCTGTACCACATAGGAGTCCCTGCCTTAGGGCGATACTCCTCCTATTTCTACTGAGGACTTGACCTCACTCAGCTTAATGCTGCACAGGTCTGAAGCTATCTGGGAGACCTCATTTAACCATTACTGTCAATTTGAGATGGCTGGCAAATCAGACAACCATGGGGGAGAAGAGGCCTCCACCTCATCCGGTTCCAAGGTGTCTGGCAACAGCGGCCATAAATCGGCCAAAGGGGACCCCAAACAAAGCAAGACCCCTAAGGCCTCATCAAAGCAGGCATCTGCAGCTGCTATTAAGGATGCAGAGAGGCATCTATGGGCCTTGGAGAAACAATTCTCTAAGGCTCAGAAGCAGGCCGAGGCCGTCCATCACCCTCCATCTGCCCTACATCAGGTGTTGTGCCTTGGCCGCGTCTGGCGCTGAGGATGGAGGATCCGGAGGACGAGGAGCCGCTCATGGTGCAGCAGTACCAGCCCATGTGCCTGGCCCCGGAGACGGCTGGTGATGAGGACTCGGTGCCAGAGCAGGACGATCCCCCAGGACCTTCTGCACCTGCGCAGCAGAGTGAATCATCAGGAGATGAAGAACCCCTGCTGGATGCCAGAGCTCGCAGAGCAGCCAGAAGACAGGACTGGCTGAGTAAGCATAGGTCTACTCGGAGGTAGCAGTGAGGGCTAATTGAGCCACGCCCTTCAGTGCCTATATTAGGCCGGCGCAATCAGCACTCAATGCTGAGAACAACGAGTCAATGATTGCAGCACAACCATAGTCTTACCTCTGCATTCGTTCGGAAATCTTGTATTCGGAGACAGCAGCTTCTGAAAGGCTTATTCCGGGAAGCCAGCCAACTTGTCAGATAAGAGGAGAATTACTGAGTATTGTTTTGAACATTTGACCGTTTGATATTTAACCCTCAAGGAACCAAAAGAACATTATTCCTCGAGACTTTACTTTTGTGTTGTTTATGGACTTTTAAAACCCCTGAGCTTTTGCTAAGAAACCTTATTAGTAAAAGGACCCTTTTTGTTTGAATCACAAACGGTTGTGTGTGTGTGTTTCTGGGGGTTGCGGTGCTGGGTCACAACATCAGGAGATACCTCCCCTGCCTGCTATTTCTGGCACAGCGACTGAACAAGATTGGTCACCTGACCACGGCCGTGGGCCTCCACCCTGGAGATGACCAAATGCAGAATCTTCCACAAGAGCTGCGGGACATGATAGCCAATGCCTTTTCCCAAGGTATAGCTACTGGCCTCCAGCAGAGGAATACTTACTCTGCAAATCCAGCGCAGATGCAAGGGGCTTGGCCCAACAAAGTGGCCCCAGATTCTCAAAACTGTTCAGTTTTGAGTGATGAATCTCTTAGGAGGGAGGGGAGCATAATTGAAGAAGACCTGTCAGACGACGAGGGCCTGCTCCCCGAACAGCCAGTCTTTACAGGCTTTTTCAAGCCAGCCCTGTTTAAGACACTTTTATTCAAGGCCAAAGCCACTGCGAATATGGGTGTGTCTGAAGTGTCTTCAGACCCCTCCATGGGCATAGACCTGGCAGCTGGTTTGTTTTCTGAACCGGCCCAGGAAAAGGAATCTATTCCATCTTCCAAAATTTTCCTGGACATCATACAGAGGCCATGAAATCAGCCTGCCGCCGCATCTGGCCTGACCTCATCAGAACACAAGTTTTATGGTTTAGGGGCTGATCTGGAGGAACTCTTACAGCTCCCTGCCATAGACTCTTCTGTGTATAATTTGGTTTCATTGGTGGTTCTTCCCGCCGAAGTGTCAGAAGGACTAAAGCCTGTGGAAAATAGGAGAAAAAAATTCTGCCTACCAGGTATTCATCTGGCTAGTGTCTTAGTCTGGTCAGCTTCAGCACATTAGTTTGCTGGTTTTGAGCAGGATAAAAAACAGCTTCTAAAGCGCAGCTGATAGAGAGAAGCAATGAAAAAAGCAGGCAAAGCACGGAAGATTGCTTCACTCTTAGCACCTCGTTAGGACTGAAAAAAAGCTTTGAAAAAGCTACATTCTGAGTATTAAACGCACCCAAATTTTCAGCCTCTTTTAAGGGGGGAAAAAGTGCATCTTCTACTCTGAAAAATACGGTAAATAAACTCTTGGCAGCAGTGGAGTTCTCCGCGGACGTGACTCTTAAGTCTGCCAAGTTCGCATGCTGTGCCATGGCATCTAATATAACCTCTCGCTGCCTCCTGTGTCTCACCATTGGCAGGCGGATATGCACTCCAAATGGCACCTGGAAACCCCTCCCTTCAAGGGAGGGAATCTATTCGGTAAATTCCTGGACTTGATCCTGGTTGAGGACAGGGACAAAAGAAAGGTGCTGCTCCATGGGCACCGGCGGGCAGATCACCGCCTGGCGCCCTATTTCCTTCGGCAGCCCTTTCGGCCCGATACGTCCTTTGGTGCTCCCCAATTCCAAAGGTCATACTATCAGGGGCAGACAGACCACAGGACAGATCCACCAATAGAGACAAGGGGCAGGCAATTTAACCAGTCGCGGTGCCTCTTTCGGGGATCCGGGCCTCGGGCCTTTCATAGGTCCAAGTGACTCCTGGGCAGAAGCTCCCATCGGTGGCAGATTACAACATTTCGCTGCCCAATGGATGATCACCACCACAGATGCCTGGGCCCTCCAGATGATAAAATTCGGACTCACGCTAGAATTTATCTCCAGGCCCCCGAGGTGTTTTATCCAGTGTCCCACTCCATCCAATTCCAACAAACGAGCCCTCATGGAACCCGAAATTCATCATCTCCTGGAAATTTCGGCCATAGAGAGGGTGCCCGTGGGACAGGAGAGCCTAGGTTTCTATTCCAACTTATTCCTAGTTCCCAAAAGCTTGGGGGTGGGGGTGGAGAGTTATCCTAGATTTGAAGCTGCTCAACGTTTATGTAGCCTACAAGCGCTTCAAGATGCAATCCCTGAAGTCCATCCTGCGATGCATAAGACAACACGATTGGCTCATGTCCATAAACCTCAAGGAGGCCTACCTCCATGTACCAGTACGTCTGTCACACAGAAGGTTCCTGAGGTTCTGCTTTGCAGGGACTCATTTCCAATACCAAGCCCTGCCATTCGGCCTATCATTGGCACCAAGGACCTTCACCAATCTCCTAGATGTAGTGGCGGCATACCTCAGGGCACGTCCAATACGTCTTCAGTGTTATTTGGGTAATATTATCATCCAGTCAACATCACCCCTGCATGCACGCGAGGACTTCCTTCTCACAATTCAGACTCTACAAGCGCACGGATTTTCTGTAAATTTCTAGAAAAGCCATCTGACTCCAACCACCTCACTCCTTCATCTCAGGGCGGTCATCAATACCGAGACTTGCGAGGTCTTCCTGTTGCCAGAGCGTCGAGCCAGAATCGCTTCCCTGGTGACCCTGATCTGCCAGCAAAATGTGTTCCACTAGCTCTTCTTTCCCAACTGTTGGGAAAGTTGATTTCCTGCATAGCCATTGTACCGTGGGCGAGACTTCACACTCGCACACTCCAATGGTGCCTGCTTCCGCATCAACAAGTGAGGAACAGCCATTGTATGGGTTCCGGCGGCAGTCCTTCAATCACTGTGCTGGTGGACATCCCCTGCCATTCAGAGGGGCTGCCTCTTCAAAGAGCCCACCCTAGTGACTATCACCACAGACGCCAGTCTGTTCAGGTGGGGTGCTCATGTCCAGTCCCAGGTGACTCAGGGATGTTGGAGCCCGTCGGACTTGACCAACACCAACATAAATTTGTTGGAGCTTCAAGCCATGCTCCTGGCCCTCCAACATTTCAAGGGACTGGTGAAGGATTCCCATGTCCTCATATTGACGGACAATGTGACCACCAGGTCTTATATCAACCATCAGGGGGGCATGAAATCCAGACGCCACATGAAGGAGGCAAAGAAACTCGGACTATGGGCGGAGCTGCACATCTGATCAATTCAAGCGGAGCACATCTCAGGCACCTCGAATGTGCAGGTGGATTGGTTAAGTCGATCCACCATCGACCTCTGTCCTGGCTCCGCCAGGATTTGAATAAGTTGTTGGCGGCGGCTGAGTTCTCCGTGGATGCGACACTCAATTCAGCCAAATTTGCATCCCGCGCCATGACAGCTAGTGTCACATCTCGCCGCATGCTTTGGCTCCGCAATTGGCCAGCAGATGTGCGCTCTAAATGGCACCTCGCTGCTGCCCCCTTTATGGGGAACTGCTTATTTGGCAAATGCCTTGACCCAATTCTGGTGGAAGACAGGGACAAACGCAAGGTTCTCCCCAGAGTGCATTGATGGGCGGACAGATGCTCGGCTCCATTTTTAGGAGGCAGCCCTTTCGGCCCGAGTCTTCCTTTGGGGGCCCCAACTCCAGAGGTCGTACTATCAGGGGACCAACAGACAGCAGGACAGGTCCACTGCCAGGGACAAGGGCAGGCAGTTTTCCCAGACAAGACGCCCCTTCAGGGGATCCAGGTGTTGGGGGTTTAGGAGATCTAAATGACTCCGGAGAGGCACTTCCCATTGGTGGCAGGCTTCAACATTTTGCCGCCTAATGGGAGCTAACTTCCTCGGATGCCTGGGCCTTGCAAACCATAAAATTTGGCCTCACGATAGAATTTGTTTCCCGGCCCTCCAGCCGGTTCATCCGGTGTCCCATTTCGCACGATGCCACCCAACGGGCGCTGATGGAAGCAGAGATCCACCATCTTCTAGATATTGCAGCCATAGAGAGGGTGCCCCCAGGCCAGGAAAGGCTAGGCTTCTATTCTGTCCTCTTCCTAGTCACCAAGAGCTCGGGGGGATGGAGGGCCACCCTCAATTTGAAGCAGCTAAATGTGTACGTCGCATACAAATGCTTCAAGATGCAATCCCTCAAGTCCATCTTGGGATGCATCAGGCAACGGGATTGGCTCACTTCCATCGATCTCAAGGAGGCCTACCTCCTTGTGACAGTACGTCCATCACAACGGAGGTGCCTGAGGTTCTGTTTCACCGGTGCTCACTTTCAATATCGAGCCCTTCCATTTGGCCTTTCTTTTTTTTTTTTTTTTATTCAAAAAAGTTTTATTAGTACAAACTTACATAAGTGGTAACAAAATATTAAATCTAAAGTACAAACATTTTTGTTTCCCCCCCCCAAACCCACCCCCTTCCCTCCCCACCTCCCCCCCAGACTTCCCAGAGATAATACAGGGCATAATAATAAGTTTAAATTGTTAATAAAAAGAAAAAGAAAAAAGGAAAAAAAGAACACTATTTTTAAAAAAACTTCAACTCCAAATTATACAGTACTAATATATCGCATTTGTATACAATAGTAAAGATACAAAAAAGAGAGAAGAAAGAAAAAAAGAAAGAGAATAAAAAAAAAGAAAGAAAGAAAGAAAGAGAAAACTCTTTAACACTACAAACAAACAAACCTCCTACCTCCTCCCTTCAGTCCTCTATCTTATACAAGGTAAATGTTACCTAAGTAATAACTAAATATAAAATACACAAATCTTAAACTAATATTATTGACATTAGAAATAACCTCTAAGATAAAACTTAACTAAATGTTACATAAGTGATCATCAAATATTAAATTTCATCATGATATTAATAAGATAATATTATTCTAAATTAATTCGCTAACTTCAATAAACAAAAAAAGAAAATAAAAGAAGAATAAACAATAAACAAATCTTCAACAAACTATATATATCTAATATTATCAACATTAAAAATAACCTCAAAATTATATAAAACTTAACTAAATATTGCATAAGTAATCATTAGATAGGGAAAAGATAAAATACAATCATATTAGTCTCTATCCATCCAATATATTTCAACATCACATCGTTTTGTATCTTGATAGTTCATCTTTTAATAGTTCAATAGATTCAAATTTGTCGAGTCGTCTCCCGTCTACTCCCAAACCTCCATCTCCTTTTCCCCAGCTATCTGATTCAGGCACTCCTTTTGGATTTTTGAGTCTATTTCTTTTTGATCCATCGAAGGTGGCTTCCCCTCCTCCTCCTCTTTTATTTTCATACATCCTTCCTCTGGAATCTTGGATATATCAGCCTTTAGAACATTGACATAAAATTCAGTAGCTTTTTTTATCGTGTTGAGCCGGTATCTTTTTCCAGAAAATTTCACTGCTACTCCAACTGGCGCTTCCCATTTATATTGTAAATTTAATCTCTTAAATTCATCAATCAAAAAAGTATAGCTTTTCCTGGCTTTAAGCATTTTAGAGGGGATTTCTTTCCAAATCTTTAGTTCCTGACCATTCACCATAAGATTATTGTTAAACGTTGCTTGTATAATTCTGTTCCGTAGAGCTCTTGTGGTAAAATATATGACAATATCCCTTGGTAGATGCTTTTGTTTGGCGTACCACGAGTTGATTCTGTATGTTTTGTCGATTTGTGTAGCCAATTCCGCTTTAGAAATTCCAGACACCTGATCCAATATGTCAACCATCCTGCCTTTTAAATTTTCATATAATCCTTCTTTCAAACCTCTAATCCTTATAGCAACTTCCATAGATCTGAACTGAGTCATTAAGACCTCTTTTTCAAAATTTGCAATGTCATTTTGGATTTTATCTATGTAATTCACCGAAGTTGCCAAAGCTTGTTTATTTGTTTCAATACGTTCTGCCAAAACTTCAATATTTGTTGCTAAGCCTTTGCAAACCTCTAACACATCAAATCTTAGTTGTTGATTCATATTCTTCAAAGCAGCCTGCATCTTATGGTCTATCTCACTTATTTTCTGGTTAAATTCCAAAGTAAGTTCATGTTTCATAATCTTTAAATTATTTAATAAATTTTCAGGTGTCAAAAGCTGTGGAGGTGTTAGCTCAGTGTTAAGTTGCATTTTAGAAATATATCCAGATGAATAGTCATTTCTTTTAGTCAAAACAATCTTTCCAAACTTTGAAGCCATTGGTGTTTCAAAAGAGTACAAAAAAGAAAGAAAGCCAGATGCCTGATTAAAGTTCTTTCCAGTTTAAAAATCAGATAGTCTTTTATTATTGAAAATATTTCTATTATAACTTTAATCCAGAGTTAGGAGACAGAGAAAGAAAAAACCATTTTTCCAAGTTAAAAGTTTCCATAAGAAAGAGAAAAAGAGAAAAAAAAAAAAGCCTCTGGGGAAACGAAAGTCACTTTCACTTCTCAATCGCCATATTGTTACTCTGTTTCCTTTGTTCCCTTGCCGAAGTGAAAGCTAGCCCAGGAGTTGAAAAAAAAAGAAAAAAAGAGGTTTCAGTACTTGCCCATCTCACGCCTGTTTCTCTCTGTCTGCTTCTATAGTTTAAATGTAGTTATAAATCCCATTTTTGAAGCAGCGGCTGGTCACTCCATCTAGCTCTGCAAAGGCAGAGGTTTCCTGATCTTCGGAGCTGGAGACAGGCTGCATGGGGAGCTCTCCCTTCGCGCCCTACCAGATGGCTCCTAGGGCGCTGGGGGGGCTCTACCCCTCCTGTCAGGCTCTCATCTCTCCCCTTTGCCCGGGGAAGAGATTTTAAAGCCGCCTGACAGCTGTTCTGGCGGCTTTTAACAAAGATCGGAAAGGCATCCAACGAGGGATGTCTGCGATGAAGCGCTCCAAAACCGGAAGTCCCCATTTGGCCTTTCATCGGCGCCCAAGACCTTCACCAAACTCCTCAATGTCATGGTGGCGTATCTGAGGGTATGTCCATTACATCTCCAATGCTATTTGGACGACATAATTATTCAATCAACATCGCCCCAGTGTGCGCACGAGGACCTCCTGTACACTATTCGAACGTTGCAGGCACACAGCTTCTCGGTGAACTTTGCAAAGAGTCACCTGACTCCCACCACCTCATTCCTGCATCTTGGTGCCATCATCAATACCATGATCTGCGAGGTATTCCTCTCACCAGAGCGTCAACACAGCATTATTTCCCTCGTGGAGACTGACTGTCAACAGCAACGCATGCCCTTGTCCCTGCTTTCCCAACTGTTGGGCAAGCTCATCTCTTGCATCGATGTGGTGCCGTGGGTGAGATTGCACGCTCGGGCCCTTCAGTGGAGCCTCCTCCCATACCAATGGGCCAGGACCAGCCATTCCAGCATGTTGATGAGCGTGACTCCCGAGGTCCTTCGTTCGCTCAGCTGGTGGTCATCTCCAGCTCTTCAGAAGGGTTGCCTCTTCAAGGAACCCACTCAAGTGACTGTTACCACCGATGCCAGCCTGTTTGGGTGGGGAACTCACACCGGCTCTCTGATGACCCATGGTTGTTGGACACAGGCGGATTAGTCAACGCCAACATCAATTTATTGGAGCTTCGGGCAGTGTCATTGGCTCTACAACCACTTCTGTTGAACTGTCATGTCCTCGTGCTGACGGACAATGTGGCAACCCGGTCCCACATAAGCCATCAGGAGGGCACAAGATCGAGATGCCTCATGAGGGAGGCAGAGAAAATCGGACTGTGGGCAGAGTTACATGTGCAATCGCTTCGAGCGGAACACATGTTGGGGGTCTCAAATATACAGGCGAACTGGCTCAGTGATGCCACAATCGACCCAGCGGAGTGGCACCTGCATCCAGCACTCTTCGACACTCTGTCCACGATGTTCGGCCAGCCACTGGTGGACTTGTTCGCAACTCACACCAACACACAGCTACCGAGGTTCTACTCCAGATTTCCAGCACCGGGAGCGGAAGGGGTCAATGCCCTTTGCAGTCCCTGGCCACCGGGACTCTTGTACGCCTTTCCCCCCTTCCTCTCATACTGCAGGTGATTTGGAAGCTGATTTCGGAGAAGACGGAAATCCTATTTGTCGCTCCCCATTGGTCCCGGCGCACTTGGTATGCGAATCTGGTGGAACTCTCGGTATCTTGTCCATGGCGGATTCCCAACTCCAGGATCTCCCTCAGCCAGGGGGCTCTACTCCACCCAGAGCCTCACTGGTTACATCTGACCATCTGGCACTTGAGGGGGATCTCCTGAGGGAGGACAACCTGCCAGAAGACGTGATCTTCACCATTCAGGTGTCTCGATGGAAATCTACTACAAGCATCCACAACGCTATGTGGTCGACCTATTGTACATTTTGCCTCCAGTCTCACCTTGATCCGTTGTCTCCATCAATTCCTCAGATTTTGACCTTCTTGCAGGCGGACTTAATAAAGGCCTGGCTCCCAACACTCTCTGTAGACAGGTTGCGGCCTTGTCCACGGTCATCAAAATTGACAATTTGCGTTCTCTCTATTATCACCCGAGCGTACACAATTTCTTGAAGGGCGCAGCCAATTTGAGACCCCAGGTCATACATAGATATCCTTATTGGGATCTTTTAATTGTCCTGCAAGTGCTCACGGCTTCTCCATTTGAGCCGCTCCATAGGGTTTTGCTCAGATTCCTGTCACTCAAGACTGCCTTCCTGGTCCCTATCACCTCAGTCAGGAGGGTTTCCGAATTGGCAGCGCTCTCAGTGCACGGGACTTGTGTCACTTCCATCCGGACAGGATCGTCCTACGTCTGGATCCCTCCTTCCTCCCAAAAGTAAACTCCTGGTTCCACCGGGCCCAGGAGGTGATTCTGCCGGACTTTTGTCCCAACCCACAACATCCATCGGAACATCGTTGGCATAAGTTGGACGTAAGGAGGGCTCTCCGGATTTATATCAGGCGGACTGATTCGTTCCGGAGATTGGAAGCACTGTTGTTGCATTTCAACCGGCCTCCATGGGTTGCAAGGTCACATCCCAGACTGTCAGCTGCTGGCTTAAAACGTGCATCACTCGCGCTTACGAGGGACAGTCGAGGCCTGTTCCGGATGGGATAACTGTGCATTCCACCCGCAGCGCGGCCACCTCAGCACCTGGGCCACTCAGGCCTCTGTTGAAGAAATTTGTATGGCAGCCACGTGGTCTACATCTTTGCCCTTCGTCAAGAACTATAAACTGGACTTGTTTGCCTTGGCCAAGACTGCATTTGGCAGGTGGATACTCCAGAGGGTCTGCTCCACATCTGCTCCCCTGGGCCAGCCTTCTCCCGCCCACGAGACTTAAGCTTGGATATATCCCATGCTTGGACTCTCCTTAGCAGTGTACAGGAGAAGAGGTGTTGGCTTACCTGAACGGTCTTCTGTGTGCTGTGGGGAGAGTTCAAAACGTACCCTGGCTTATGCTGTCCAGGGTCGCTACAGTTCTTCTTGCACATCCTTTATTTGTTGGTCACTCCGCCTTCGTTTTGAAACTGACATGTCAAGAGACAGTGGAGCAGAGAGGGCATGCTTCAATCTAAAAATAACTCAGTCCCTTGGAAACCAACCAAAGTTCATCCCATGCTTGGACTCTCCCCGCAGCGCACAGAGAAGACCGTTCAGGTAAGCCAACACCTCTTCTCATAAGTACATATAAAAGGTTCTATTATTTATACAAACTTGCTTTTGAAGTAGCATCTGCACTAGTGCTTTGGCAGAGAGCCATGGACCAAATGCCACATCATTGTTCAAGCATCCAGTGCTATTTGGATGACATCACTGTCATTAGCAAAATGATGCTGTACATTTGCAAGATATTAGTTATTGGTACAAAAGGGCTTCAAACATGATGCAATATGTATTCTTTGAAATTAATATTGCATATTGTGTTTATGACAGTGACACAAGACTTTTGCAGAGAAAATTCATTCAGTTTTATACTCCACCGACAAAGAAGTGTCATAAGTATATCCTTTATGCATGTATTAATTAGTACAGCAGGTATAGGAATTGGGCTATGGAGTTAAGGACATTGCTTTTGTGATGGATAGGGAGAGATAGTTGGGAGGCAGGGGTCAGGACATATTTGGTGACCCCCACCCTCATGTCAAAAGCCAGTGTTGAGTTCTAGTCCTCCCTGCACTCAATCATCTTTCCTATTCAGTGAACCTCCAGAGACCCTTACTTTCTGCTGATGCAATTAAGTGCCAGGTCAGTCTGTAATAAGGCCTCCCTCATCCATTATCTTATCAACTTTACAGAGGATCTGAGAGAGATGAAATGAGAGAAGAAACACCTAGAGTGCTGCTGGGGGACAACAAGGAGTGAATCAGCGTGAGCATGTTAGAGCTGCTACTAAGGCCTATCTGGTGGTGGTAAGGGTAGTGAAATGTCATAATTTCTTTGCTATTATTGCATTATTACATAGGTAGTTGCCTAGCAGCCCTATTTAAGGTAACCTGGGCTCTTCTGGGAAGGGCTGCTTTGGAGGTTCATTTACAGCAGGCCTGTCAAACTGGTGCCCATGGGCTGGATGCGTCACACACAGGCAATGCCCACCCCGGCTCCCCAAAGGCAAAAAACATCGTGATACGTCACGTGATGCGATCAAGTTTTACACCTGTAATTTACAGGATTGCTGTGAGAAATATGCTAGGTATCTGTCAAAGTTACTTGGATTTGTTCCAAGTTGGATTTTAGCCTTGAGCTAGGAGCCATGGAGGGGACTCAAACTAGCTTGGTTAGCTGAGAGGAGTTTGAATTTGTGATTGCTGATGAACTAGACAGGGTTCTTTGGATTATTAATTTGACCATCTGCAGATCTATGCTCCTTGTGGATGGCTAAGCCTTCTGGGAGTGATGTGGATGGGTTCTGGCAGTGGCCAGAATACTCAAAGCCATGGTAAACAAATAATTATATACTCACACAGCCATGGTAAACAAATAATTTACTCCTATTAATATCACAGCAAATATTTTAAAATGCATTCCAAATGACAAAGGGTTAAGTAATTTATTCATTAACCTATGCTATAGAACTCATTACAGGTAGTCCTCAACTTACAACAGTTCATTTAGTGACCATTGGCGATTTCACCCTCCCCAGGCTCTGGAAGCTTTCCTTGAGCCTCCGGGAGGGCGAAAATAGCCTCCCCAGGCTCCCAAGGCCCTCCAGAGGCTGGAAACCGGTCTGTTTCTGGACTTCTGGTACTTCCGGTAGGCCCATTTTTCACCTTCCCCAGGCTCCGGAGGCTTTCCTTGAGCCTCTGGGAGGGTGAAAACGCTCCCCCAGACTCCAGAGACCCTCTGGAGGCCGGAAATGGGCCAGTTTCCAGACTTCCGGACCTTCCGGTAGGCCCATTTTTCACCCTCCCCAGGCTCCAGAGGTTTTCCTCGAGCCTCTGGGAGGGTGAAAACTGCCTCCCCTGGGCTCTGGAGGCCCTCCGGAGGCCGGAAACGGGCCCGTTTCCAGATTTCCAGTACTTCAGGTAGGCCTGTTTTTCGCCCCCCCAGAGCCTCCGCGCAGGCCCTGCACTTATCTGGCATCCAAAATGGGCCGTGTGGAGATTCCAGGGAGGGGTGGGGTGGGGTGGGCGGGGTCCGCCCGTCCTTGCAACTACTAGTTCGGCGAACCAGATGTAAAATTAACATCTGGTTCGCCGGAACCGGTCCGAACCTGCTGAATCCCACCCTTGTGTACTTCTCTTCCTTTCCTTTCCTGGGTCCATCCTTCCTCTCTAGTCTGGTGTCCTATATGCTACTGTGGAGTTTGAATCCCATTGATTCAGCAATTTGCATTGCCTTTTACAAATGAAGCTAGTTTACAAAATATACCAATTTGACAATGTTGTATTTCTAAGGTTGTTTGCCCATTGAACCCAATGGGCACGCATTCTGCATAGACTTGTATAGTTCTGTACTATTGCTTGTCTCCCCTAAGCGCTGAAACAATAAATGAATTATGAAAATTAACAAAACTGTGGAAGGAAATAAAAAGCTTTTGTTTTTATTACTCTCATTGCTGTTTTGGTTGCAATAAAATGCACAAAATTGCAGTGTTGTCTCAATGGACTGATTTTTTATTATAATGCCAAGCACATAATATGTTCTGAATAAACAACTATTTACTTCAAAAGACAGACTCCCTCTTGTGTATGAACATATGAATTGCTTAGAAAAAGGAAAAGTAATAAGAGCAGCTAGAGATTTGACACAGCTGATTAAAAATAAATTTTGTTGTTGCTTCCACTATGAATACTGAAGAACTATTATGTCTGAGAAGTCAGTTTTATGTTCTAAGATTAAATCTCTGGGATTCAGCTTCTCTGATTCCAGCATCTTGCCACTACTCTGACCATTTTTGACGTCCTATACTTTCGAGATGTGTGGGATGAATTGTACATGATCATTTGTCCATCATGAATGCAATTTTCTGAATGTTAATCAGCTTAACCATCCTCAAAATGTAGCTTGAAGTCAGTGCATCTATGAGCAATCTATCCAGTGTCACGATTCAGTTTTACAGTATAATTCCCCACCCACTCTCATCTCTCTCTCTTTCTCAACACCTCATTCAAATCTTGTTAAGTGATATTTTTTAAAATATAATTTTATGAAGAATTTTAAATAAAAGATAAAGACTAACAAGAACTAATATAATGTGAATAGCAATAGCACTTAGACTTATATGCTTCACAGTGCTTTACAGCCCTCTCTAAGAGGTTTACAGAGTTAGCATATTGCCCCCAACGATCCGGGTCTTCATTTTACTGACCTCAGAAGGATGGAAAGCTGAGTCAACCTTGAGCCGATGAGACTCGAACTGCCAAACTGCTGGCAATCGGCAGTCAGCAGAATTAGCCTGCAATATTGCATTCTAACCACCGCACCACCACGGTTACACAGCAACTTATCATTTTCTCTAAAAATACAAAAAAAACCTGTTCTTCTCATGTCTTGTATCTATAAACAAATCTTTAAAGTCTCATCATTCAAAATTATTCAGGAAAGATTCCATTAAGAGCTATCAGAAACAACAACAAATGAAATTTAATCCCATCAAATAATGCCATCAAATTAATTTCCTATCTTCATCTCCTCCAAAAAGTCCATTGTAAATTTAAGTCTTTTCTTCAATTTTAATAATACAGCTAGTCACTTTCTCAAAAAATACAACAAAAATATTCCCCCCATATTTTCTCTATAAACAAATCTTTAAAGCTTTGTCATTCAGACCTGGTCAAGAAAAATCCATAAAAAGTTTCTAGAAAAAAATCATATACATTTTATCTCTGGTCAAATAAGCCAACTTTTATAAATCATCTTTTTACTATCAAAAGTCATGAAGTTCATTCCTTTTTAAGTAGTGTCCAAAAGCTGGGTTCTCCCTCCCCCCATTTTCTCTCTGTCTTTTCTCAGGAACACTGTATAATACTTGCCTTTTTAAAGTCCAAAGTCAAGTCACTTTTCTGATTTATTATTTTTATTTCCCTTTTACATGTTGAAACCTCAACAAGTTTCATTTGTAAATCCTGTATAACATCCTTGTCAATATCATCCTGACAGTTTTAAATCCATTTCCAAAATAGCTTGATTCGCAGTTGTATCCTATTTTGTCCTTTGAACCCATTTTTATAGTTAAAATCTAAAAAAAAATTCTGAATTCATTGTTACCAGATATTCTCGAATTCTGCCAGAACTAAAATATTTTTCTCCATGTTGCAGTAATGATCCTTCTCCTTTAATTAAATTTATTTTATTTATTTGTATACTGCCTTTATTATTTTTACAAATAACTTAAAGTGGCAAACACATCCAGCACACCTTCCTCCTGTTTTCCCCAAAGCAACAACCCTGTAAGGTGAGTTGGACTGAGAACGAATGACTTGCCTAGTGGCCCAAGGTCACCCGGCTGGCCTTCACAGGATTTGAACTCATGGTCTGTTGCTTTCTAACCTGGTACCTTAACCACTACACCAAACTGATGATAAATAATTATAATATTTATGGTAATTCTTTCTGATTGACTTGAGTAATCAGCCTTCAAGGTAGCCTCTTATCATATTTTTCTCTAATCCACATTTTCCCAGGGAAAGATTTCTTACAGTAAAATTCAAATCCTCATATATTTTAATAAGATTTTAAATAATCCACATGAAGTATTTTATAGTTATTTCATAAACTTCTTTATAGTCAATCTGGCTTCTTAGTCTGTTTAAAAACTTCCCAAAATCAACCAATTTTGCAACTGATTTCCAAATAACAAAGTTTTTCTTAAGTTCTTAAATTTACATGAAACTTATTTTGCTGAGGATTGAAGGAAAACCAGAGTAATAAAACTTGTCCTTCTGAAGGTTAATATCCAAAAACCAATTTACAAACCATTTCCAATGAAAGTGATTAAAAAAGGAAATAGAGTGTTACTGGGTTGTTACTTTGGTAGTGTATCTCTCAAGCATAATCAACTTTCTAGGGGTAATGATGGCACTAGAAATGATGGCACTCCCGTGCATACAACCCAAAGTATGGATCCAGCATTTAAATGACATAATAATAAAAAACAACAAAAACTGGACAAACAACATGAAACTATTTACACATCTTCAAAGGAATACAATTATAAGAGAAGAAGAAAACAACAATGTAGTACCCTTCATATCATACAGATCATTTATACAACATCTTCCAACAAAATGAGTACCCACACAACTTTATCAAAAAGTGTCTTACCATTCAACCCACTACAGACAACCAACACAAGCTGTGAAAAGGATAACAGCCATACACCAAAAATATCTCAGAAACAACAGATTATTACAACTACATGCCATTACTGTAGCATAAACCAACTAAAGTCCTCCAAAACATCTTAACTAAACAAAAAACCCAATAGCCCCAGAAGAAAAAAAACAGGTGTTATCTGCAACATACAATGTAAGGACAGTTACAGTCACTATGTAAGACAAACAAGAATCGAGCAGACTGCATCCATGAACACAAACTAGCAGTCAGAAGACACAATGAAAACTCTTCAATTTCACAACACATGGACAGACTTCACTATAGTTTCAACTTGGAAACTGAGCCTCCTAGACCAAGCTAAATTCAAAAGCACTAGAGAATTCCTGGAAGTCTGGCACTCAGACAAATCAGCCATAGGCAGGGACATAAAGATAAACAACATCTACACACCATCCATTAGAGAGAGTCAGGCACTGTCTTTCTATAATATGGGAATCTCCCCAGACTGCTTGCCTTCTCTTGGGAACAGATAGGGTCCCATGCAGGGGTGAAATGCTACCGGTTTGGCCCGGTTCAGGTGTACAGGTAGCGGCAGCCACCGGTGGTTTGGAGAACCAGTAGCAGCGGCCGTACGAGACTCTGCCTACCCGCCTGGACATCACCATTTTATTTTTTTTAACCCTCTGCGCATGCGCAAAGCCTTCTACAAAGGCAAAGTGTGTGCTTCCGAACCGGTAGGGAAGGTAAGTAGATTTTACAGCTGGTCCCATGGGTTTAGGGTGGGATCAGCCCTTGGTCTCTTATGGTTGTGCAATGACCCAATATTAATTCCCTACTTGATCCCTCCTCCTTGCCTGGCTGGTAGTTTTCCAGTAGAAACAAAAAAAGCAGAAAGATCACAACACCTACCTGCCAGCAATCAACACCCAGATAAGCAGAGATTAACACCAAGATTAATACTAGATTAACAATCAGGCAGTACACAATACCCCAATCAAGGAACTACAAACTCAGAATAACAGAGTTGGAAGAAATTTTGGAGGTCTTCTAGTCCAACATCCTGTTCAAGCAGAAGAACTATCCAGTGATGGAGCACCCATAACTTCAGGAGGCAAGCTGTTCCACTGGGTAATTGTTCTGTCAGGAAATTTCTCCTAATTCTAGGTTGGTTCTCTCCTTGATTAGTTTCCATTCATTGCTTCTTGTCCCACCTTCAGGTGCTTTGGAGAATAGGTTGACCGTCTCTTCCTTGTGGCAGCCCCTCAAATATTGGAACACTGCTATCATTATAATTAAAGAGTCTTACAATTCTAAGAGATAGCACAACTGAAGAAGGAAAAAGAATTGAAAAAGAAATCTAAAGTGCAGAAAATAAAACAAAACAGAAAAGAGACAGAAAAAATGATCCTCCTCGCAACAAATACAGTCACATTAATAATTATTCCACACTATCTATGAAATTATACATGAATCACTTCTTCCCACCCCTCTATATCCTTTTCCAAATCCAAAAATTGTCATTTCTGTCCACATGTTGACAAAAAGTCCATGAGAGTTTCCAGAATGTTATAAATTTATTACTTTAGCCCTGATCAAATAAATCAATTTTATGTTCCTTTCTTTTGCTTCTAACAATCTTAATCTTTATTCATAAAGTTGCTATTGTAAGATTGAATCTTCATTCAGATTTACTTTCTTCCATCTCAATGGCCTCAATTTTTTAGAAACCCTTTTTCATAAATCCAAAAATAAATCCTTTCCAAGGTCCTTTTTCATTTCTTGAGTTATCATTTGTGTTTCCACTCTGTCATCTCTGATTTATAATCAATTTGTATCCCTATTTCCTCCTGTCTATTTATAAATTCTTCTGCATTATTGTTCTGACACATCTTTCAAAGTTTTTCTTCAAAAAAATTAATTTGTAGGTACAGAGATTATTGTTGTCAAATGTCAGGCACAAACAATCAGGCCCACATATGCATAGTTTGAGCTAACTACTTTATTATGCCTGCCTATAATAGAGGAATCGCCCCAGACTGGCAGCCTACTCCTGGGAACAATTAGACAAGCTTGCAAGGAACTTGGGATGGGTGGTCAGACCTAACTCTTTTGAGGTTGTGCAGTGACTCCAGGCTAGCTCTATACTTGATCCCTCTTTCCTGCCAGGCTGGGTAGTCCCAAAACAAATTAGATATAAGTTTCTTTCCCAATTCTTCAAAATTCCTTTGAAATGTCTCAAAAGAGTCATACCTTTGGCTTTCATTTTGTAGACTTTACATTTCTTTTTCCTGTCTGAAATGGTAGTACCCTCTAGTGGCCATTTCTATATTTGCAAAGTATCTGGTTTCAACTTTCAACAAATAATCTTTTTCCTGATAGACAAAATCATTTGTATTCCCCTGGAAATGTTGCTTTACTTACTCAATTTTTAATCTTAAGAAAACCTTCTAATATTCCAAATTCATCTGGTCCCTTAATCCATGTAAAACTTTCTTAAATTAAATTCTTATTTATCTTTTGCCATTTGTTTTATATTCTTTAAATTCCTTAAACTGCCAATTAGCTTTTTAACAATAAAGTAATTATAAATCTAATGGTGATTAGAAAGTGAGGCTGTCACACCCAGTATCTTTAAAGTTTCTGCCAAGAGGTTGAAAGCTTGATGGCTCTCTCTGTCTCCTACTGATCAGACCTGTAGGATAACAGCTCTCTTGTGGTTTCCTTGCAGCCATCTTGGAGCAAAAGTGGGCAATTTCTCACTGTCTCCTTGCCCAGAATGGTTCTGTTGGATCAAGTTTGCTACTGGTCTGTTAGTCGCCACCACAGTATTGTCTCTGCTTATTTGGAGATACCTAGATATTTTTCCTTATGTGGAAGTCTTCTGTTTCTTGGAATTTAGAGCATGGAAGGATTGTAAAATAGAAAGGGACAGTTAGAGCAAAAAATACTTTTTAAATTATAAATTCAGATCTTTGGTGAATGAAAACAAACTCAGTACACAGATATTCTAGAATTTGGAATTATCATTTTATCTATGTAGATCTATCTCAGGAATGTGTGTGTGTGTAAGATGCAGAAGATTTAACATACTATTTTAAAGTTTAGAACATGACTACCTGAAGTTATCTGCTTGAACATAAGATATAAGATAACAAACCTGAAATATTAATGATTAAAATTCCCAGGCAACATTGCCTTTACAGATTGTATTGGCTAGAAATGCTGGGTATTGAAGTGCTATAGTGACATGACATGAGTCTTTATTGATTAGCCCTTGGGCCATATCAAAGTGCAAAGTTCCAAAAACAAATTATTACTAAAATTTGATAAAAGCAATTTAAAATGGAATTTGATAAAATACAATTTAAAATGAAATTGGAATAAAATATGATTTAAAATGAAGTTGGAATAAAATACAGTCTAAAATGAAATTGGAATAAAATACAATAATTTAAGATATGGATAAAATATGATAAAATTATATTTCGGTGTCACCCCTGCAATCTACCCAAATCAGTCTCACGTATGCAGATCTCAACCGAACCATTTCGTTTAAGTACTGTGCTGTGTTAAATGTTATTTTCAGGTTCTGGCTGCACATAAGGTACCATATTTTTCAGAGTATAAGATGCACCTTTTCCCCCCCTAAAAGAGGGTGAAAATCTGGGTACGTCTTATACACTGAATGTAGCCCCACCCAGACTCTGAAACGGAGCTTTGCAAGGCTAAAACAACCTCTCAAACCGAGCTTTGCAAGCCTGAAAACAATCTCTCAAACCGAGCTTTGCAAGGCTGAAAAAGCAGCCTCTGAAACGGACCTTTGCAAGGCTAAAACAACCTCTCAAACCGAGCTTTGCAAGCCTGAAAACAATCTCTCAAACCAAGCTTTGCAAGGCTGAAAAAGCAGCCTCTGAAACGGACCTTTGCAAGGCTAAAACAACCTCTCAAACCGAGCTTTGCAAGCCTGAATACAACCTCTCAAACCGAGCTTTGCAAGGCTGAAAAAGCAGCCTTTAAAACGGACCTTTGCAAGGCTAAAACATCCTCTCAAACCGAGCTTTGCAAGCCTGAAAAAGCAGCCTTTCAAACAGAGCTTTGCAAGGCTAATATACTGTTCCAGGCTGTTTGCTAAGGACGCTAGCCAGATGGATGCTGGTAGGCAGATTTTTTTTTTCTTATTTTCCTCCCCAAAAACTAAGGTGCGTCTTATACTCCGGTGCATCTTATACTCCGAAAAATATGGTAAGTTGTTTTGATATGGGGATCCCAATGGGTCATTCGTTTGGTATATAGACCAATGTACCTGTCTCTCACCCCCTTATACAAGCAACAATCAAATAGGATGTGAGCCAGGTTTTCTACCTCTGCCGCTCCGTAAATGCAGAGAAGCTCATTGTAGGGTATAGAATGAAATCTCCCATATCTGACCATTGTGTCAAGCTGTTCAAATCTCGCTCGCGTAAATATCTCCCTAAGATGTTTTGGCAGTTGTAACTTCAAATAGCTGTCTACTTGAAAAGTACATTTGTATTTACTCAGCCACTACTAAGGATAGCTATATCATTTTGTGCTTCTATATCCTTAATTCTTTGGGCAGCTCTTTTTTTGAGTTGTTCTCCTGTTATGCAAGAGACAGGAAGGCCACTGCTTCTTACAAAATTAGTTTGGTGATCCAGGAAATTTGTGATTGTAATTTTATTTGCTCTAGTATACATAACTTGGGGTGTCTATCAGTCTCCATTTCATTGACTATGCACCAGTGTATATGCTCTAATTTTGGATAGTGCATTAATTGTATGAATTCCCAATTCAGCTATAACTGCTGCAGCAGATGTTTTTGGATCTACACCCAAAATACATCTCAAATGCTGGGACTGTGTTTGTTCTGGGACTGTGGTTGAGTATAGACCCTAAACTTCTGCTCCATACAAGAGCATAGGGATAACCTTAGCTTTATAAACTTTAATTAATGGGGCTAGGGACCCTGGGTAACTATGGTTCTTTAGTTTAAGCAGTAAATTCAAATGGGCTTTTGCTCTAAACGTATTCCATTGATGATGGCAAGCCCAAGATCCAGTCTTGGAAAAAGTTACGCCTAAATATACTGTACAAAGGTGTTGTTAACCTGTTCAATTGGTTCACCATCTAATTGCCACCTATGTCTCTGATGGTGTTTTCAAAACACCATTATTTTTGATTTAGATTTACTAATGATTAGGGAGTTATCCTGGCAATAAGAGCTGAATCTTCTTAATAGCCTACGTAATCCTACTTGTGAATATGATAATAAAATCATATCATCAGCATAAAGCAAGCTGTTACAGTAAGTATTTAGGATCATCGGCATGTGTACTATGGGATCCTTCATTAACCCTGGCATCCCTTTATTTGTGTGAATCCTGTTAGTCAGAGCCCCATTAACCCCATACCGCACCCTCAAACAGGTACTTGTGTAAAGGGCTTTACTCAAAGCCAGGAGTCTAGGTTCTATTTTAAGAGATGTCAGTTTACTCCACAGTACTTCTCTGTTTACCATATCAAATGCTGCTATAAGGTCTATAAAAGCAGCAAACAGGGGTCTCCTTTTATATGCATATTTGGCAATTAGATGGTTCAAAACAAAGCAGTTATCAATAGTAGATCGGCTTTGTCTAAAACCTGCTTGTTCTTCTGTGAGGATATTGTTTTCCTCTACCCAGATTTCAATTCTGTTCAAAAGGTACCTAGCACATATTTTTGCTGCAATGTCAATCAGGCTAATTGGCCTATAATTACTAGGATCCTTTTTATTTCCTTTTTTATATATGGGGACAACTATTGCCATCTTCCACCCATCTGATATATGGCAGGTTTTATTTATGAGTGTAAAAAGACCTGCCAATACTGGACCCCACCAATTGGGAAATTTTTGAATAATACTGCTGGTAAAAAATCCTCACCTTGGGCTTTACTGTTCTTTAAGCTTTTAATGATGGATTATATCTCCTTTTCCGAGACTGGTGGCCAAGGGGTGGGGGAGTTCTAGGGTTTATTAGATCACTGCTTAAAGACAGTTTCTCTACAGGTTCCGTGGAAGCAAACAAACACTGATAATAATTCTCCCAGTCCTCAGCAGAGATTGGTACTGTATGTCAAACGCAAATCTCCATTCCTTCAGGACACCTGCTACAGAGTGCCAAAATATTACTGAGTTATGACTTCTGGCAGCCAACTTGAGTTCTGACCAGATTGAGATGGCAAAACTTTTTTTCTTTAATGTTATAATTTTTAATATTCCCTTCTTGTGTGCAACATCTCAGCTTGTATGTGAGCAGTAGGATTCCTCTGGCCAAGCCTCATGGCTGCCTTCAATTTCTTTTTCAGTCACTGGCATATAGGATCAAACCAATGGGGTCTACCAACTTGGGCTCTTTTTGTAGCAGGTTTAATTGCGAGGTGTTTCTTCAGGATGTTACAGAGATTAGAGAATGCGTTGAAGGCTGACAGCCAGTCAGTAGTAGATGACTGGATTGTTCTAGCCCACTTAATAGCATTCTCTGTTTTAAGGCAATCTAGTATTGCCTTAGTATCAACTTTGGCCCAAATTAACCTTTTATTTTGGGCCACCTCTACCTTTTTGGTGAGCCATCTGTTAGCCATGTTATATGGTCTTAAATCTGAGCGACCTCGCAATGTCATGCTTACAGGCTGATGATCGCTATTGTCGCTAAGGTGTACTGTGACCTCCGAAAAGAGGTCGACTTTATCTCTAGACACACAAAAGAGATCCAGCACACTGTTTGAATTGGCTGAGTGGTATGTATAAGGCTACGTGTAATTCTTATCCTTACCTCCCAGAATTTGGAGATTACCCTTAAAAATTAAGGAGACTAGGAGCAGGCCAGCAGCATTACTTTTGCAGTCTCTCAAGAGCCACTGAGGATCGTTATCAAAAAACTCCCCTGGGACTCCCTTCTTCTAGGCAAGCTCATACAAAGAGGAACTCAACTTAGCGTTCAAATCTCCTAGTAATACCACTATGGACTAAGGGTACAATACAGATATATCTTCTAGGATAACTTCCAAGCACATCCAGTATTCAGAGTTATAATACCGGGATGTGTTTGGAGGGATATACACATTTACCAGTATTAACTCGAACTTTTCATATTCAAATTTGACAGCTAGGAAGTACGAATACTTATTTTCATTATATAGTTTCTCCCCCTGTCATTGCAACTCTTGCTTTATAAGAATGCATAGCCCACCAGAGGGTCTCCCTTTGTTTTTTGTTTTTTAGACTGGGGAGGCCCATCCGTGAAAGCCTGGCAGTTGTACTGGTTTGTCCACTTCAGTTAGCCAGGTTTCTTGAAAGGCTATTACATCAAATCTAGGGAGAAAGCTCATTAGTCCACTATCGACCATCCCTTTCCAGCCAGCTATGTTCCAGGTCAGCATCTGTATGGGGTTCCCGGAGGCAAGGTGGTCTGGCTCGGTTGCTTGGCTAGATGGTAAAAATGCCGGATGTCAACTTGATGTTGGAGCCAGATCAATATCATCTATGCTTCCCATATAAACACAGTTGTTGTGAGGTTCGATGTTTCTCCTCATGGGTTGCAGAACTTGTTGTTGCTCCTCTATATCTTGATTGCCAGTGTGCCTCTGCCCTTGCTCCAAGAATAATTTTTTTCCAGATGGGCAGGTACTCCAGCTTAAATCTATCTGTAGATTTATGTCCATTTTTTGACGGATGTAGCTGAGGATTCATCTTGTGAGAAGATGTTGTGGGAACTTCTAAGTCAAGTGAGGATGGAAGATGGATATTATCGTTCGTGTTTGTCGGCTTAGGGGGCACTGTGCAATGCATTGTCTTTCAGCTATTTCTCAGAGTCTGGATCAGTCAGTGTAGCTATCCCACTGTTAGCCTGTGTGACACTACCTTTTAAAAAAAACTATTGAGGTAAAGGCAGATTGTTGGTTAAATATATTGTCACAAGGTTGGGCAATTAGTGGAGCCAAATTAAATAGAGGCATTGCTGTAGATTGAGTTGTTGTCAGAGCCTCTTTTAGATCATCCAATCTTTGTATAATATTAACTTTCTCAGGTTCCAGCAATACACTGAATAGGTCAATCAGCATTTCTTCTGGCACATCCTCAGCAGTTTCTGCAGCTGTGGGTAACACAGTTTGTATATCACTCCCTTGCCTTCTCAGGATTAATTCAACTTCAGTAGCCTCAGACTTAGTAACGTGAGGGCTGCTGCAGCCTGGATTTAAAGCAACAGTTCCCTCTGGTTGACACTGTTTCAGGAGTGGGCACACTTTGTCCAAACAAAAGACACATATTGGAAATATTGAAAAGGTACTCAGGAAGGGCCTCATTCTAAAGAGCATAGAGGGAATTGTGGGCTGCCTGAATGATAGGAGAATTCTCATGCACTGCCTTCTCGCTGGCAGCCACTCTGTATGTAGTAGATCTATCAGAGTGAATTCATAGTGGAGCAGCTAGCTCAGGGACAGCCTAACAGCTTCTCTATCACTCCAACACCCTCTATTCACTCTGTTGTCATAAACTTGCAATGTAACCTGGTTAGTCTGCAGACTGTAATTATATTGGTCATCTCTTAGGCCTTTACCTGATTGAGTGTTTTCTTTATGGATGTTCACATTTTTGGAAGGAAGGCAAGGGCCTTCTCTAGTTTCATTTTCTGAATTAGCCATCCCATATCTATCCGTGGTTGTCCTCCCAAGTCCATCTGCAGCATTTGGGTGGCTCCTAACAAACTTTGCAAAGGATTCTTTTAGGCAGTCAATCTTATTTATGACAATTGATAAAAGTTCATAGCTTGAGTTTACAGTTTCAGCTGTAAGCAAACATTGTCTCTAGAGAAAATCTGTCACATTTCCCTCCTTCAAATTTATTACATCTCCCTCCTGTGCAAGGGAGGCTGCTGCTGAGTTCCAAGGAGGGGAACCCTTCTCTTAGAGAGAAGAGGAAAGTTCTACACACTGTTTGCTTTCAAGTTCGGTTTGTGAGTCCCATTCCAACAAGTCACATAAATTAAATTTATCTGATAAGGTGGCTGCAGATAAGTTACTTACTGGAACAGAGTGTCTTGTTTGCGGTATAATCTTCCATTTTCTGCTGCTTCAATGGCTTGGATGAGCTCTGTGTTGCTGAGTGCTGTCTCTTTCTCCTTTTCCCCATTCTTAAAAATCCTGGCTTGTAGTATTGTTAAAATGTATCTAAAACAAATGGTAGCCACACTATATGTGCTTTTATAAAAGTCCGGTATAGATTAAAAATGAGTTAAAAATATAAAATATTTTTGTTAAAATATGTTAAAAATATAAAATGAGTATATATATATATATATATATATATATATATATATATATATATATATATATATATATATATATGTATGTATGTATGTATGTATGTATGTATGTATGTATGTATGTATGTATGTATGTATATATGTATATATGTATATATGTATATATGTATATATGTATATATGTATATATAATTTGCTTTTGGAGGAGTTCTTTACAGCCGGTGCTGCCTGTCCTCCATCTTAGCTCCACCCCCCACTTTAGTGTTGAAAAGCTGAGATGTTTTATTTTGTTATTATAGAATTTTAACTAGTTTATTACTTCTTTCTTTTTCTACTAACAGAGCTTTCCCAGGAGAATGCACTGTGATGCTTTAGAAATCTTAGGGTATTTTCAGACACCTTTTTTAAAAAAAACCTATAATGACATTGGTTTTGTGAGTTATGGTCATGAAATATCTACATAGTCTTGGGAGTTGGATAACTCTCAGCCCAAACTACTCTATATATCACCTAGAACTCTCTGGAGAAAGGTAAGTTATCAGTATAATGAAAAATAAAATGTCATGATGAGTGTGCAATTATAACCATAAGTCACTGCAAACATTAAACATACACTCTTGAGTATAATTAAAACTAAACTGAAAAAGAAACACGTTTAAACCCTGTTGGAAGAAATGTCCTTCTGGATTCAGTTCCAAGTGGGGAAAAAGACACTGGAAGCATAGAGGCTGTTTGGAAAGATGGTTTAATGGTTGACATCAGGACCACATGGTTTGAGGTCCTGGGGAAAAGGGGGATCACATGCCTCGAAGATGTTGAAGAAGTAAAGAAAAAAGTTGCTGTGAGTCCCTGAGCTTTTTATACCCTCTGTTGGGTCCTACCTTAAGTTTCCTGTTCCTGTGTAAGAAAAATGTATCCCATTGGTTGTCAGACTCCCAGGGGGTTGGGGGTCTTAGCTAACTGTGTAACCTTTGTCTGTGCCATGTGGTGAGATGGCTAGAGGGCTTTGGGATTCCTATTATGGTTCTTGCGGAAGATCTGTGTTATGTAGAATAGACTGCCCATTGACAAAGGTGGGGGGAATGAGTGAGCTGGGCTCAGGCCTTGATGGTCCATTGACAAAGGTGGGGGCTACTAAGAGTGAGTGTCAGGCCAAAGCTATTTTATTTGGGAGCTTAGGCCTGCCACACTTTATACTATTTTACTATGCATTTTCTAATGTGGGAAAATGGGAGGGGGGATTGCATGAGGTTGTTAGTATGTAGCCATAACAAATTCTTTCTAGAAAGCCAAGGTCATCCTTTGTCTCTGCACCTGCACTGAAGGAGATGGGTGGACTCTGCCAGCATGGCAATAGAAGATTGGATAATGTAATGGATTTGTGGGTGTGGGAGCAAGGACTTGAACTTTCAACTGGGTAGTGAAACCCAGAGGACTTCAGATTTGGATTTCACCCAGATGTGCCAACATGGCTCTATTAATAAATTAGAACTTTGAGGAATACTTTTCCTTGGACTCTGATTTAATTTTGGATGCTATTTGGAATCTTGACAATGAGTCTGTTTCCCGCCTAAAACATGTTTCTCCATTTTCTCATCCAGGGAAATACAATATTCTGCCTTTTTAATATTTCCTAAAATATTTCATTCCTCTAGGAGGAGAGTGGGTGCTAACTTTCTACAGCCCCCTCCACAATGAATGTATAATATTAACCAGGATATGATCTCTTATGTAAGTCTGCCTCTTTGATTAGCTCAGATTCAGGATCTGAGACAGAAATCTTTTATTCTGCTATATTTGAAGAGATTAAACAAATCCCATCCAGTCTCATCCTAATCCCCTTGGTCCCCCTTCTCGGTCTATCCTACTACCATAGGACTCTAAGAAACACAGATATCAGTACATCACTTGATGTCAGGCTCTTGATAGCCAAGTCAATCAAAAGCAGGTGTCCAACTGAGTCTTTTTAAAATAAGATTTATTGAAAGAATAAGAGAAAGTTTAAAGAAATAAAAAATGATCATTTTCTTTAGAACCCATTTTATCTTTTATTTTGTTAGGACAAACACTTACTCAGTCTTTCCTAATAACATTTTCTATGAGTAATCCCAAACAATTGAGGAACATGTAAGTCACTGTTTGCAAAACTAGTTCCTGGTTTTCCCCCCTCAAGTTCCTAACAAACCATTAGTGTGGACTTGATCTATAATAAAATAGATCTATAATAAAATATTTGCTGTAGAATATTAGGTTTAAATGGAGATTGGAAAAGTTGATCTGTGAATAGACTATGGAATATCACTGAGAATGTTTGTAGTCCTGAACTTCTGTGATATTTGTTTATGTGCATTCTTCATATTGTTATAAAAAACATGAGCGGGATTTGTAATAATGTAAACATTTTAAATGACATACTTTTGTGGATTTAGTTCACTTTACGTCATTCATAGTACTAATTACATAAATGTATTGTAGCTTTTAAGATTCTGCTCGAAGACTCTGATTTTCCTGCATTAACAAAACAATATGAATGCCTTTCTGGAAATCTTCAAAATGTGATAAATGTATAAAGCAACTAGTTAGCTTCAATTAATTCACATCAACAACTATACAGTATTTAAACATTTTCCCAATATATTGCACAATTCTTTTTGAAATGCAATAGATGTTTTTTCAAGGTCTTCATGTTTTTTTCTGAATGTGTCCTTGAAAGCTTGCCTATTTAATTTCCTGACAATTCATTTGGTAATATTGTAAAGAATTTGAGTGAATGGTATCTAGAGGTGGAAATAAAACATTCACATTAGACATTAATCAGCTTTTAATATAAAAAATTCAAAAGGCTGCTTCACATATTAAGTATAAAGCTATTATTGTGTAGAACTTGGTGAAGGTCGCCGCCATCTAGTGATGAGATTTTGAAGATGTCAGGCTGCAGTAGTGCAATCTAGAAAAATCTCTTTTTTTCTTATCTTTCCCAAGTGTGCTAATTAGATGAAGGAGAATTAAAATGGCATTTCACATTTCAAAACAGAAATGACCATTGCCAGATACAGATTTAATGATTATTTTAAAGCATGTACCGTATTTTTCGGAGTATAGGACGCACCTTTTTACTCCCCAAAAAGGGGTCAAAAAGTGGGTGCGTCCTATACTCCGAATGCTGCATTTGGGGGGGGGGGAGTTGATGCGACCATGCCTTAGCCGCCCCCCCCCTGCCGCCAGACCTCAGGAAAGCCACCGCTGCCGCCCCCGGACCGCAGGGACGCCCCCGGACCGCAGGAAAGCCGCCACTGCTGGACCGCAGGGACGCTGCTGGACCGCAGGGACGCCGCTGCAGGGACGCTGCCGCCAACGCCAACGCCGGACCGCAGGGATGCCGACGCTGACGCTGGACTGCAGAAAAGCCACCGCTCTGCCGGACAGCATGGACGTCGCCTCTGCAGCCGGAGTAGAAAAAAGCCAGCGCCGCCGCTGCTGCCGCCGCCGGAGTGCAGGGGCTCTTCCGCCAACGCCTCCAGAATGCATGGCCGCCGCCGCCGCTGATGGCCCCGGACCAAAGAAAAGCCGCTCCCACCGCTGCCAGAGTGCAGGGGCTCTGCCACCAATGCCGCCGGAACCCATGGCCGCCGCCGCTGATGACCCCGGACAGCAAGAAAGCCGCCGCCGCCACCACAAGACTACCAGAGAGCCACCACTGCCGTTGCTGGACACCGAAGCCTGCACCTCAGGAGCCGCCGCTACTGCTGCTGCCCAGAATGAGCTGCCTATCAGGTTTGTAAAGAAACTTTTTTTTTAAAGAAACTTCCAAGTTTGAAGACCCCTGAGTTAGGGGTGCAAGGGTCTTCAAACCTGGCAAGTTTAAGACTAGTGGACTTCAACTCCCAGAATTCCTCCTCCAGTCTGCTAGCTCAGGAATGGGAGTTGAAGTCCACTAGTCTTAAACTTGCCAGGTTTGAAGACCCCTGGATTAGGGGTTAGGGGTGCAAGGGTCTTCAAACCTGGCAAGTTTAAGACTAGTGGACTTCAACTGCCAGGAATAGCTGTCAAGTTTGAAGTTTAGGGCAGGGGTGTGTGCATATGAATGTATGAACATGGTTTCAGCTAAAGTGCTCTGCATTGTTATAAAGGAAACATTATTGTTCTTTTTTGCAGAAAAATGTCAAATCCAAAAAGGCAAGCATATAAAATCTCTTTCAAGCTGAAAGTCGTGAAATATGCTGAGGAACATGGAAACAGAGCAGCGGAGAAACATTTTGGACCACCTCCAACTGAAAAAATGATAAGAATGTGGAAGAAACAGGTGGATCAGATGCAAAAGGCAAAGGATAAAAGCAAGCACAACTTTCGTGGGCTTCCAGCAATGTGACCACAGTTAGAGGAGGAAATAAGAGACTGGATTACAGGTCACCGGAACAGTGGCTTTGCAGTCACCACAAAAATGGTGATGTATGAAGCCAAACGCATTGCTATACAGAAAGGCATTCAGGATTTTACTGGATCACCATCGTGGTGCTTCAGATTTATGAGGCGATATGGCCTTGCTATGCGCACCAAAACTAGAATTGCACAAAAAATGCCAAAGGAGTATGAATCTAAGATTCTGTCTTTTCATACTTTTGTGATAAACTCCAGGAAGAAAAATAATTTTGAAATTGGACAGATTGGGAATATGGATGAAGTCCCTCTAACTTTTGATGTGCCATCAAATAGGACTGTTGATGTGAAAGGTGCCAAAAGCATAACTGTGAAAACCTCAGGACATGAGAAAACACATTACACAGTTGTGTTGTCCTGCTGTGCAGATGGCACCAAATTGCCACCAATGTTAATATTTAAAAGGAAAACCTTCCCAAAAGAAGTGATTCCAAGAGGTGTTGTTGTTCATGTCCATGAGAAAGGATGGATGGACGAACATGGCATGAAGGTGTGGATTGAAAAAGTGTGGTCCAAACGTCGTGGAGGGCTTCTGAAAAAACCAGCATTATTAGTGCTCGACCAGTTTAGAGCACATATTAGTGAAACCACAAAGAAAAGATTCAAAGAAGAGAAGACTCATCTAGCTGTAATTCCTGGGGGTCTAACGTGCCAGTTGCAACCTCGATGTTTCCATCAATAAGCCATTCAAAGTGTACATGCGAGAAGAGTGGAACAAATGGATGGCTGCTGGTAATCATGATCTGACACCCTCTGGTCTAATGAGGAGGCCCACTATCACTCAAGTTTGTGAATGGGTGAAAGCATCATGGAACTCAGTGAAGGAAGAAATTGTTACACAGTCCTTCAAAAAATGTGGCATTAGCAGTGCCTTAGACGGAACTGAAGATGATATCATTTATGAAGGTAGCGAAGAAAGTGATTGTGAACCTATCTGCTTAAACTCTGACACCAGCGACAATGAGGAGTTCTTGGGATTTCCAGAAAATTAGAGTGCTTGAACCTTAAAGTCTCTCTTCATTTGTTAATGACAGTGATGATGGTTCTTAACACTGCTGTTGAGTTTACATTGTTGTAAAAAGTATACATTGTTGTAAAAAGTATACATGTTGTAAAAAGTATACATAGTTGTAGAAAGTATTCTGCTATACTGTTATTTTATTAAATAATATATTACTACACCATTTGGTTCAGAATACTTTTTTCCTTGATTTCCTCCTCTAAAATCTAGGTGTGTCCTATACTCCGGTGCGTCCTATACTCCGAAAAGTACGGTATTTTCACAAAGCACAAACATGTTAAAATAAAATAGGTGTTTTTAATTGCAAACATTTGGCGTATAATCTTTTAAACCATCTTTAAAGGTGGTTTTTAAATTTTTCATGACTCAAAAAAAGAAAGTTGAGATTTCTTCCCTATGTTTGCAGTATACAATCAAGCATATGATGATGTTCTTATCCCATAGTTCTTAAGATGGATGCTTCCTACCTGCCTGTCATAATGGCAAATGCATGTGCTGTTTTTGCAGAAGCCTTAGAAACCAAGGAACCATTATGATCTTTTTCTAAAATCTTTGTCCATCTAATTCAGTAATTTCTGCTTCGACTAACACCTTTCAGGTTGTAATAATATTCAATTTTAATTGGAGATGCTAGGGATTGAAACTGAGATCTTATAAGTAATAGAAAAGAAATAGAAAAACTAATGTACAATCCCTTAGATATTTGCAGCATTTATATAGCAAAAAGGAACATGCAGCAACCGTGAAGTGAAACAATTGTTTTGATATGTTTTTGTGTTCTTTCACCCCTCACAGATTGTGAGTTGTCTTTGCTCAGTTTCAGATCAGGTTTTGTAGCTCAGACAGGCAACACATGAATGGTTTGGATGCTTAATTGCCTAATTAAATGATTAAGTGTTTGCACATGAATCCAGTCTGTTAACCAACAGTCATCAGTCATTGGCACACTAAAACATATGAGTGGGCCCTTGCTATGTAAAATAGAGGAATGGGGAAAGATGGCTTTAAAAAATCTGTCACCATTTGGCAGGATTACATCTACATGGGCCTAATCAAATAGTGCCAAACTGGAATTATTATAAAATCTTGTAAACCTTCCCAAGCCCTAAGAGATGAAGCAGGGAAAACATAATTTCATGCAGGCCAAATTATAAATAAATTATAAATTATAAATATTCCTTGTTCATCCAATCACTGAATTTACAACTGAGCAGCTGACAAGTTTTCTGTTGTCATTTAAAAATGATTAAATGCAAAACACATGGTTTATTGCAGATACAAGAGCAGCCCTATGATATCTTTACGGTGGACAATCTCTTATTTAAAGCCTGTTGGAGAATTAATTTACATTTAAGGAAAGGAGAAGAAAATATGATGCATTGTAGCTTTCCCAAAGTTTGCCTCGGTTTAAAGTAGTACTGTGTTTCCCCGAAAATAAGACCCTGTCTTATATTTTTTTTGAACCCTGAAATAAGCGCTTGGCCTTATTGACCTGCACTCAAAAGCCCGATTGGGCTTATTATCCGGCAATGTCTTATTTTGGGGGAAACAGGATAGCTTTATACATGAGGCAAAGGATTTAGAAAGACAATGAAGATGTCAAGAGTAAAGAGTAAACCTTGATAGACAAGAGTCAACAGACACCTATTTCAATCAAGTATAAGAAGGAGGAGGAGGTACAACACAATTAGACTTGCAGAGCTTTTGTTATTATAGTCCTGGTGGGATTCAACCAGTTCGCACCACTTTGGCCAAACCTGTTGTTAAATTGCTGGCTGGTCCCGCCCTGCTGCACCCTGCCCAGCCACTATTTATTGGCCTTGCAAGCCTTGGGTGGTGCCTTAGAGTCACACCACACTGCTCTTTGGCTCCCTTGCCGTGGCCATGCAGCCCAGCCTGCTTGCCTGCCTTTGCTGTGGCCAGAGGTGGGCTGCTGCCGGTTCGTACCAGTAGTTAAGATTATGTGCAGTTCGGCAAATTGGCAAATGCCACCACTGTCTGGCCCCGCCACTCCCCTCCTAGTCACTCCTTATCTTGCCTCGCCAGCCTTGGCTGGTGGCTAGAGTTGTTGTGACCCAGCACCGCAACCCCCCAGAAACACACACACACAGTCGTTGGGAGGCAAACAAAAAGGTTCCTTTTACTAATACAGTTTCTTAGTAAAACTCAGAGGGTTTAGAAGTCCAAAACAACACAAACGGAAAGTCTTCAGGAATAAGGTTCTTTGGGTTACGTGAGGGTTAAATAGCACACAGACAAAAGTTCAAAGCAAGAGTCATTAATTCTTCTCTTATCTGAACAACTTGGCTGGCTTCCCGGAATAAAGCTGGCAGAAGCTGGTGATAAGATTCCCGAACAGACGTAGAAACGAAACTCTGGATATGCCGCGGTCATTGAATTGTTGTTCTCAGCAATGAGCACTAATTACCCTGGCTTAATATAGCCACTGAAGGGCGTGGCCCAATTAGCCCTCACTGCTTCCTCCGATTGGACCGACGCTTACTCAGCCAGTCCTGTCTTCTGGCTGCTCTGCGTGCTCTGGCATCCAGCATGAGTTCTTCATCTCCTGATGAAGAACTCTGCTGCGCAGGTGCAGAAGGTCCTGGGAGATCGTCCTGCTCTGGCACCGAGTCCTCATCACCAGCCGTCTCTGGTGCCAGGCACATAGGCTGGTACTGCTGCACCATGAGCGGCTCCGTGTCCTCCGGATCCTCCAGACTCGGCGCCGGACGCGGCCAAGGCACAACACTATCCCTCACCGCAGGGCCCTTCCCCCGGGTCTGTCGGTCCGGATGCGGCCGGGACGGGAATTGAGCGTGGAAGGCCCGGACCAGATCTGGAGCATGAACGGCGGTCGCATCCTCCCATGTGAAGTCGTCAGGGCCGTACCCCTTCCACTCAATGAGGTACTGGAACCGGCCCTTCATCCAGCGGGAATCCCGAATACTGGTACCTTCGTATTCGGGTGGGTCAGCGGGAGTCCGGATCACTGGCTGAGGCGGAGCGGGAGGGCGGAGCGGACAGGCAGGACGTTCGGGAACAAGGAGGGACCGATGGAAGACGGGATGGATCCTGAGAGAGCGAGGCAACGTCAACCGGTAGGCCACGGGGTTAATGACCGCTTCCACCAGGAACGGACCCAAGAAGCGGTGGTCAAGCTTGCGAGCCGGTCGGTCGGAGGGGAGATGCTTCGTGGACAGCCAGACGCGATCCCCGACCGCCAGAGGTGGAGTTGCTCACCGGGAGCGGTCCGCGACCCTCTTGTAATCTTCCTTGGCTTTATTCAACGAGCGTTTGACCAGTTGGTGAACGGCCTGGAGCTCGGACAGGAATTCCTCCGCCACAGGAACAGGAGAGTCTAGGAGCGTGAGTGGGAAGAAACGGGGGTGGTAACCAAAGTTGGCGAGGAACGGAGAGGCGTGCGTGGAGGTGTGCTGAGAGTTGTTAAAAGCAAACTCGGCCACGGCAAGGTATTCCGCCCAGTTGTCCTGCTGCTGGTTGACAAAACAGCGCAGGTACTGTTCAAGGATGCCGATGACTTTTTCAGTGCCCCCATCAGTCTCCGGATGATGCGCTGACGAGAGGCAGACTTGGACCTCCAGGGCCGCCATCAGACCCTTCCAGAACTGGGCCGTGAACTGGGCTCCCCGATCCGACACGACCCGATCCGGCAGACCATGCAGGCGGAAAACATGCTGGATAAACATGCGGGCCGTGGCGCGAGCTGTCGGCAACCCTCGACAGGGGATGAAATGTGCCATTTTGGTCAGCATATCGACCACTACGAACACGGTCGTGAAGCCGGCAGACGGGGGCAAGTCCGTGAGGAAGTCCATAGAGACGGCCCCCCAGGGTCTCTCGGGCGTCGGCAAGGGCTGCAGCAGGCCCGGCGGCGCTCCAGGGGCGTACTTGGCCTGGCGACAGCGAACACAAGACGTCACATAGGCCTGGACGTCATCACGGAGTCGGGGCCACCAAAAAGTCCGAGCCACCAGGTTCAGAGTCTTGAAAAGGCCGAAGTGGCCAGCCGCAGGGCTGTCGTGGCACTGCTGCAGGATCAGGCCACGGAGCGGACCGGCAGGAACGTAGAGCAGGTCCCGGAAACGGAGGAGGTCGTCCGAAAACGTCCAAGGGGACTCAGGCCCTATCTCCTGCCTCCGTTGTGCCGCGTAGGCGTCGTGTCGCTGCGCCTCCCGGATCTGTCCTCGGAGGTCCACGGGATCCTGGGTAGCTGCAAAGGACTCGACGAGCAGGACCGTCCGGGGTGGCAGCGGTTCCTGGGCTTGGGCGTATTCCGGCTTGCGGGACAGCGCGTCCGCCTGCTGATTCCGGCCGCTCGGGATGTACGTAATGCGAAAATTGAAGCGGGAGAAAAAGAACGACCAGCGTATCTGGCGCTGGTTGAGCTTCCTGGCCGTCTGCAAGAACTCCAGGTTCTTATGGTCTGTGCGCACCTCCACTTGATGACGAGCCCCCTCGAGGTGGTGCCGCCAGGTCTCGAAAGCCGCCTTGATGGCCAGCAACTCCTTCTCCCAGATCGTATAATTGCGCTCCGACGAGGTTAATTTCCGGGAATAATAAGCGCAAGGGAAGAGATGGCCGCCATCTTCCCGGGTCTGGAGCAAGACGGCGCCCACGGCAATGTCGGACGCGTCCGCCTCCACAACGAAAGGGCGGTGAGGGTCTGGGTGCTTGAGGATCAGCTCCTGCATGAAGGCATCCGTGAGGATCTTGAACGCCTCTTGTTCGGAATCGCCCCACTGGAAAGGGACTTGTTTCTGCAGGAGTCGAGTGAGAGGCGCGGTCAGAGTGGCGAACCCCGGGATGAAGGTCCGATAATAATTTGCGAACCCCAGGAGTCGCTGAACATCCTTCACCCGGCGCGGGGGTTGCCAGGTTTTCAGGGCCTCGACCTTGCCACGGTCCATGGCGATGCCTTCTGGCGAAATCCGATGGCCCAGGAAATCCACAGTCGTCTGAAAAAACTGGCATTTCTCTAATTTCGCGTATAGCTGGTGGTCTCTCAACCGCTGCAGGACTTGATGGATATGTTGGATGTGGCTGCTCCGGGACGTGGAATAAATCATAATATCGTCCAGGTACACGACAACGAACTGGTCCAGCAAATCTCTAAAGATGTCGTTCATGAAATGCTGGAACACAGCCGGAGCGTTGGTCAAGCCGAACGGCATGACCGTATACTCAAAATGACCGTAGCGGGTCCCAAACGCCGTCTTCCACTCGTCCCCCTCACGAACACGCACCAAATTGTAAGCGCCACGTAAGTCCAATTTGGTGAAAATGGTCGCCGAGCGGAGGCGTTCCATCAACTCCGGGATGAGGGGCAACGGGTACCGGTTACGCACTGTGATGGCGTTCAACTTGCGATAATCGCAGCACAGGCGCAAGTCCCCGGTTTTCTTCTTGACGAAGAGGACGGGGGCAGACAAGGGCGACGAGGAGGGTCGGATGAAACCCCTGGCCAGGTTTTTATCGATAAAGTCCCGCAGTGCGGCCAGCTCAGGTTCTGACATGGAGTAGAGGTGGCTCACAGGGAGCGGAGCATTGGGAATCAGGTCCACAGGGCAATCGTAGGGCTGGTGCGGGGGCAACTGGTCCGCCTCCTTTTCGCTAAACACATCAGCGAAGTCTGCAAACTCAGCTGGAAGCGAAATGTCCGGAGGGTCAGGTACCGCGCCCGCACAAACCTGGCGCGTATGGTCCACACACTGGAGACTCGGGAAGGCAATGAAGTTCTGGGACCATACAACCTGAGGGTCGTGGGTGCGCAGCCACGCCAGTCCGAGAACCAAAGGGAAATGGAGTCCCGACGTCACGTAAAACTGGATGGCCTCCTCGTGCCGTCCAATGCAAAGGCGCACCGGCTGCGTGATGGCCTTAATCGGACCAGACAGCAACACCCGGCCATCAATTGTTTCCACCCTCATCGGCGGGTCCACGGGGCACAGGGGAACGGCAAGATGCTGGGCGAATGCCTCGTCAATGAAATTGGTGGTTGCCCCGGAGTCCACCAAAGCGTGTGCGGAGACGCCGCGGTCCCGGTGGTCAATAAAGACCTTGGTGTCCAAGAGCAGATGCCGCGGAGGACCGGGATCCACGTCAGCTGAGCCGGAGTCCTTCGGTGTGCATGCCCGACCCAACGTCTCCGCTAGGCCGGGCGCTGGCCGTTTCCCGACGGCGATGTCTGGGACGGTGGAGCAGGACCAGAAGCGGTGGGCCCCCGACCCTTCCTAGGGCACGAGCGAGCGAAATGGCCCGGGTCACCGCAATACAAACACAACCCCCCTGCCCTGCGTCTGTCCTTTTCCGCGCCGGTCAAGCGGGGCCGAATAGCGCCAAGGTCCATAGGCTCGTCACGGGGAGCCGGGGTCGACGGAAGTCCACGGGGAACAAGAGGTGCCTGAGCAGCGCGACGTGGATCCGGAACAGCGGGGACGTCAGGTGGCGCGAGAGGCGCCGGAGCAGCACGGCGTGCGTTCCTCGCTTGCAACCGGGCATCAATTTTCAAGCAGAGCCGCACCAGTTCTTGGGTGGTTGCAGGAATGTCCACGCATGCCAGCTCATCCTGGATGCTGTCTGCCAAGCCCTCCTGGAAGGCATCCAACAACGCAGCCTCATTCCAGGCCGAGTCTTGGCTGAGGAGACGGAACTCACTGATGTATTCCCTGAGTGGTCTCCGGCCTTGCCTCAGCTGCCTTAATTGCCTGCACGCTGTCTGGGCCTTAATTGGATCCGCGAACATCTCCTCCAAATGAGTGCAGAAACGCCCAAAGTCCTGGAGGAGGGGACTGTTCTGGACCAGTAGAGGGGTGGCCCAACGTGCTGCATTTCCAGACAGCAGGCTAATTACAAACCCCACCTTGTCCCGGTCGTGGGGGAAATCCTCTGGCCTCAGAGACATGAACAACTGGCACTGGCCCAGGAACGCCGGGAACATAGCCTCGTCACCATGGAACTTATCCGGCATGGCTATCGGGCAGCGTGTCCGTTGGGCTGGGGCCAACGCAGGAGCAGCTGCTGCCAACTGATTTTGCTGCATTGTTAATTGAGCGTTCATGATTGCCAGCTGCTGCCGAAGTTGAGCATTCTCGTCCTGAAGCTGCTCCATGATGCAATCTGGGCTTGTGTGTGGTCAGTTTTGGCTGAGAACAAACTGTTGTGACCCAGCACCGCAACCCCCCAGAAACACACACACACAGTCGTTGGGAGGCAAACAAAAAGGTTCCTTTTACTAATACAGTTTCTTAGTAAAACTCAGAGGGTTTAGAAGTCCAAAACAACACAAACGGAAAGTCTTCAGGAATAAGGTTCTTTGGGTTACGTGAGGGTTAAATAGCACACAGACAAAAGTTCAAAGCAAGAGTCATTAATTCTTCTCTTATCTGAACAACTTGGCTGGCTTCCCGGAATAAAGCTGGCAGAAGCTGGTGATAAGATTCCCGAACAGACGTAGAAACGAAACTCTGGATATGCCGCGGTCATTGAATTGTTGTTCTCAGCAATGAGCACTAATTACCCTGGCTTAATATAGCCACTGAAGGGCGTGGCCCAATTAGCCCTCACTGCTTCCTCCGATTGGACCGACGCTTACTCAGCCAGTCCTGTCTTCTGGCTGCTCTGCGTGCTCTGGCATCCAGCATGAGTTCTTCATCTCCTGATGAAGAACTCTGCTGCGCAGGTGCAGAAGGTCCTGGGAGATCGTCCTGCTCTGGCACCGAGTCCTCATCACCAGCCGTCTCTGGTGCCAGGCACATAGGCTGGTACTGCTGCACCATGAGCGGCTCCGTGTCCTCCGGATCCTCCAGACTCGGCGCCGGACGCGGCCAAGGCACAACAAGAGTCATGCCTGCAGCCCAGCTGCTCTCTGGCTCCTTCTCTCACTCGCTTGCCCAGGCCATTTGGTTCCCATGGCCCGGCTGATCTCAACATCTCACCCGCTTACCTGCCTTCACCACGGCCTACCATGCTGGCCATGCAGCCCAGCTGATCTCTCCACCTCGGTCACTCACCGCAGCTGCCCACGATGGTAAGGCACTTGGCCAAAGGGCTGCCTTGGGGGGGGAGAGGTCTGACCACTCTAAACGGTGAAAGGCAACCGAGCATGACAAGCGATGCCAGGACAGGGCCATTCAGAAGATATGTGCCCAGTCTGTGGCTTCCTGTGCTGCCAGGCCCGACCATCAGTCCTTAAGGCTGGTCGAGGGGCCCCCTCTTCCTGCACCGCTGGGGGATCATCATTCCCTCGACCATGCATAGATTGTTATCTCCTCCACCAATTTCGAGGGCAGGTCAGAGCCGCCTGTGGCTCCTTTGGCTCCCCTTCTGCCGTAGCCGGCACCGTGCAAGGCTTCCACCTCTGATGTTGGGTGTAGGAATCATAGACACTGAAACATTCCACATTCTTGGCAAATAATGGATACTAACCTACAGTTGGGACCGTGAGCATGCCCACGATGACGGTGGTTCCCATGGACCCTGCCTCCTTTCAGGCTTTTATGTCAGTGGCCATTCAACAGAGCATTGCGGTTGGCCTCTCTCAGTTCCAGCGCCCGCCTTCGGTGTCTCTGGAGCAGACCCATTTCACAGTTTCTTTGTCCACAGTCTTTTGGGGAACTACCCCCCCCCCCAAGATTGTTCCAGGGGACGACCTTTCCAATGTTTCTGAGGGAGAGGATTGCCTGGACATTGAGTTGTCAGAGGATGAGGGATTCGCTCCTGAGCCGCCATCCTCTACCACACTGTTCAATCTGGGGCTCTTTAGTTCCCTGCTCTACAAGGCCAAGCTGGCTCCGGGCCTTGAAAATCCTCTAGCGGCCTCGACTTCTGCCTCGGGACTGAAAGACCCTCTATTTACCGAACCTACACCAGAGATGGAATTGGTCCCTTTACCTTCTCTTTTCATCGACACGGTCCAATGACAATGGTCTTCACCGGCTTCTGAACGTTTGCCATCTTCCTCTGACCGTCGCTACTTTAACATGGCATCTGATCTGTCACACATTTTATAGGTTCCAACTGTTGATGAATCTGTGTTGGCTCTTCATTCCCCCACCTCAATGCCAGGGGACTCGGAGGAGCTACTTCGCCCAGAGGATAGATGCTCGGAGCAGTCACTCCAGAAAGTCCACCAAGCTGCTGCCTGGGCCATTAGGGCGTCTGCCACCACATCGTTCTTCAACCGATCCTCACTTATTTAGCTGTGCCAGTTGCAGGAGCACATCTTGGCATCCAATCTGCGAGCTCAGCAGGACATCACCAAATTGATTGCCGCCACTCAATTCTCGGCGGGTGCCACTCTCCAAGCTTCTAAGTTTGTGTCTAAAGCAATTGCTGCCTCCGTCATATCCAGATGCATGCAGTGGCTGAGACAGTGGCAGGCAGACACTCGCCACAAGTGGCGCCTGATGTTCGCCCCTTTCAAGGGCGAGCTGCCTGAGTGTGCCCCGGCGTGTGTGCTGACTCCCAGTTCTCTGGTTCAGCTAACACCGCCCCCAACGGCTCATTGAGCCGGGAAAGAAATGGAGTCTCTGCTTAGTCTCAGCTAGGCACAACCGTGACAGGATAGCCTCAGGAGACGCACGGAGTCCCTGCCTATTTCGACTAGGCATACCCGTTATTGAGGCTCGTTAACCACGGCAGTAACCTCCCCGCCATATGCAGCAGCCTCAAGCCCCTGCTAGCCTCGCAAGGCATAGCCTTGTAGCACGCAGGCAGAAATCGCAGCCCTTGCCAAGCCTCAAGTCCTGCTAGCCCTAAAAAGGGTACGGAGTCCCTGCCTAGTCTTGGCATATAGCAGGCAGGCAGAAGCAGCCTTTAGACTTGCTTCCCTAAGCAATAAAATGGCTGATAGAACTGCAGACCAGAGAGAAAGGGCTCAGCTTCCTGAGAGGTCCCAGTCTACTGGGGAATCTTCTGCTTGCAGGAAGGCAAGATCCAAGTCTAGGGATCCCAGCAACAGGAAGCAATCCAAGGCTTCTGAGAGAGATGCAATCAGAAGGCAAAAAGCATTAGAAAAGCAATTCCTCAGAGCTGAGAGAAAACTGTCAAAACAAGAGATTGCAAGTTCCCGCCATTTTCAAAGTGAACCATTGCCTCCCTCAGGGGATGTGATACCACAAGCCTGGTCACCAGAGGGAGCAAGTGAGCATTCCTTTCACTTATCTTTCCAAGCCTGCATTGAGAATGAGGTTAATCCCTTTTTCTGCCCAGCAACAACTGAGTGCCAGGACTCCAGTGTTAGAAAGTCAGCTCCAACTGCTATTTTCACCCCCACTGCAGCTGGCTTGTGCCAGAATGACAGTTTGATATCTGAATGGCCTGCAGATATGAAATCTTTGATTGCACAGGCTATCTCACAGGGCATCACTACCGGGCTATAGCAGTATCATGCTCCTACAGCCCTGGCCACTGAGCCCTCCACCAGTTTCCAACAGGGCCCTCAGATAACAGGGGACTGGCCTCTTTGGCATGGCTCCTGGTCTCCCAACCCATCCTTGGATAGTGAAGACTCACTACTACAGGATGAGGGCCAAAGAGAGGCAGATTTATCCAAAGATGAGGGATTAACTCCAGATGTTCCGGCTTTCACTGGCCCCTTCCCTCCTGCAATCTTTAAGTGACTCCTGCATAAGGCAAAGGTGACATCGGGAATGGGAGCAGATCCCACCCCTAGACCAGCAGACCTTAAGGGTCCCAGCAAATTTCTTTTCTCCCAGCGTTGGAGCAGGAGGAGAAACCCACACCACAACATTTTATAGATGTGGTTCAGAAACAGTGGGCTCTGCCCTGGTCCTTTCTGAATCCCAGTGGAAATGATAGACGTTTCTATAACTTGGCTCCTGAACTGGTGGAGCCATTCCAGTTACCCAAGGTGGGTAACCCAAGGTGGGACCCAGTTACCCAAAGTGGGACGACCATGTGGCACCCCTTGTGTCTTCCTTCCTTGCGTCAGGCGACATAGCAGAAGGGTTAAAGGCCGAGGATAAAAAGATTTATTTATTTATTTATTTATTTATTTATTTGGTTTTCTTATATGCCGCCCAACTCCCAAGGGACTCAGGGCGGCGTACAGCACAGAAAAAAATACAAGAACAACCAATAAACAATTGAATTAAAATCAGAATATAAAAAATTAAAATTGCAATATTAAAAACCATCCAACAACCAGACATACCCGGGGGAGAGTTCAGATGGAATTAAGCTCTACCCCCTGCCTGCAGGAACAGCCATGTCTTAACGGCTTTTCGGAAGGCCAGCAGGGTGGGGATGGTTTGGGTCTCTGGAGGAAGTTGGTTCCAGAGCGCGGGGCCCGCCACAGAGAAGGCCCTCCCCCTTGAATTGACTGAATTGAATTGAATTGACATTGCATAAAACACATCAATCTGCAGCCTGGGCAATTAAGGCGGCCTCAAAGGCCTCATTTTTCAACCGTACTTCACTAATCTGGCTTCGCCAGTTGCAGCAGAGGCTTCCTCCGCAAGAAGCAAGGCTCCACCAGGACCTCAATAAATTAATTGCAGCCACCCAATTCTCGGTGGATGCCACTTTGAATGCTGCAAAATATGCCTCCAGAGCCCTTTCCTTCTCCATGACATCTAGGAGGATGCTGTGGCTCCGTAACTGGCAGGCTGACACCAAATCCAAAAGGAGGTTAGCCTCTACCCCCTATTCAGGTGGCATGCTATTTGGGGAGGCCCTGGAGCCGGTCCTTATAAAAAATAAGGACAAACGGAAGGTTCTTCCATAATTTAAGCAGGCAGATCGGCGTCCCTCACCGTATTACCGCAAGCCTTCCTTTTGGTCGCCTCAACCAGAATTTTCCCAGTACCAGAGGTCCTTCCCTCAGAGGTCGGATCACCTGCCTGACAGAACGGGATTTCGCAACAAACCCAGACAACAACTCCAGGCCAAGCGGCCCTTTCGTGGGGCAGGCAGTCACTCCTTTCGCAGACCAAGATGACTATCAAACCATTCCTCCCATCCGCGGCTGATAAGCACTCTTTGTGGCCCAATGGGAGACAATAACAACGGACAATTGGGTCCTCAATACAGTGAGGCTAGGCCTCAGTCTGGAATTCCTTTCCACCCCCCTGAATCGCTTCATTCGTTGCCCTGTCCCGAAGAACAATGAAAAGATAGGCCTCATGGAGACTGCCATCCAACACCTGTTGGATATCCAGGCCATCAAGGCAGTCCCAGAGAGTGAAGCAGGACAGGGCATTGATTCCATCCTGTTCGTTGTTCCAAAGCATTCAGGGGGTGGGGTGGAGAGCAATTTTGGACTTAAAAAAATTGAATCTGCATCTGGTCTACAAGAAGTTCAAAATGAACTCCCTCCAATCGATCCTGGAGGGCATTCGAGAGGACAACTTCCTGGCGTCCATCGACTTGATGAAGGCCTACCTCCCTGAGCCAATTCTACCGGCACATCGCCAGTTTCTCCAATTTTACTACAGAGGGAACCACTTCCCTCAGGAGGACCTAGCCAACAACATCAATTGGCTGGAGCTCCAAGCGGCTCATTTGGCCCTTCGACATTTCAGGGCCATAATCCAGAGACATGTTCTGCTTCTCACAGACAATGTGACTGCCAAAGCTCACATAAACCATCAGGGAGGCACCCACTCCAGGGTCCTCATGACAGAAGCAGAACAGTTGGGCACTTGGGCATAGAAACATCTCCTCTTCCTCAGAGCAGAGCACATTGCGGGAGTGGCGAATGTGCAAGCAGACTGCCTCAGCAGGTCCACAATAGACCACTCCAAATGGAGGTTACATCCAGACCTCTTCAGAGAACTGGCCCAGAGATTCGGTCAGCTGGTTGTGGACCTGTTTGCCTCCGCGATGAATGCCCAACTGCCTCGTTACTTCACCAGGTTTGCAACCCCCGGAGTGGAAGGGACCAACGCTCTCTGCAGTACTTGGCCCAAGGGACTGATGTATGCCTTCCCCCCTCTTCCCCTCATTCCAGCGGTCATTCACAAGGTATTGACAGAGAGGGCGGAGATTCTGCTTCTTGCTCCCCACTGTCCCAGACACCCATGGTTTGCAGACCTGGTAGGCCTTTCGGTTTCTTGACCCTGGAGGATTCCTCAGGAGAGAATTTCCCTCAGCCAGGGGGTCTTGATCCATCCGGAGCCACAATGGCTCCAACTGACCATCTGGCACTTGAGTTGAGTCTCCTGAGGAAGGGCAACTTTTTCTCCAGGGTGATTCGGAGTACACAGGCCTCAAGACTGCCTTCAACAAACCGAATTTATGACTCTACTTGGTCAGCATTTTCTTCCTGGTGTCTAAAGAAAGGGTTTGTCCCCTCTTCAGCATCGGTGCCTCAAGTCCTGGACTTCCTCCAGGATGGGCTGGACAGGGCCTGTCACACAACACCATCCGCAGGCAAGTGGTGGCTCTTTCTACAGTGTTGGCATGTGGGGAACAGGGTTCTCTGGCTCACCACCCTGTTATTAGGAGGTTCATCAAGGGAGCGGCAAACCTGAGCCCACCTGTGATCCACCCCACTTGGGACTTATTTAAGGTCCTTCAGGCCCTAACATCCATGCCCATTGAACCACTAAGGACTGTCAGTTTGCGCTTCCTGACCTTTAAGGTCGCTTCCTGACCTTTAAGGTCATGTTCCTTGTAGCCATAACTTCAGCCAGGTGCATATCGGAGTTGGCAGCTCTTTCAGTCAGAAAAGACTTATGCATTTTCCATCAGAACAGAGTAGTCCTCAGAATGGATCCCTCCTTCATCCCCAAGGTGAACTCCTGGTTCCACAGGGCCCAGGAGATCATTTTGCCAGACTTCTGTCCAGTGCCAACTCATGCCCTGGAGAAGAAATGGCATACCTTGGATGTGAGGAGGACCATAAAGATTTACATCAAGATAACTTCTACTACCAGGAAGACAGAGGCACTGTTCGTGTCTTTCCATCCTTCATCGATGGGTACCAAAGTGACTCCATCGGCAATAGGCCGTTGGCTGAGAGCTTGTATCACTAAGGCCTATGAAGTACAGGCCTTACCGGCCCCCAGAGGGGTGACAGCCCATTCTACATGAAGTGCAGCGACTTCTGCGGCATGGGCAATGCAGGCGTCCATTGAGGACATTTGCAGGGCGGTGATAAGGGCTTCGCCCTCGCCCTTTATTCGTCATTACAAGTTGGATGTGTTTGCTTTGGTGGAAGTGTCCTTTGAATGGAGGGTCCTGCAAAAAGTACATGCAGATGTGGGGACTTCTGACCAAGCAGAGACCCACCCTTAGATCAGCCAGCTTTGGTAAGTCCCATTCTTGGACTCCCCCAGGAGCTCTCAGGAGAAGGGGCGTTGGTCCTACCTGATATGCCCTTTCTCTGAGTAACTCCTGGAGAGTCCAATCCCACCCTGGTGGCCACTTGGTCTGAAGCCCAGGGGTTTTTTTACACTTACCATTATTCATATTCGTCTTCGCCAAAACTGGGCCAGAGAGGGGACGACCGGGGCGTGGCCACAAAGTTGACAGCTCGGTCTCTGGAAGGAACAGACAAGTTAACCCATTCTTGGACTCTCCTGGAGCTACTCAGAGAAAGGGCGTATCAGGTAGGACCAACGCCCCATTTATAATGAAGCTTAGCTGAGGGTTCCAATGAAAGGGAATGGCTAGATTTTTTTAAAAAAAATGTTATCAATGCTGCTATAATATATGCATCCACACTAAGTCTATTAGAGATAAAGTTATTTGGCTAGCTATAGATATTCTTGAAAAGTAAAACAGTCTCATTACTATTGCAGATGGATATTAATTTTGCTTCAAATTTTAATTTGTAGTGTTCACGATAAAGGCTGAAGACTTGCTCGCAAATAGATTTGACAACAATAGTTTTCCTAAGTAGATGTTGCCAATAGTGTCACTACTTTTGTTTTCTGGCAGAAATATTTACATACCTGCTAAAAGCCAAGACTACTAAAAACATTGTTCTAATATTTTCTAGGGTGAGAATTTTCTTACTGCCACCAGATGTCAGTAAAATCCATGTTTAAAATAAATGTGCAGCTGTGTGACATCCACAATAAATGACACCAGAGAAATATCATGCCGATATGTGCAAGAAACCTAGCAGAAGTGTAGGGAAGGTAGATGAAAAAGTAAGCATGGGCAGAATAAAGAAAGGTAATAGCCACAGTACCTGCAATCTGGTTTCAAAAAGTAGTTCTCCTTTGGAATAAAATTTCATGATATATAGCATTGAAATTGCTGCATCTTTCTGAAATACTTTTACCCAAAATATTGTCAAGTTTGTTTCTTCGAGCATGTTAGTGGTATATACAATAAAAATAATAGGGAATAAACTTTTGTGTTTATTAAAATTTCATTTAAATTATGTGTGTGCTGAGGAATTCTTATATATAATTATCATAGATTCAGTGTTGCTCTAAGGCGTACATGTCAGTAAAACTGGAGGAGAAGGAGGTGGGGAGCAACTGCAAAGAGACAAAATGGCTTCCTGGGTCAAGTACTGTTTGTTTGCAACTAAGTAACATTGAAGGAAGAAATCAGGATTAAATATAACAATCTATAAAAGACACTTGGGTATTAAAATAATTTTGAATATCTTTGTCATTCCATATTATAAATATTTCTAAATATAATACAATGAAGAACATGCTCTTTCTCTTTATAATTGGTCTATTACTATTTTATGAAGCAGTGTGGAATTTAATATGGTGAATCCATGCAAAATTCAAACTCTATTTTTTCAATCAAACTCCTAAATCTCAAACTAAAAATTAGTTGACTAAACACAAGTTATTTACTTTGACTATTCTCTTTTCATTTTAGGTAGGTCTTCTGTCATATATTTTATTCTCATTTAAGAGTGTTAAAGGTTTTTTTATTTGCATAGCTCATTTTTAAAGGTTTACTATGAAAGATATTCCATCAAGGATTGCCACCAGTCAAGGTTGGCTATCTTATGCAAATAAGTCTGGATGTTAGGAAACAGCAGTTTTTTAAAAATATATTATTAATTCATTGCCAAAGTGGTTGGAGACGGGCTCTTCTTGGCTACTGTAAGAAGATGGGCATTTGCTATGATATGTTTGGTGTCTTTATATTTGGGATTACTATGATTAGCAGGATTTTATTTTGAGGCATAATAAAGAAATCCTCAAAGGCGAAATGCCAATGAGATGCAAAAATTCTGAATACCCCGATTCAGAACCTGGTTGGACCTTGGATGGATATCCCAATTATTTATAATACACAATTTCTGTGCTTTAAGCAGAATGGGGTTGCTCATATCTGATGGATTTATTCCTACCAACTATAAATAATTTCTTTGAACAAAGTATTGACTGATTTATACATGTTCTTTAGAATTGATAACTGCAATACTTGTGTATTGGATTTTTACATCATCAGCTATTATAGTATCTTGGTGTTATAAAATAGAAAACGATGAAAGTGCTGCATGAGGCAAGAGACTACAACTTCAAAGTTGAACACATGCTTCTTATATTGGAGATCTAGGTTTAATTTCCAGTGTGTCTATTATATAGAAAGGTATTATGACTTTGAACATGTAATACATATAACAACTGTCTAGCTTAATATATGACAGAGCATCATATAGCTTTATATATTCATATCTCTTCAGATTGTCTCTAAAGTAGTATTTTCAGTAAAACTACTTCAGGTGCTTGTTAGTATCAAAATGTGTAGGATTAAAGTGTAAAGCAGAGGTCCCCAAAACTTGGCAACTTTAAGACTTGTGGACTTCAACTCCCAGAATTCTCTAGCCAGCATATTAGCTGGCTGGAGAATTCTGGGAGTTGAAGTTCACAAGTCTTAAAGTTGCCAAGTTTGGGGACCCCTGGTGTAAAGGAACTAAATAATGGTTGTGTCAACTAAGACAAAGACTATTGGAACAGTGTTGTAATAAATGTAGTTATTTATTCAGCTTTGATGGCTCACAAAATAAAGAACAATGTAAAAACACATAAATAGAAATAAAATAAAATAAATCCAAAAAAGATTTACAAGACAGTTATGACAACACATCAATAAATACACAACATATAACAACACTACAACTAGGGAGGGCTCCATCCACTGAATCTCAAGCCCCGGAAGAAAACCCAGATTTTCAAGGTCTTCCAGAATGCCAACACTTGACAATATTGCTATAGGCCTTAGGTTACACATTGCCATGTCCATTGATCCTGGTATGATCTGATGTTGAATTTGAAACTACAACCACAATTTTTCTTGATTTAAGAGCTGTTTAAGACATCAATATTTAATTGTAGATAACACACACAATAAGTAATATTTTCTTCTCTCCCTCTCTAAAAAAATAAGGGATGTACTGGCCTCAAGGTTTGTTGTTTCTTTATTGTATTATGCTGCTATAACACTCTGCAAATTTCCTACTAAGGGCTACTATTTAAATGTACAAATAAAAAGGAGAAAAATTAGATTACATCTGCTCTGAATCTTTTGAATACACAAGGCTGGTTTGTGAACAGAGACTAAACTATATAATTAGATAAATGACTTGTTCTTTAAGCATTAGAATTATGGCTTGTCTCCATATAATTCCTGCTGAAACAAAAGCCTGCACAGCAATGAGTGAATCTCAACTAGTTCTTACATTCAGCAGGTGGAAAGAAACATATGAATTGAATGAAGACAAACTCATCTAAATACATGTAATTCCTACTATTTTTGTCTTCTCACACATGGGTACAGGAACTTGGGGCTCACAAATACCTCAGTAATGCAAAACTATTTAAACCCCAAAATGACTAAAATGGAAATACATAATATGGCCCAAATACTGTAATTAGGTCCTTATATCCTATTTTAGAAATGTTTATGTAGTTGTTCATTACATTTGATGGAATCATATCAAGTTGTATCCTAGGAATACTTAGTGGGAATAAATTTCATTGCTTGAGGGGGAACTGTCTAGTTTGGGTGTCGGCAACCCGCAGCTCCGGAGCTGCATGTGGCTCCTTCATCCCCCTGCTGTGGCTCCCTGGCGGCTGGCTGGCCCCACGCCTCGCCCTCCCCTCCCAGTCACTCCTTGTGTGGCCTGAGAAGATAAGAGTGACGGCGAGGATGGAGACTCGCTCCATATTCCAGAGCGGGAGGGAAGCGCCTCTGTACTTGCCTCTCATCTCATGAGCACTGCTTCCAGTGCTTCTTGGCACCTCAGTCGCTTGGGGAGATGTGTGACTTTCCACCCTGAGACACTGGCCCAGCCTGGCTCCGTGTCATAATGGACTCCAGGAGGAGGAGGGGATGCCGTCTCCCCCATTGTGAAGTGCACTAAATTTAAGTATTATGCACAAGGTGCTGCAAGAGCAGTGAGGGCTGCAGCTGACACCGCTGCTCTCACCACCTCTATGGCCTGCTCGCTGCACACACTTAAATTTAGCGCGGTATATATATATATATATATATATATATATATATATATATATATATATATATATATATATATATATATATATATATATATATATATATATATATATATATATATATATATATATATACAGGATATATGTATATACAGGATATATATATATATACAGGATATATGTGTGTGTGTGTGTGTGTAGCATTTTTTGCTGATAAATGAAAATGAAGGGTGTACATATATACATACATACATATATATATCTGTTGTGGCCCGCCAGCAGCCCATGCAGCTGGTAGCAGATCCCGCCAGAGAAGAGGCTGATGTGGTGATGCACCAGTGGCTGTGCAGCTGGCAACCGAGTCGGACAGTGAGGAGGCTGGAGAGGACTCGGTGCCAGAGGCAGAGATTCAGCCAGGGCCTTCAAAACCTCCAGAACCTCCCATCAGTAATGAGGAAGAAGAGGGGGAGCCTATTCTCAATGCACGGGCACGCAGAGCTGCCAAAAGGCAGGAATGGTTCCTCGGGAGGAGGTCTCGGGACTAGGCTTGGGGCTAATTGGCCACTCCCCTAGCCTATTTAAGGGATGATGACAATGGCAGCAATTTGCAGGAAACAATGTTTGTTCATATGTCTTCGTGTCTTGAATTCAGAAACGTCAGCTCGGCTCTTGTTCTCTCTGTTGGCATTCTTCCTGCAAATTGCTTCTGGGCATTTTGCCAACCATCGTAAGCATGGTGTTATCTCCTAGACCAGTGGTGGTGAACCTTTTTTGGCTCGCGTGCCGAAAAAGGGGGGGCGCGCTCACGCGCGCTCGCATGCCCACACCCATTCCCTCCCCCCCACGCATGCGCACAACACCCCCCCATGCTGCCTCCTGCGCATGCGCACACACCCCTACCCCCGCACAGGCCCACTTACCGGAGCCTGGAACGACGAAACGGAGCCTGGAACGATGAAACCGGCAAACCGGAAGTGCGAAAAAACGCACTTCCGGTTTGCCGGTATGCTGTTTTTTGCACTCCGGAGGGTTCAGGGAAGCTCCCTGAAGCTCCGGAATGCAAAAAACTACAAAACGGACAAACCGGAAGTGCGGAAAAGTGCACTTCCGGTTTGTCCGTTTTGTAGTTTTTTGCATTCCGGAGCTTCAGGGAGCTTCCCTGAACCCTCCGGAGTGCAAAAAACAGCACACCGGCAAACCGGAAGTGCGTTTTTTCGCACTTCCGGTTTGCCGGTGGGAACCCTCGCGTGCCGGCTTCTATGGCTCCGCGTACTAGCTCTGGCACGCGTGCCATAGGTTCGCCACCACGGTCCTAGACTGTTTGCTCAGACTTGATTTATTATTTCATGGACTCATGCTGGCTGTTAATGAAGTTGAATTAACAGCCGGTGTTCAGAAAAGACTGCTTTAAACTGTATTTGTGTTTGACGACTACTAAGAAAGCTCATTAGTAGTCTTTAATTCTGTTTGGACAGAATTTGTGTGTGCTGCATTCTTTGTGGTCCATAGCTGGGGCAGAACAATATCAGAAAAGAGCAACAATAGACTGTTTGAACAATAAATGGGAAAAGTCAAGGAACTTGTTAATGGCAAGATTATCTTCACCAAATGGAAATCTTCTAAAGTAAGAATAAAAAAGAACATAACTTTATACATATAGAAACTGCAGGTATATTGCTGGTTATAAAATAAGAATAAATACAAACACAATAAATATGAAACCAATCAAGAAAATGTTTAACACATAAAATGGAAATGTTTAAGTTGAAGAATGCGTACCGTAGCAAGAAGCTCCGGAAGAAGCACCCACGAGATGAGAGACAAGTACAGGGGCACTTCCCTCCCACTCTGGAATATGGCGCGAGTCTCCATCCCTGCCATCACACTTACGTTCTCAGGCTATGTGAGGAGTGACTGGGAGGGGATGGCGAGGGGTGGGGCCAGTCAGCCAACAGGGAGCCACAGCAGGGGGGAATGAAATAACTTCATTTATCTGGGAATCTGAAATGACTCTTAATTTAAATCATATGATAAAAAGCACCCAAAGAAGACGAAAGAACATCAGCAAAAAACAAAACAAAAAAAACCCCCATCAACTCTCGCCTGTTTTTGGAAATTGTTCAAATGGGAACACACACACGAGAGAGAGAGGGGGAGAGGGAGGGAAAGAGGGCAAGGAGAGATGAGAGAGAAAAGGGGAGAAAAAGAAATGAGAAAATGATGGAGGGAGAGAATGAGAGAGGAGAAAGAGAGAAACAAATGAGAGAGGGAGAGAGAAATGAGAGAGCTGGAGGGAGAGAATGAGAGAGGGAAAAGAGGGAAACAGAAGGGGGAGAGAAAGAAGGAGAGGAAAAAGAAAAGCAAATGAAAGGGAGAGAAAAAGAAATGAGAGAGAGAACAGGAGAAAAAGAAATGAAAAAAATGATGGAGAGAAAGAAGAAAAAGAAACAAATGAGAGAGCTGGAGGGAGAGAAAGAGGGAAAAGAGGGAAACGAGAGAGAGAGAGAGGGAGGGAGGGAGGGAGGGAGATGGAGAGGAAAAAGAAAAACGGAAGAGAGGGAGGGAGAGAGGGAGACTCATTTCCCACAGAAAATACCAAAAGCCACAAAACCTGGGTACGCATGGCTGTGTGGGGGGTGTCGTGTGCCTGGGTGGGAGTGACGTTGAGTTGGCCATGCCCACCCAGGTTTTGTGGCTCCCAGTGTTTTATTTTCTGTGGGAAACAGGTCCAAATGGCTCTTTGAGTGTTTGAGGTTGCAGACCCCTGGTCTAGTTGATATGCCTTCTTAATCTTAAATTTCTATTCTTAGAAAATGAACAATAGTGATACAACAAGATACAGAAAAATAAATCCCTAGGTAAATATTATAAAGATTAAGACAAAGAATACAATTTCCTCAGACTGTTGCCTCATGGAGTTCGGATGTGTTTATTCCTCTTCATGACGAATCCCTTAGCAAATATTCAAAGGGATGCCTCATTTCATTCAAGAGAAACTCTCCCTCAAAGCAGCTTCACAAAACAACATGGTTGCTTATTTTAATAGTTAAAACAGCTTTGGCAAGTGTTGTTAGAAAAAAGTGCTACAAAACTCTATCCTAGGTTTATCAAGCAGCCACGAATGTGCATTTTCTCTGCAGTTGCTGCATGTAACAGACAAGGGGAAGCCTTGAAGCAGCCAGACATACTTAATTGAAATAAACTGCATTGTCCTGATAGTTTGATGAGTCATATTGCCTCTTTAGTGCAAAACTCTTTATATAAATCTTAGTTATTCCACACAACCCTCATAGAGAAGCTTAGTGGTGTGGAGTCATCGAAAGACTTCACTCAACTATTTTCCTATCAAGAGTCTTTTGGAGTGGCCAGGTTAAGATTAAGATATAGATTAAGATAAGGTTAAGGTTAAGATATAGGATACATGTCCTCAGCCCTCAATATATTTATATTTATATGTATATATCAATGGTCTCGCTTCTATATCCTGGCTAGAGGAAATGATTTGCCAATGTACCCTCCAACATCAATGTCCGAAGGCCAACTTCGGCAACCTTTCTGGAAGCCCAGAAAATCCAACAATGACAGAAAATTAATGGATATGCCAAGTGTAAATCATTGGTATCACTGGTCATTTTTCAATGACATGCCAAATCTGGCACCCCACAAGAAGCAAGTAAAAAGAGTTAATTTTTTTAAACAGTTTATGAAGTTTTTATTTTAAAATTGGAACACAATGCTTGTGTTTCAGCAATGTCAAAATTCAGTGCAGTAAAATTCTTGAATCACTCTAGCTTGCATGGTTAATGTAATTTACAAAGTCTGTCCTTCTTACACTTTCATCTTATTCTACCAAGAAAGGAAACAATTTCAAATGTTTCTGTGCTTTTTTGCTAACTCCAATTAACATTTTTTCTTGGAATCAAAACTCAAATCTCAAAATAGCTTAAATTCAGTGAGCTTGTGCCTGAACTTTGAATAACAAAGTCATTACAATATTCTTTTCTGAATCTTGAATCTGGTCCAGGAGCAGTTCGCCATTTTCAGAAATCAGGAGTCTAATAGCACCTTTACCAACTAACATGCTATTTAAAGACAGAAATTCATGTCTTATGTCAGCTTTTGACTTCTGTTCTGTTATGTCAACTCCCTTCATGTCTTTAAATACATTTTGTTAGTTGAAAAAGGTACTACCAGATAATTTCAATGTGATTTTCACAGCCTCAAGCTTTGTCACAGTGTGATCTATTGCCTGTTACGTGTATATGCAGGGAGATGCATCCCTAGTCATTATAATGGTTTATTCCTGAGCACGTGATTGATATGTTCTTGTACGCATGTGTGCATTCCTTTCTCCGCTCTCCCCTTCTTTCTGTCTTCCATTGAGAGAAGACGTACTTTTATATTAGAGATGTAAACAAATGAGGCTTTATTGTTTTTGTACCGAAATAAATATTTTTACTTACACTTTAAACTGCGGTTTCTTTTCTAATGTCTGATGTCCGAGAAAAGATCAAACTTCTCCTTTGTGAGATTAATTATCACCTCTGTCAAGCTTCTTGACTCTTACATGTTAATCACTTGGAAATAAACTCATCTTCAAGCCTTTCTAGTTTTCAGTCCTTCCCTCTGCTTTGGCTACAGTGATGACCTGATGTTCTATGTAGATCAGGGGTGGGTTCTAACTTACTTCGCTGCCGGTTTGCTTCCTCCTGCGCCACGTGGCTGCGCCTCGTGGGTGCGTGTGCGCTTTGTGGCAAAAAATCCAAAAAAGGAAAAAGCTGAAAACAAGATGGTGACCACATGCACAGTGCTGGAAACTCGACTTCTGCGCATGTGCAGAAGAAAAAAAACCCAGAAAAAAATCCCCCTCCCCAAAAATCTAAACCCCCCCAAACTCGAAAACAAGATGGCGACCCCATGCACAGTGCCTGAAACTTGACTTCTGCGCATGTGCAGAAGAAAAAAACAACAAAATTCTAAAAAATTCTAAAAAAAAAATCGAAAATTTTTTTTTAAAAAAGATGGCGGCGCCCACGGACCGGCACCAACCGAATCAGTTCTGTGACATCATCGTGACATCACCAGTGGGTCGCTACCAGTTTGGGCGAACCAGGAGGAACCCACCTCTAATGTAGATCATATTCTCCATGGACTCTGACTGGTGGATTTTCCTACTTTTTTGGCCTCCTCCCCATGTTGGTCAAACAAGTAGCAATACCTCAAGTATTAATGCAACTCAATACATTTCCTTACATGGATGGGTCTTGGGGATCATGTGATTTACATCGCTAGGTGTAATGCACTACTGGGCCAGTTAGAAGGAAGATATTACCACAGTTTTATACCCCTTTTCCTGTCTTTTGGGCTACAAGGGGAAAGGTGCAGGGCACTCAAGTTCCCTGATTTAAAAAGACTATGCAATTCCTGCTATTGCACATGGCAGCCAACTGGAGCTGAAGTGTTGCCTATAATGAAAGGAAATGCAGCAAGTGAATCAACTTGGGGGTCCTCCTAGATCCACAGCTAAAATTGGAGCATCATCTTACTACTGTGGCTAGGGAGGCCTTTGCACAGGTTCGCCTTGTGCACCAGTTGCGGCCATACTTGGAGAAGGAGGCTCTACTCACGGTCACTCACGCCCTTGTCACCTCCCGTTTGGACTACTGCAATGCGCTCTAAATGGGGCTACCCTTGAAGAGTATCCGGAGACTCCAACTGGTACAAAATGCGGCTGCGCGTGCTGTGGTGGGTGTACCAAGGTACACCCACGTGACACCTATACTCCGCCAGCTGCATTGGTTACCCATTTGTCTCCGGGTCCAATTCAAGGTGTTGATCATCATCTTTAAAGCCCTTCATGGCTTAGGACCAGGCTATCTCCGGGACCGCATTCTGCCTCATACTTCCCTTCGACCGGTTAGGGCCCACAGAGTTGGCCTCCTCCAGCTCCCGTCAACCAAGCAATGCTGGCTGGCGGGCCCTAGGGGGAGGGCCTTCTCTGTGGCAGGCCCCGCGCTCTGGAATCAACTTCCTCCAGAGACCCGAACCATCCCCACCCTGCTGGCCTTCCGAAAAGCCGTTAAGACGTGGCTTTTCCTGCAGGCAGGGGGTAGAGCTTAATTCCAGCTGAACTCTCCCCCGGGTAAGCCTGGTTGTTGCATGGTTGTTTTTATACTGCATTTTTAATTTTTATATTATGTTTTTAAATTTTGTTTATTGGTTTCTTGTATTTTCCCATGCTGTACGCCGCCCTGAGTCCTTCGGGAGTTGGGCGGCATATAAGAAAGCCGAATAAATAAATAAATAAATAAATCAGATAATACTGTTTGCACCAGCACAAGTGGAAAAATAGTATTTTTGACATGTAGGACATTCCATGCAGATGCTGCCTCAGTGGGCTGGTGCAAGTGAGGCTAGTGTGGATCAGCCGTATGTGAGTTTAGATTGTGGTCTTTGATAACAGAACAGGAAAGCAAGGATGTAACAAACAGCCCCTAACTTGCAAACTGCTTCAACAATGCCTGAACCAGTTTTGAGAACATAAACTGTGGATCATTTAATAGGATCTAATTTTACATGATATTTGTACAGAATTTGCCACACTCTCTTGGTCTTCTTGTAGACTTCCAGAGTGCTATGAAAAAAAATTAAAGAAAAGAAACATCTGCCATCCTTTGGCTGGTTAATAGTATCTGTTCATGCTTCTTATTGCAGGTGGGCTAGTATTGACTGGCCTTGCTCTAGTCTCTGCAAAAACCATTTGTCTTTTTTTATAAACACTTAAAGCTTTCATTCGGTCTATGCTTCTTGCTTTGCTATAGTTGTAGTTCTTGTCTTAATTATACATATTTTTGTTATTATACAGCAGAAGAAATACAGGAGTTTTCAGAAATTCTGTGCGTTCATACTTCTCATTGGTATTATTTTAAAGACAAGGGAAGTATTCAAGAATAAATCAGGTCAATTGCTGAAGAAACTTTAGAAACATTAGCATTTTGGAGCAGCACAAAGTCTCCTTACTCATTCATCATTTAATTAAGCTTATTGTTTTCTATGGAAGTCAGGCCTGGGTAAGCAGGTTAGACTGCAGCTCTGCACCCAGTTGCTAGGTTCCTTAAAACTCACAGAAAACAAAGGAGTCTTTTCTTTGAATCAAAGTGAATGACTAAAGTGAATTGACCCAGTTCAGTGCTTTGATTTGAAATAGAGTGAGTTCTCTTTCATATTGTAGAACTGCTTCAGCTTAGATATCTTTGATTATCTGAACTGAAGCAATGCTTGAAACCAGATTATAGGTGATCTATATATTTCTTTAGGGAATTGTGAGAGAGGAGCTGTAAGTTTGCCTTTTCAGTTGCAGTCTCCGTATTATGGAATACCCTTGAATCTGGAGGTCCCAGCACTGCTTGTTTTGTTTTCCAAAGCTTTGAAAATATTTTAATATTTTCAAATAATTGTTTGATACAGATAGTGCATATGGGTTGATTGCCTTTATAGGATTGGTGCTGTTAGAATGCATTCAAGTTTTATTTTTGTATAGTTTGTTATTGTATTTGTGGCTGTTATGTAAACAGTCCTGGAAATAGGTAGAATGCAAGTTATTGTATAAACAAACATCAGTAGTATGAAGTCATGGTGTATGGGAATATTCAGAATGAGTCCTGCATGTTCCCAACATTTCCTTTCCTTGCTTAGTTCTACTTACATGTCTCAAGTAAACACTACATGAACCCTTCTTGATGTAAAACTGGGTTTTTTAGGCTGTAGGAATATATTACTTTAAAATACATCCACATATTGCACATTTCATATTAATCTTTGAGAACATTTGGCTTACAGTGCAAATTTACAATCACTGGACACAATGATCAAAAATATATAATTCATTTGCTTTTTAACAATGAGTCTGAGATGTCCAAACATTTATGTATTTAGCACTAGTATATCTGGACTGCTAGTTTATCCGATAGAATAAAATATGTTAAGGGATATTTATGGGATATTCTCCATAAATGAAATGATGAACCAGCCAGTGATTTTAAAAATGCTTTCTTGGAGTAAATTATTATTACTAAATTTCTTTCTCTGATGTAGTCTTTAATGTTGTTTGTCACACTGAGCTTAGCCTTTTGTCTCATCTGGATCTCTCCCTTCTTTACTTGACACATGCTGCTAAATGTGACGGGTCTCTTGCTGTGCAGTGTATCTATTCGGGGTTTTATGAGTGGAAAAGGCTGTTTGCCTTGTGGACCCCAGCAGAGGTAATAGGATATTTTTTTCCTGTCTTAGTTATTATCTCATTGGATTAGCACCTGTCTTTTTTACTGTTCTACAGGCTATTTACATGGTCAGCTGATAAGTGATAGATAAGCTTATTACTAACCAAGTTCTCTTTTAAAAAGGGTTCTACTTGGTTAGAGACCACACAGAAAGTCAGTAGAGCATTCTTCTTTGCTGAAGCAGTGGTCTTTTAATGCCGGAAACAAGGCTATCTTTTACAAGGTTTTATAGGAAAATTAAGGGTAGAAGTTGATGGAAGGAAAAATAATACAAGCTTGATAATGTATGATAAGCTGTAATATTTCTAACTACAAAGAAGCAATATTATGATGGTGGGAAATTGCTGGGGATGGGTGCAAACTAAAGGTTATTAGTTCATGGACAATAGGCATAAGTGCTTATAAATTGCTCCTATAGAGCAGAGGTACTTGAAGGATTGTAAGTTTTGCTAATACTGATAGAGACTGACTGCTGTGGCCAGATGGATTGGAATGTAATCATCTTCTCGGCTGAGAAATGATGTTTTAAATATGCATTCGAAAGGAAGATTTGCGAACATTTTAAGGTAAAATACATTAACATGAATATATACTTAAGAATGGATTAAAATTAATTAATGCAAAGACAGGCGGATCTATAAGTGAATATTTATAGAGATAATAGATTCATATTTCCTCCACGTTGCAAAAAGAGGACTTGTGCTTGACTTCCTCAAGTTATAGGTACATTTATATTTGGTCCTCTGTCTCTCAAATCAAATCAAATATTTATTACAGTCAAATACCAGTACAATTAAAAATACTCAAAGAGTATCTAATTAAAAGTTCTAGAATAAAATAATGACAAATAGCAAATAAAATTTATGTTGAAATCATAATTTAGCAGCCTAACAGTCACGTAAACAAGAGCAAGGCCTAAGCTATAATGTAATATTAATCTTTTAATTGTGAAAGCCTATAGTTTTAGGTACTAAAATACAATGGTGATAATATCAATAGATTTGGTGCATTAATTATATAAAATGGTTTTAATGGATTATTCATTAAGTTCCAGCAAATCTTTAGTGCTGCTGCACAGAATCTAGCTAACTGCACTGTGACTATGATCCATTTGTCTTTAAGCAGCCACTGAAGATAAACAGTATCAGAATGGCCAGGATACCTATTAATTATCGGGAAAATAAATTTTGTTGAAATGTCTCCATAAAAAATCAGCAAAGAACAGGTATCCACCTCTTCAGAATCACAGGGACAGAGTCTTTCAGCCAATTGTATCCCTTTATATTTGCTGTCCAGGACAGCTGGGGGAGCACATAATATCGTGCAAGCAAAAAGGCTTTCTGATGATTCACTATCTCTAACTGGCTAAGAGATATTCTGTTAGTATATCTAACAGAATCTGGAACCAGAAACAATGGAGCTTTCTCTAAGTCTGCTTGCCTCTCTATGTCCTCTCTCCTTTGTCTCAGGGTTTGTTTTGCTGGTCATAGTCCAACTTGAGTATTGAGGATGGAAAAAAGCCTAGTTTAGCAAGGTTGGATTCAACAGACTTGATCCATAAAGAAGAGATTCTCCATAGTGGGTGGAGCTAGCATCCAGGAATGGGTTGACCTCATCCGTTCAGCCTGTAGGACTGAGTCTATCAAAGTTGTGAAGCTCCACCTCTGTTGCTAGGGCTCCCAGCTTTGACTCAGTCCTCAGACAGGATGGATGTGTGTTGAAATTCTCCTTTCCTGTTTGCTTCTGAAAAGATTCGAGTCTGACAACCAAACTTGATTTATGTGAGGTTTTTTCCCCAGCTGACTCCTGCCCCAACTGGTCGAGTCACTGGGTCAGTCACGGCAAAGAGCTTCGGCTCTAATTGCAACAGCCGTTGCCTCAGGCCGATCATGGCATCTGACTGATATGGGGGGGGGAAGTCCCTCTCTTCCCGACTCTCCACAGGAGCTTCGCATTCTGATGCTAGCTAAAATCAAGCATGGCCATAACTGAATGGGCTCTACCTGCATATCCTGATTTTGCCCTTACATCGGCAGTACCTTCAATTTTGTTATGCAGGTGTCCATTATCAATATAGGGCTCTCCTGTTTGGTCTCTCCTCTGCTCCAAGGGTCTTCACCAAAGTGCTGGCAGTGGTGGCTGCCTACCTTAGAAATATACCTGTGCGTGTCCAATGTTACCTGGATGATATATTCATACAGTCATCCTCTAGGCACCAAGCGATGCAGGATCTCCAGGTAACAATCAACACCCTCAGACACCACGGGTTCTCCATTAACATGGAGAAGAGTCACCTCACTCCCTGTACTCGCCTGACGCACCTAGGAGCCATTGTGGACTCTCTGGAGTATAGAGTGTACCTTTCCCAGGAGCGCCAGGACAGTATTAGAGATATGTCATCATTGGTCCTGCAGCAGCGCAAGGTTCCCCTGAGGTTGCTTTTGACGCTCTTTGGCAAAATGATCTCTAGTATAACCATTACACCTTAGGCACGCCAACACTCCAGATACCTACAATGGTTTCTCTTGCCATTCCAGAGATCAGGACATAGCACCTCGGCAGTCAGGGTCCCAGTCCCCTCGGAAGTTCATCGCTCCCTTCGCTGGTGGAGATCGCCGACCATCTCAAAGTGGTGTCTCTTTCAGGAGTCCCACAGACTCGTGGTCACCATGGACACCAAGAATAAGAAACAGAGGGGAAAGGCACACTCTATAAAATCTATAATATTGCTATATATATATTATCTTCCAATATTTACTTTATAATAATCTATAATCTTATTTAATCTTAACACAAATCTTCAATACTTCAGGTAGATAAATCCTTCTATTCTTATATCTTAGTATCTTAATATTTCAAACCTCTTTTAAATATATTTTCTATAATCTTTCTATAATCTTTCTATATCTATATAAATATTAAAGTCTCCTATCTAAGTTCACGTTTTCACAGATTGCTTAAATCCTTTTAACAGCTTCTAATTATCAATTTGTAAATTAATTCATAAGTTCTTATTTCTCAGTGCTTATATTTTCTCTACCCAATGTTTCAGTATCACATTCAATTCATTGCATTAACAATGGAGTTTAATTGTTACCAGATGACTAATTAGTTTCCTTCTAATATGGAAGTCTATCTCTATATTTACGATTTAGTTTACTCTTGATCTTCAGTGTTCCCGTTCCGTTGCAGTTGTTTTCAGATTCTTTTTTACTTCTTTCGTTATTCCACATTTTAGTTCTCTCTCTGCCAGCACAAAACTCTCATCGAGTTAATTGTATCCAGCACTCACTGTTTATGGCGTCCATTAGAAAGTTTGTATCCACCAGCGCAAGTCTCCCAGTCTTTGTGTTCTATTTCGTTTCTCAGGTTCTCAAAGTTCAGTTCTTTCCGTTATTCTCCTTCTTGTTTTCACACCTTTGCACCTCTGTTACTGATTTCTTGTTGTTCCCTTTCTCCAAATCTTCAGCGTATCCCTTCCGCAGTGTCCTCTTTCCGTCTTATTGCTCTCACCACCTGGTCGCCACTTTTCACTCCTTTGTGTAACTTTCTGCACCTTGATCTCCTCGAGAATATCTCCTCTCTCCAATCAGTTTTTACACAGCATAGGATTTCTAACTTGTCGATGTCTCAGCTTATGAGTTTATCTTGCTTCTTCCTCTGTCAATCAGGCTGTCACGACTAAGGGGCCACCATGGTGGTGACAGCGCTCTTTCCGGGTTGGGTTTGTGAAGCTTCTCCTCTTCGCATTGAGTGGTTGCCTTCCGTTACGATGCTTGTCTGGATCCTTCACTGATTCATTCACCCCTCCAGGGTCAATGTGCCCTATATAGGGCCCCCGATTTTCAGAAAAACAGATTAGGGGAGCAGAGCATGGCTCTCTCTCTTCTGCTCGTCGTGACTCCGCCTCGGAAGTCCTCTAGTTTGAGTTTGTTCTATTGCTTGAGCTGGCATAATGGTGAATTCCAATAATGCAGGGTCCCTCCTAAGATTCATGTTACTTCAACGTCTTCTACCATGTTTCCCCGAAAATAAATCCCTGTCTTATATTTTTTTGAACCCTGAAAAAAGTGCCTGGCCTTATTGCCATGCACTCAAAAGCCCGATTGGGCTTATTATCAGGGGATGTGTTATTTTGGGGGAAACAGGGTATCATTTCATCTTTGTTAGTAAGAATTAAGTCCAGTATGGCTGACCCTCTAGTTTCTTCTCTGCCTTTTGGGAAACAAAGTTGTCTGCTAGGTTTGTAAGGAATCTGTCTGATCTTCCACTAGGTGCAGAGTTTGTAAGGTAGTTAAAGTCCCCCATTACTATTCTGGTGTGCTTCCTATGTACTTTAATTAACTGACTAGCAAAAACTTCAACTATTTCCTCTGTTGTGTTGGATGGTCTGTAGTGGATCTAGGACAATTCGCCACATCCAACATGCCACAGCTAACTTGCCTGCTGCAGTGAGTTGTCCCATGATGGCAAGCTGTCCATATCGACTTTGCCACAGTGAAGTGGCAGTGGTGAGTTGGCCATGGCAAGTTGGCCATGGTGAGTTGGCCCATTCCAGCCTGTAGTATACACCTATGGCAATGTCATTCTTTTGTCCTTTTATAGTGACCCAAATCAGGGGTCGGCTGCTGGGGGTTCGCAGGGGTTTGGGAGAACCTCTAGCTAAGTTTCTGTGCATTTCAGAGAACCCCCAAATCCCACTCCTGGCTGCCCCCCCCTCCCAGGAGTCCCCAGGAGGCCCATTTTGGATGCAGGTAAGTGCAGGGCACATGCGGAGGCTTGGAGAGGGTGAAAAACGGGCCTACCAGAAGTTTCTTGAAACTTCATTTTATTTCTATACATGCCTAGCTATGTTTCTATATACATTACAGAATGATTCAGTATTTGAGGGAAACAACAATAACAACAACATAAGTACTGCATAAAATAGCAAGACTGAATAATAAAACGTATATCAGTGTCATTAGCAATGTTACTTCTAGGATAGGAATGGTTTGCTTTTGCATTTTCTTAACTTGGGAAAAACAAGATGACTAGTTTTCTGCATTTGGGAGGATTTGGTGATCCCCCCCCCCATTTTTAAAAACATTCGTTTTGAATGTTTCTTTCTGCATTTGGGAGGATTTGGTGATTTTTTTCATTCTTTAAACATTCTTTTTGAATTCTTTTCAAATTTAATATGTAACAATTTAATATTAGTGAGCTGAAAGAGTAACTAGTATCTGCCTTTAATGCTATTACAATTGTTTACAATACAGTTTCTATCTGTACACGTGCACACATGTGTATCAACGCAAGAAAAAAAATCTCAACGGTGATAACTACACAGGGATGATTACTTAGTCACTGGATTGTCATAACTCATAGTCCTAAGAGAGTTTCTGTTTTTTACTGTCACCAATGAAATAAGCTATATTGAATATTGCAGTTTGCAAAGCAGTCAAGTTTATATTTGCATTTAGTAATACAGTTGCAAATTAAATGTAATATGTTTATTACTGCTTGAGAGAATATAAATGCATGTAATTATATTAGCAAAGGAAAGAATCGTAGTCTGCAAAGCATTCTAGAGTACCACTCAATATTTTAATGATCAACTGGCAGATCTCTTATTGTAATATAGACCTGAATATCCTGACTGCAAAAAAACCTCCCTACTCGTAACTGTCTGTATACTCAGATGCTACCTTAACAGCCGTTAGGTCCTTGGTTAGGACTTGAACTGTTAAGTTTTTACCAGTCCCAGATTGTGAATTGAATTGAAGATAATGATGATGATTATTATTAAAGTACAGTAATACACGAAGCTTTATTTAAAACGTATTCAGGCTGCTAAAATAACAGATACAACTGAACAATTCTGAAATATTAAAATGGAAGGTTTTCAAATGCAGTGACTCAGAATAATTTATCATATTGTCTAATATGATTACAATATATAGTAGATATGGACCTTTGGTCACAGATAGCCCTAGAGCTGATATTTTACCAGCAGCTAATCAAATATGCAAGACTTGATGGTCTTAACATTCCATCCTCAGAGCCAACCATAGAGAGTTCTAAAAGTATGGATTAAATAGATCCCTTCCAGTCAGGATACCAGCCTAGTTATGGGAAAGAAATGACACTAGCTGCTCTGATAACTAATCTTCAGGACCTAGATGGGGAATGTATACCTCTCAATTTTAGTAGACTTCTCAGTGATGTTTGATATATTAAGCAGTGTATCTTTTGCAAGGGTTAAATGTTGGAAGCCTTGTATTGCAATGTGACCTAAGTGACAATCTTTTTTCATGGTAGTCTCTATGGTTTAGAGAACATGCTTCCCTTGGAAATGTTTAGCTATGTTTCTTCTTGCATTTCACAAACTTGTAAATCTATTTTATTCTAATACTGTATATATTTGGCTCTAGTTCACTATGTGTGTCCATCATAGTTATTTTTTTAATTACTATTATACATATGCTCTTCTGTGGTGCTTTGCAGATCCACTGAATGTTAAACTTTCTTGCAGCTCTCAGATCATGATGCAAACATGTCACGTATATTTTTTCTAAGTTTAGGTCAGTAGTTTACAGCATATAAAAAGTTCATAAATAAAAATAACGCATTAAAGTAAGAAACGTTTTTGCAACCAGCTATGAAAGGAAAGTTGAATGTAAAATGATAATGCTTGAGTATTATATAATTATGTATACTTTAATGAATCTGGTTTATTTTTTTTTCTTTCCATTTTAATATGTATTTTGTATTTAAACTGAGCTGCATATATTATAAAATCTTTTTTTGTGTTTTTGTGTTTTCTTTTTTATATGAAGTGACTCTACAGCCAATTTAATAATACAAATTCCATCATTCTTTACAACTAGCTGTTATGGCTAGAACTAATGTGAATTCAAGTTTATCCAAGCCTGCAGTACTCTTGAACAAATACCACAGTAAGCATCCTTAATTTATAAAATAGCTAGATATGTGTAAAGCTAATTGAGGAACCTACAGTTCACTGATACATGTATTGTGTAGAAGGTCACAGATTCAATTCATAGAATCTTCAGATTAGAAAAAGTATTTCTTTGAAACATGAATAGTTGCTTTTGGTGTTACAATATTGGATGGACTCATGCTTTGATTCAGAACGAAATAAAGTTCTGTGTTTCTCAATATTGTTTTTCAAGGAAACACTAAAACAGATAATTGCTATTCACTTTGCAATACCCCCCCTCCCCCGGTTTGGGTAAAAAGAAATCTGGACTGTTGACTGTGCTTTGTTGTTTTTGGCTTTTTTTTTTAAAGAAATGAAGTTGAGTACTTTGGAAATAGTGGGAGTTATATTTTAAAATGCAAATCAGGACGGAGCAAGCTTTTTAAAAAGGCCAATGAGTTAATTGAAAAGTGCTGCTTAGACTTTCATGTGCCAAAGTGGCATAAATCTAAACCAAAGGTGACAAGCATACAATGATTACATTTCTTCCCTATTGGTGTATCCTGCATCTGAACCATTTATTAACTGGAATGTGAATGGGCAATGAATGGCCAATTTATTTGTTACACTGAGAGATGTATTACAACTGCCTTAAGCATTGATTTCTTTCTTTCTCCTATTCTTGGGTGGGATATATACACATAGAGTAGCAATAATATGGTGCTTCCTTATCAGATCTTGGATATTTCCTGAGACTGTCTGCAACCATTAACCCAACATATTATCTGACTTTAGTGATTAGTACAGGGCATATCAAATTGCATTGATGGCCAGTCTTTGGTAAGAATAGTGAGCTGAATTATTGGAAGGTAGATCTTGCTGACTTTGTGATACAAATGATAATATTGTGCCCAGACTGGGAAATTGCTAATTTGTCATTTCTTTCATGGGGTAGTCAATGATGTGATACTAATGAATGAGGCTCATAATTGCATAATATGGAATTGGAGTTTTCTGGGTATGGGGAAGATTATCTACATTCCCTTTTGTTCATGAAAGCTACCTTTACAGAATGAGGTAAAGGAACTGACCGCTGCATTGGCTATGCAGTGTCACTTGTACATGTCATCTATCTTTTAAAAAAAACTAATTCCATGTATTTTAAGACAGGATTGAGTTACATAGGTGCCATTTAATCAAACTAAACTTCTGAATAAACCACTTTGACCCATCCCAAGTAACATCTTGTAAATTTCAAAGTACATATATGTCAAAACATGTGACATAATCTAGTTGATCTTGTCTGATCTCTAAAAAGCTGACTATGCTGAACTTTAGTGTAGGACCAGTAATGGGTTCCAAATCCCGTTATTACTGGTTCGCGCACACTTGCGTGCACACACAACTCTTCTGCACATGCACAGAAGTGTCCTGGGTGGGTGGGTGGAGCCTCCCACCATCGCTACTGGTTCGCAGAACCGGGCAGAATTGGGAGCAACCCACCGCTATGTAGGACCAGGAAGAAATCTAATGTTATACATTAGCGTGGAAAGTTAAAATATTAGTCTGAATAAAGCAGTGGAATTCCATTTCTATGCTGTTGCTAAGAAAACTATATGTGGTCAGAGTTGAGCTTGACAAGAGAGACTTCACAATACATAATTATCTTCATATTCTGTCATTTGTAAGGGAGATTGATATACTACTACACATATGTGGTATAACCTTTAAAAGTGGCACCCTTGAGTGAAATGGTGTTGTTTATTTAGCCATCTCAGGATTCTGTCAGCTTCCCCTTCAGCATATGAAATATAGAGTTAATGCATATTTGTAGACAGGATTCACTTTTTTTCTTAAAAGGTTCTAAGTCATAAAATTTATAAAATATAACATATAGGTATTATACAGTATATGCCTCTATTTTACTTGGTGATACATTATTTTTGAGGTGATTTTTGTTCTGATGCAGTCTCTTTCTCTTTCTCTCTCTCTCTTCAAATTACATAAAGCAGGGAAAGATAGCTATGTTATGTGTGAATGGTATGGATGACCTGCAGGGAGGGAGGAGGATCAGCGGAGAGGGGGAGGGGATCTCTGGGGGAGTGGAGAGCCGGAATATTTTGGTCATGATGGGGAGAGGTAGGTATGGCGGGAGCAGAGGGGTGGGCCACTCTCGGGGAATAAGACCTCACTGTTTACAAGCGATCCCTTGTTCCGGCCCCTCTGATGTGGTTCCATCTTGCTCAACCCAAGTACCTGGTGACTGGGGTTTTCAGGGCCCTGGGCTCAAGCTGATGCTGTTGAATGCCAGGTCAATTGTCAACAAAGCCCCCCTGATACGTGATTTAATCACTGACGAGGGGGTGGACCTGTCATGCATAACTGAGACCTGGCTGGGCCAGGAGGGGGGAGTTGCCCTCTCTGAGATATGCCCAGACGGGTTCTCAGTTCTGCATCAGCCATGACCCCATGGAAGGGGGGGAGGAGTGGCTATTATAGTGCACCGGAATCTGTATCCTCGTAGGAGCCCTGCCCCGGAGATTGTCGGGTGTGAGACTCTCCTTCTGAAGTTGGACTTAGGGGTTCAGGTGGGCCTTTTGTTAGCATACCTGCCTCCCAGCTGTGTTACTAAGGCCGTGCCTGGGCTGCTCGAGGCAGTAGCAGTGGAGTTCCCCAGGCTTATGGTGCTGGGGGACTTCAACCTGCCTTCGGCCGGCGAAATCTCGGATGCGGCCCAGGAGTTCATGGATACCATGACAACCATGGACCTGACCCAAGTAATCCAGGGTCTGACTCATGAGGGAGGTCACATGCTTGACCTAGTATTTCTCTCGGGGTACTGGAGTGATGATCTGAAGTTAGGGGATATAGTCATCTCCCCGTTGTCGTGGTCAGATCATTTCCTCCTGAGGTTGGATTTCAGAGCCCTACTCCTCTCCCGCAGGGAGGCGGGACCAATTAGGTGGTTCCGCCCCAGGCACCTAATGGTGCCGGAAGGATCCCAGAGGGAGCTTGAGGAGATCCCCGAAACCCTAGTCCACAATTCGGCTGAGTCCCTGGTGGCTGCCTGGAACAACGCGGCATCAGGGGCTTTAGATCGGATTGCACCTTTGCAACCTCTATGTGGCAGTGGATCTCGGAAAGTTCCCTGGTTTACCGAGGAGCTCCGGGAGATGAAACGCCACAAGAGACATCTGGAGCGACGCTGGAGAGCCAGTAAGGCAGAATCTGACCGAACACTACTAAGAACTTTCATTAAGTCTTACCTAGTGGCGATAGGGGCGGCAAAACGTTTACATTTTTCCATTCTTATTACATCCGCAGACTCTCACCCAGCTGCCTTGTTTAGGGTGACACGCCACCTCCTTGCAAAAGGGGGTGGCGAGGAACACTTGCAGGGCAGAGCTGAGGAATTTGCACAGTTTCTGATGGATAAAGTCGCTCAGATCCGGTCGAACCTGGACTCTGGCTGGACAGGGCCAGTTGAGTTGACAGGGGGCAAGTCTTAGTCCGGTTTTATGGGACGAGTTTGAGCCAGTAACTCCTGATGATGTGGACAAGGCCATGGGAGTGATGAGCTCTTCTACCTGTTTATTGGACCCATGTCCCTCCTGGCTGGTTTCGGCCAGTAGGGAGGTTTCACATACCTGGATCCAGGCAGTGATCAACGCTTCTCTTGGGGAGGGATCCGTACCGCAGCCCCTAAAGGTTGTGGTGGTGAGACCCCTCCTTAAGAGGCCCTCCCTGGACCCAGCGGACTTGAAGAACTTTCGTCCTGTCTCCAACTTGCCTTTTTTGGGTAAAGTTGTTGAGAAGGTGGTGGCTCTTCAGCTTCTTTGGTTATTGGAGGAAACTGATTATCTGGATTCCTTTCAATCGGGTTTTAGGCACGGCTACAGCATGGGAACTGCCTTGGTCGCCCTGATGGATGATCTCTGGCAAGCCTGGGATGGGGGGTATTCCTCCATCCTGGTGCTACTTGACCTCTCAGCAGCTTTCAATACCATCAACCATGGTATCCTCAGCACCGACTCGGCGGGCTGGGAGTGGGAGGCACCGTTTTGCGGTGGTTCTCCTACCTCACCAATAGGTTGCAGTTGGTGTTGACAGGAGGGCAGAGGTCGTCTCCTAGACCCCTGACTTGTGGGGTCCCTCAGGTTCAGTCCTCTCACCCATCCTGTTTAACATTTACATGAAACCGTTGGGGGAGATCATTCATCGACATGGGGTGAGATTTCAACAGTACGCTGATGACACCCAGCTGTACATCTCCACCCCGTCGCAATTCAGGGAGGCAGTGGATGTGATGTGCCATTGCCTGGATGATGTTAGGATCTGGATGGGAAGGAACAGGCTCAAGCTCAACCCTGACAAGACTGAGTGACTATGGATGCTGCCTCCCAAGGATTATACCGACTGTCCCTCCTTGGTCTTCGGGAGAGACAAATTATCTCCCTCGGACTGGGCTCGCAATTTGGGGGTGCTCCTAGATCCACAGCTAAAATTAGACCAACATCTCACGGCTGTGGCTAGGGGTGCCTTTGCACAGGTTTGCCTGGTGCACCAATTGCGACCTTATTTGGAGAAGGAGGCTTTACTCACAGTCATTCATGCCCTTGTCACCTCTCAATTGGACTACTGTAACGTGCTCTACATGGGGCTACCCTTGAAAAGTATTCAGAGACTGCAACTGGTGCAAAATGCGGCTGCATGAGCTGTGGTGGGTGTCTCTAGATTTACCCACGTAACACCTATATTCCGCCAGCTGCATTGGTTGCCCATTGGTCTCCGGGTGCAATTCAAGGTGTTGATAATCATCTTTAAAGCCCTACATGGCTTAGGACCAGGCTATCTCCGGGACCGCATCCTACCTCATACATCCCTACGACCAGTTAGGTCCCACAGAGTCGGTCTCCTCCAGGTCCCGTCAGCCAAACAATGTCGGTTGGTGGGACCAAGGGGGAGAGCCTTCTCTGTGGGGGCTCCGGCTCTCTGGAACCAACTACCCCCAGAGATCTGAACTATTCTCACCTTGATGGCCTTCCGGAAAGCCATTAAGACATGGCTCTTCCTGCAGGCGGGATGAAAAACAGATCTTACTTCCCCCATAGATGATTGGTTTTTTAAACTTTTGTACTTTTTAAATTGTTTTATTATACTCTGATTGTTCTTTTTTTCTGCTGTATGCCGCCCTGAGTCCTACGGGATTGGGCGGCTTATAAGAACAATTAAATAAACAAATAAATAAATAAATTTTTTAGCCACTGCATAGGTGAGGTTTTAAACATTCTAGGTTTAGAGAGAGGGAGAGTTAAGGTGTAAAAAAGTTGGTGTATATGCCTTTGTAACTTTTTGAGAGGAAAGAAAACACCAAATCTTATCATCCTAGAATTAAAGGCCATATGCCTTTGATTTTCACTGATGCAATTAAATAATGTTCTGGACCACAAAATGGGTTTAGGCTAGGCGAGCTGCATGTGGCTTACAGATTAATTAACCTCCTCATAAGGCAAATTGAATATGAAGTTTAAATGGTACAGTATGAATTTGAGAATCCTTCTTGCCAGGTTGTTGCTTTTTATATGTTGGATTAAAAGTCCTACTATCCAGCTGGACTTTTCAGTTTAAATGTACATTCTGTTTCATTGCCTGCAATGGGACCAGTGTGGGGACCCGGTGGCTCAGCAGTTAAAGATGCTGAACTTGTCAGCTGGAAAGCTGGCACCCTGAGTTTGAGACCTGAACGCTGCACGATGGGATGAGCTCCTGTTCTCACCCCAGTTCCTGCCCACCTAGCAGTTTGAAAGCATGCAAATACGAGTAGATAAATAGGTACCACTTCGGTGGGAAGGTACCAGCATGTTGGTATATAGTCATGCTGGCCACACGACCACAGAAATGTCTTTAGACAACACTGGCTCCCTTGGCTAAGAAACGGGATAAGCACCACCCCCTAGAGTTGGAAATGACTGGACAGGGGAAACCTTTACCTTTATCTAATGGGAACAAAATGCTTAGTGGAGTGAAAACAGTGATAAAGAAGAGAAATACCAAATATAACCTTTTAACTGCTGTCCTGTGAGCCTCTTAGATAAATCCAACGAAGCATTAGACTTGATCTTTTAGACAGTTTTATTTTTTAAAAGGAATCTACAATCGTAAAAATGAACTAAAAATAATTAGAGATGCATATACTGTATAGCCCAAAAAATAAAAATAAAATTTGACCAATTGGCCTCATTATTGTTGCCACACAATAGGCAAATGATTAAAACATCAACTAAATTGATCATAACACTGCAATCAGCCTTTCCACTAATAAACCAAGAAACAAAGAGCTCAACTAGCCAACCCAAGAAATCAATTATTCGAGAATGTAAAATAAAAAGTAAGTATTTGCTTTTTACTTTAAAAAGTTAGTTTAGAAGATTGAATAGTGGTGAATAGAATTGGAACTGAAGTTTCATAGTCCCTTTGGAAATGTGCATGCTCTTTTGACTTGATTGCTTTTAATACCTAAAGGAGAACTGAACAGGGAAGGAAATATCCAGGTGAAATTTTCTGTTCACATAATCAGCTCTATTTATTTATTTGTTCACTAGCCTTTAGATGGTATCCCCATCCTCAGGGCAGAAGTGTACTATTTAGATAGGTTCAGTATTAGTCATTAGAAATGTTACTGCAGGCTTTTGCTATGGGAGCTAGTAGTAAGTGGACAGTAGTAGGTGATTGGGGGGGGGAGTATTAATAGAAGAAAAAAGATTATGACAAGACATTGGCTATCTGTGTTTTTGAATGGAGAGAAAGGTAATGAAAGAAGAAGGAACATTAAGATGGAAGAAAGAGGAAGGGGGAAGACAGGAAGGCAGAAACAGAAACCACTATTTAATCTTCTTTTTAACCCCTATGGAACTCCAGAAGTGAGCAACCATAAGAATGACTTCTTCTTCTCATGACCACTGCTAACTGGAATCACTCACCAAGGAAGGAGTGGAACTGCTGCAAAGACCCCATTCCCCAGACCCTGGAGGTAGTACAGAAGGAGATCATAGTGAGAACATAAAGTATCTGTTTCTTCCTCTATGTCCCAACAAAGGTCATCAAGAGCAACGAGTGCTATCCCAATGTCATGTCCAGGTCTGAAACCTGATTGAAAAGAATGTAGATAATGGGTTTCATTTAAAGCACTTTAGCTTCTGTCATAATCAGCATACTTAGAACTGATTAAAGTAAAAATTGGACTTCAGAAAAAGATGTTATCATTTGTATTTTGTATTTTTGAAACACTGTCTTATTTGAAGGGAGCATCAGGAAGGATTCAGTGGATATAATTAGTTATTGGCAATAATAATTAGTCTTTCATGGGATTAAACTAATTCATTTAGTCAGCTGTATTGTAGGGCATGAAAAAATTATCCTGTATTGAATACCTAGTCCTCCAAGGAAGAGAATGGGAGAGAACAATGCCTAAAATACTGTACTAAATATAATTTGTTGGTTTTGCTTTTAGCATGTGGTATGGACTCAGCAATTATGGTTGTAAATCCAGCCATCTGTAGTTTAGTTAAATAAACATTAGCTTCATGTGATGTGTGAACCCCATCATTTATAACAGGGCAGATATCAGCTTTTCTTGCTAGAATGGACCAGGATCTAAATCAGTATCAATTTAAAATCAAATTGAATAATGTTTTTACATCTAATGTTCAATTGCCTACCCAGTACTGAAAAACATGATTTTTCAATGCCTCCAGTTTGGATGTCAGTAGCATTTTGGTTGGTATGCCATAAGAGGTACATATATATAGCTTGCATCATTGGTGTATAACTATAGACCCCAAGACACCTTACAGGCCTTTTAAAGCCTTGAGTGTGACTTTCATGGCAAATCCAAATGTTGGCATCAAATTGTAATTTTTAATGTGACATAAGATGAATTATGTAATAATTTTTTTCTTCCATTCAGTTGTGTCCAATTGTAAGTGACTGCCTCGACAAATCTCTGCAGTTTTCTTGTCAAGGTTTTTCAGAAATGGTTTGCCATTACTTCCTTCCTATGGCTGAGAGAAAATGACTAGGCCAAGGTCATCCAGCTGGCTTTGTGCCTAAGACAGGACAAGAACACATGCTCTCCCAGTTTCTTTCCTGATGCCTTAACCATTGCACCAAACTGGCAGTCAATACATAATTATATATAATTATGCATTATCCAGACCTTCACAGAAGTCTATTGGCCATTTGTAGAACTTCTGCCAGCAGAAGCTGCTTGGTCATTTTAGGTATCCTGTTCTCTGATAATTGAGATATGATCCAGGGCTGCTAGGGGTACTGGCTATGATAAGTTTGAATTAATCTTTCAAATAGAAAAAAAACCAGTTGTATTTGATCTTGTCCAACAAAGAAGCAGCTTTGTGACTCAAGGGTTGTGTATTTGATCTATTTATTGGCCTAACAAAAGAAAACATTTGAGTCAAATTATCTGTTTTGTAGACTTTAAAATATAAAACATCCACCCTAAATGAAGGTATGGTGACACAAATAATTAAATCCTTTCAATTGACTCCTTTTAATCAATTTTAGTCTGACCTTAAATGTTGTTGGTCAGCCCTTTTCTTAAAGCTACTGATTATTTGGAGAGATTAACTTGGCAATTACTCGTTGATATCTCTAATGATCTATTTATATGTTGTCCCTTTCTTGTTTTTATTGCTTTACTTGGAAAAAGAAACGCTGAATACTATATGATATACTCCCATTATTAATAAGAAAAGCCACCACAGTGATTTCTTTACCAGATTTTTTAAGATCTTCCAAATAATACAATCCTATAGAAAAAAGTTGCTAAACAAAATCATTAAGAACGAACTGAACTTTTGAAGAAAATTACTTGTTAATTGCTGGACATTCTCTCATTATTTTTCATATTCCTGAAATTGCATAAAAGTATTTTCTTTTTGCATTTCTCTGTTCCCAAAAGTGATACCTCAAAGTATTTATTAAATAACCATAGGGCAGTGGTGAAATCTACTTACCTTCCCTACCCGTTCGGAAGTGCATGTTTTTTCACCCTCACACATGTGTAGAACATTTTGCGCATGCGCAGAGGGTTAAAAAAAAGAAAAGGGCAATGTCCAGGTGGGTGGGCGGAGCCTCACGCTGCCGCCGCTACCGGTTCTCCGAACCAGGCCAAACCGGTAACATTTCACCCCTGCTTATAGGGGAATTAATTATATTGTAATCAACCATTTAATGCCAGCAAAGTGATGTTTTTCCTTCACAGTTATTTCACTGAGACTATGAAATTCTATATCTTCCACGTGTGCTTTATTTATTGAACCATGTTTGAACAAGATCATCTGCTGCTTTTCATTGATGGGAATTTCGGCTGGCAGCATTTTAAATAAGTGGAAAATGCTCAGTTATCACCCAATGTGAACAGGATCAATAATGGGTTAGTAGTGGCTGATAATTGCAGTCGCTCTTATGTACAAGCGCTTGCATCTTCTTGAGTGACTCTTATCAATCCATTGTCCACCATCATCTGATAATTAGACCAAAAATATAGTGGAAAATTATCCCTTTTTGAATCAAGATTGTAAAAAAACATTTGAAGTAATAATTTAAAAAAAATCTATTGTTCCCCTTGGGCTAAAAAAAGCTTTGGTAGCTGAGTAACAGTACAGGGGTCAATCTGTATATATGAGAGAGAGAGGGGGGGGAGGAGAAAGTGAAAGATTTGAAAATGCTTCAGAAGTTTACAAATAAATGAAAAATAACAGGGATAGCTATTTCTTTATGACTAGAAAAACAGTCTATGTTTGGCTTTCTTAACAGGATAAGAATGAGACGTTTTCTCACCTAAATTGGTCCTTCAGCTTTGTCATTTAGTTATACATTTTTTTCTTGGCTCTCCTTGAACCTCATACATTCCTCAGATATGGCCAAGCAGAGGTTTAACAGCTATTTGTTTTCAGTTTTTAATTTAGATTCCTAATGTGGTACAGGGGGATTGGCATTGGACCCTAAATGAATTCTTCCAGCCCATTGATTGTGATTTACATTGCAGTATGACATTATCCTAGCTTGAATTAAAGGCCATTAAAGTCAATGAAACTGATATCTGAATAAGATCACAGTATTCACTTTCCATATGCCACAAAAAGTATTTTTCCCCGTTTATGTGAGATTTGAAAAATCTGAATAAAATGAAAGAAAATTGATACTCTTATTTTTTAAAATTACATTTATTTTAAATATTTTTAACCTACTTTTCCAGGATCACATCTTTCCCTAGAAAGAATCGAAGTTAGTTTTGCAAATAATTCCACTACTTTCAAACCACAAAAGATTATCATACAGAAATGTGATGGGAATTAATGGAATTCTGGGGGATACTGTTCCAAAGGACAGTTTTTTCCCAGTTGCCACAACACTTGGCAAGAAATCCTTGATTGCTCAACTGTTCAGGAAACCTGACCATTAGATCTGCCATGCAGATCTACTGAAGGTATGTACCGTATTTTTCGGAGTATAAGACGCAGCTTTTTCCTCCCTAAAAGAGGCTAAAAATTTGGGTGTGTCTTATACTCCGAATGTAGCTTTTCCGAAGCTTTTTTCCCCAACCCTAATCTTCCCGGCTTCCTACTCCGTCTTTGCAGGCTTATTTTCATTCCTACTCCTCTGAAAAAGGTCTTTGCAGCCCTAACAAGGTGCTAACGATCTTACCCGCTTGCAGCATTTTTTTATTCCTACTCCCTCGAAGTAGTTTTTTTACCAGCCCTAAGTCTTTACAGGCTTGTTTTCATTCCTACTCCTCTGAAAAAGGTCTTTTCAGCCCTAACCAGGGGATAAAATAATGTGCTGAAGCTGAACAGACTAAGGACTCTAGCCAGATGAATACCTGGTAGGTACATTTCCCCCCCCTATTTTCCTCCCCCAAAACTAAGGTGCGTCTTATACTCCGGTGCGTCTTATACTCCGAAAAATGCGGTAAATAATAAGAAAAACTTTCATTCTGATATGACATGTGAATCATAGTGAATCATAGTCTAGGGAACTCTTTTAGTCTGGTCTCCAGTGTTCTGCTCTCCGTGTGAGCAGGGGAGTCGTATTCACATTCTCCTTTGCACAATCAGGAAAGCTTCTACTCTCATTTAAGGAAACATAGATGGAAGACCATTTCTGACATTGACATGAGGCAATTGGGAACAACAGGCTGATGTGCACCTTATTGAGGTGTAACATGTGATTATGGCTCTAACTTATTCAGTTTTAATAATAGAAGCATCTAGCTGGATAAAATTAAGGAGGAAGGAAACTTTCTATTTCAGCTTTCAGATTATTTTTCAGGGCTTTAAACTACCTAGGACAGAGCAATTTTAGGTGCAGTTGCAGCTGATTAGGTGACAACTGAACCAATGGCAGTTGGTCTTTTAGCTGAGCTTCAGGGCTAATTGTCTTTTCCTGTGCAGCAGTCTAATGAGACAGTCAGTTTCTGGTAACATACCGTTAAGAGGTGTAATGCAAATTAAGTCCAAAATTCTAAACATGGTTTAATTCTTATAAGGATGTAAATGCAACTTTTAAAAATGGAAAGTCCTATTACAATGACATTAAGTGGGTTTAAAATTATTAGTTATATTACAGGAGAATATTTAATCTTTTGTTTGGATTGCCTACGTGGCTTAGCTGGTTGCGCAGTATAATATAAACATACTGTTTTTTGTACTCATGATAATTCTGAATTTATGATCACATCCCCATAAGAAGAGAGGTCTATATCCATTCAGCTTGCATTTTTATCATAAGCTGCTTTTGGGACATTTTATTTATTTATTTATTTATTTATTTATTTATTTATTTATTTATTTATTTATTTATTTATTTATTTATTTATTTTTCATTCATTCATTCATTCATTTATTTTGTCAAGTATGTATTTGATAATATACATAAGTATAACATTATTTGAATACATAAGTTGGGTACAAATAAAAGGGAACATTTGGACAGGGACAGTAGGCATGCTGGTGCGCTTATGCACGCCCCTTACTGACCTCTTAGGAATGGGGTGAGGTTAACTGTAGACAGTCTAAGGGTAAAGTTTTGGGGATTTGGGGATGAAACCACAGACTCATGTAGTGAGTTCCAGGCATTAACCACTCTGTTGCTGAAGTCGTATTTTCTGCAATCATTTTAATAGAAGGAAGCAGTGTATTTTACTGTTTGCATATTTTATGTAAAATTCAAAATACAAGTTTTCATACCACTGAATTTGAAAGATGAAGTAGTTTCATACCTGAAATTAAATATATAGCTAGAGGAAGCGATTGGGGGTAATGAGCAAAGAATATTAAATTTGCTAAAGCTACATTTCCTGGATACTGAAATTTGGACCTGCTTGCTGAAATACAGTATTTCAAACATGTGTCTTAAACAATGAAGGTATACTGCTTTTTTTTAGAAAAAGAGAAATTTGTTTCTTTTCCCATGTTTTAGCCAATAAATTTAATATGCAGCTTTATCCACTGAATAATGAAAAACAATCAGTTTTATCTGCAATCAGAAATAATTTGTCCCTGGGGTCCAGATCCCCACTAGAGTTCCCTTTTTTGTTATTTATTCTACAGGGAAAAAAATGGTTAACTTCTGCTTGGCCATAATGAGTTCATGAATATAAATGAAGGCCCTTGCTTTGGTCCACGAGAGAGGAAGATCTGAGGGGACCCCGATAAATTTCAGGAAAGCAGTTTTTACAACAATCTCATTTAGCATGAAACTTGTACAGATAGTCCTTGATAGTCCAGTTCATTTAGTGACTATTTGAAGTTACAATGGCACTGAAAAAAGTGACAGCCTGCCAGACAGGTTTGAATGATTAAGATCTTTCTTTACTCAGTGACAAACATGAACCACAAACCCACTGACTTCCCAACTGAGTGTCCCAGAGTGACTTTTTTTAAAGGGTATTAAAGGGGTTGGCAGCAAAATTGGCCATTCCATCAATTGAAGCCAACATTCTGTTACTGGACAACTAGCAGAACTTCCTTGGGAGACTTAGAGGCCATTTCAGGATCACAGCCAGTCAGGAAACTTGTAGACTCAAATAGGGTACTAGGAGAATGCAGTTATTCATGACAGATTTTAAAGTGTTGGTTGGAGACATTGGATGGAATGAGGTGACCCTTATTGACCAATTTAGAGAAGGGTTGAGTGATGACCTTCAAGATAAGCTGGCAAGCCAAGGAACTTCAGCCACTTTGGATGAACTATATCAGTGCTGCATTGTAATTGACTCCCAACTGGAGGAATTGAAGCAGACTTAGGGTGTTAGAGGCAGAGGTGGCTATGGGTTGACACACATAGGTTTCTGTCCTCTCGCTGCCATGGCCCCAGATCCAGAAGAAGGGAAGCCAATGCAGATTGGAGCTATCAGGAGATTAGTTGCTTCAGAAGAGAGGCAGAAGCAACTTTTTGTCTTTCAACCCCTCCTCAGTTACTCTGATCTCTCCTGGCAGTTTGTGCACCAGACTGATGCTTCAGATGCCATTGTCAGAGCAGTACTACTCCAGGCTACAAAAGTAGGAGTGAGGGACCTACTACTGTTTTTCTTTTTCTCTTGCATGTTGTCACCCACAAAAAGAAACAAACTATAATATATTTTCACAAGGAGTTGCCAGCAATCAAGGCAGTTTTCCAGGAATAAAGGCATTGCTTGGAAGGTGTAGAATTTCCTATACAAATTTGCAAAGACTACAAGTACATGGAACTAATGCAAAGTACATAGTCTCTTAACCAGTCAAATCAGATGGAGTCAATTTTTGTTCAGTTTCTATATAACCTATATACCTTGTTCTCGAAACCTGCTATAAGATACACTTTCATGTAAACCAGTATAGGTCATGGCTCAGCAGCCTCCTCCCTCTGTTGCAATTTTGTAATCTCAGAAGTTTAGGCAGTACCTCTAGGATTATAAACCAGAAAGGTTGGGATTACAAACTGAAGATCTATTTGCAAGAATCAAGAAGTAACAGGTATAAAACTTTTTTGTGAGAATCCAGATGTATGACCTCCAGAGGACCCAACAAGGTGTACTATCTCTCTTTTTCAATGGAGATGATGTGACTCTGCCATAACGGTCATCTTAGTGTCCCCTTTCCTTTATGGGAGGAGATATTGCAGCTTGGCCATGCAATGAAACAGCTGTGTATGGGATAATTTTTTAAATGCTCTATGGAGCTCACAGAGAATACTGGTGGCTGAAGATGGACATGGTCGTGAAGGTATATGTTACATTTAGCCATGTTTACCACCAGGCTAAACTATTTCTGCAAAAGCCAGCTGGACTGTTGTTGCCTTCAAGGTAGATCAGGCTAGGATTTCAATGACATGTAGGTCAATACTACTATTGTTGTAAAGCTATAGTAACAGAATCTTGGAAGTCTGAATGTGCTCCCCCTGCCATCCATTTATCTTTGTGAAATCTAGAAATCTTGTCTGAAGTGTTTACTCAGATTACGTTACTACCCCACAGAATTCAGTCCTCTTTTATCTGACTGTAGTCTTGGTAGTGGCTCTTCTTCTTATCCCTTAAGACCATTTCCTTTGCCTGCCACATATGAACAGTTTTAAGACATCAAAGAATAGAGTCCAAATGGACCTGATAGTCTTGCATCTGACTCAGTTTTCAGTTGTCTCAAGGAACCTGGATTTGAAACTCTTCACCTAAATTTAAAACCACTGCCATATTGTGAACTTTCACCAACTTGTAAACTTTTGTCAACTTGTTCAACTATTCCACCAAAGTTCTCATTGTAATGTCATTCTAAAGAATCTCAGTAATCTCATGGAGAAAATGTTCACAAACATTATGGGACTGAAATGCTAGCTTGGTGTATTCAGGTATTAGGGTGCAGGGATTTGTCCAAATAATATGCTACAGTTATGCAGTCTGCCATTAGCACTTACTCTACAGTATGTTACTTTTGGATGTTTTATTGCAGTGTAAAATTGTGGATAATGAAGCCATGAATAATGAGAATCTATACAATATAACAGGAAGTTAAATTTCCAGAGGCTATGGTCATTCTTTTCATTCCATTGGCATTTTCTTCTTCTTCTTCCCATAATGGTTGTTTCTATAATTAATCTGTATTTTCTTTTCTTCTTGCTTGATAACAATGGAGTGTCAGCTTGGTCACAAGGCTCCAAGAACAGCTGACCATTGTCTTCTTCAGAGTCACTTGCCTAACTGTTAATGATTATGGTCATTGCATAATAAGGTGGCCAATTACTGCAAGGCAGCTCTTTCACAATCTGGATAGAGGGGACTTTCAGTCATATAGCTTCATGCTATATCTATCTGTGGATTGTTTCTACAGCTGTACCACACAGAATAGAAAAGGCAAGGTAAGCCATATAAGGTAGGGGTGTCAAACTTGATTTCATTGAGGGCCGCATCAGGATTGTGTTTGACCACGGGGGACCGGGGTGGGTGTGGCCAGGGTAGGCATGGCCAGCTTGATGTCACTTGTGTCAGGGGCGCCTGTGGTAGCCTGAGCGCTCTGCCAGCAAAAACAGATTCCTGAGCTCCGGTTTTGGCTGCAACGGCCTCCTGCAACCCTCTGCCAGCAAAAACGGAGCTTGGGTGGTCTGCACATGGCCCTCACAAGCTCCGTTTTCAGCTGCAACAGCTTCCTGCAACCCTCTGCCAGGGAAAAAGGAGCTCGGGAGGGCTATGTGTGGCCCTACTTAGCTCTGTTTTCACTAGCAGAGGCATCGCAGGTTGGTCCTTTGCTGTTTCCAAAGTGGCTCTGCGGGCCAGATCTAAGAACCCTGTGGGCCGGATCCAGCCTATGGGCCTTGAGTTTGACACCCCTGATATAAGGCAAAGGGGACAGTTCCCGCCCTCACTAGTTGAATCAGTTTGTGGAAGAATGCCAACTGCCATGAGAAAACTAAGTAGATCCTTGTGATAAGGTTGACCCAGTAAATATGCTGTGGCTGAGCCATAAGAAGAGAAATACAAGCAACCAAGCTCTAACCTTTAGCAAATATACTTTCTGCATGTTGAAAATCCATAATTTTATACATGTGTAAAAAAACCCCTAGGGATATGCAATATATAGTATGTGTGAATGTATATGTGTGTGTATGTATGTATATGTGTATATGTATGTCTGTGTGTATATATATATATATAAGGGAGGGAGGGAGGGAGGGGGAGAGAGAGAGAGAGAGAGAGAGAGAGAGAGAGAGAGAGAGAGAGAGAGAGAGAGAGAGAGAGAGAGAGAGAGAGAGAGAGAGAGAGAGAGAGAGAGAGAGAGGTCTGCAGATGATGCAGGGCACTGCAGATAATGGGAACCCAGTAATGATGACCTCCTGTAACACAGAACAGCACAAAACTGTTGTAAGCAAAGCAATTACTTTCATGTTTTCAACATTAAGCGCCATTCCCTGAATTGCAGAGCTCACCTACATTTAGATATAATGTATCTACAGTAAAATATATTTTTTGGCTTCTGAAAGAAATGCAAAGATTTTAGATTTAAAAGGAAAAAAAATACTGTTCTTGACTGTACATTTGTATGTGCTGTTTAAGGTCAGCAGTTGTTAAAAAACCCTCAAAAATTACACAAAGAACAGAACAAAAAATTACTTCAATGTCTGACAAAAGGAAGGCCATCAGAGCCAAGAATAGCACTTTTTGCCTTTTTTTATTTTAAGCATCTATATTTGACATGGGTACAATATTGATCCACGCACTGGTGGTGTCGCTATCTTTGTGTTTGTAGTTTGCCCCCAACTGCATGTCACTTCATCAAAATCAATTTGCTTTTGATTTTTGCAACACAGAGATGGGTCAACTAACAAACGACAGGAATCCTATTCATGACAAAACAATTGTTGCATTGCAAGTATAGTTTTTCAGGAATTTTAACTAGAAAATGAATCCTAAGAGCATATTTTTCTTGCATCATTTACTATCTCATATATAATTTATCAAAACAAACTTGAGATACTCATGAAGGTCTCCATTTTGCTTTAAAACAGATAGGTTAGTCAACTCTTTGAGACAGGGCCAGGTTATTTTTTTTTTAATCCTTTGAGAAAACTATACAAAATACCCATTGCCAACATGGTAAATGGTCCTGTTTTATATTGCTTTGGTTACTCTATCCAATCAATATGATCTTTTCAGAAATATATTTTCATGCATGAAATATTTCCATAATATATAATATCAATTGTAAGGGACTAGCTTTTTGAAGATGGTGATGTAAATAATGTTCCTTAATGTTTTTGCTGTTTGATTCCTGAAGGGCTTTAGACAGAACTTCATAAAACCTGACATAGAGCAGCAGTTACAAGAATGGAAATAGGGTAGTCTCCAGTCCGACTAATGCTGCAGTCATATGCCAGTTGTGATTTATCAGAACAGATCAAATACTTGGGACCTAGCTACTGTACTTGACAAACTGCCTGCATACCCATCAGTGTCTCCCACTTTAAAATCACATACAAACAATTAGCATGATGACAATAAGCATTGTCAGCAATAACATGACAATAACAATATTGTCAGCAGCTCCAAGTTCTAGATTGCATCACCAATAGGCCTGTGTCAGGCCCTTCATCAAGTGTTTCTTGAGAGAAAAACAATACATGGAAACATATTGTTATTACTCTTACTATAGCCTAGTGCAGGGGTCTGCAACCTTAAACCCTCAAAGAGCCATTTGGACCCATTTCCCACAGAAAAGAAAACACTGGGAGCCACAAAACCTGGGTGGGCATGGCCAACTCAATGTCACTCACTTCCACCCAGTCACTTGACACCCCCCCAGCCACATCTACCCAGGTTTTGTGGGTCTTGGTATTTTCTTTTCTGTGGGAAACGGGTATCTCTGTTTCTGTCTCTCTGTTTGTTGGGTACTGATAAGCGGGAACATTAGGACAGGGACGGTAGGCACGCTGGTGCACTTATGCACGCCCCTTACTGACCTCTTAGGAATCGGGTGAGGTCAACAGTGGACAGTCTAAGGGTAAAGTATCTACCCAGGTTTTGTGGGTCTTGGTATTTTCTTTTCTGTGGGAAACGGGTATCTCTGTTTCTGTCTCTCTGTCTCTGTCTCTGTCTCTGTCTCTGTCTCTGTCTCTCTGTCTCTGTCTGTCTGTCTGTCTGTCTGTCTGTCTGTCTGTCTGTCTGTCTGTCTGTCTGTCTGTCTGTCTGTCTGTCTCTCTCTCTCTCTCTCTCTCTCTCTCTCTCTCCATGCTCTCCATGCTCTCCTGCCCAGCTTCATGTGTTGAGTGAGCCAATGGTGGGATCACCCGACAGGGAGTCGCAGCAGGGGGACGGCTCCAGAGCCACGGGTTGCTGACACTTTCTTTCTTTGAAGATAAACCTCCAAGTGCTTCAGTGATCCTCTAAAAGGATGCAAATGACCAGCTGTTTGCAAAGAATATAAATCCTCCCATTCCCCACTATCTTGTCAGAGCTGAAGAAGCTTCTTGGATGAAAAGTGAAATTTATTTATTTATTTATTTATTTATTTATTTATTTATTTATTTATTTATTTATTTATTTATTTATTTATTTATTTATTTATTTGTCAAACATGTATAGGATAGTAGTAATTTGTATAAACATAAGTAAAAAGTAACGATAAAAGAGGACAATAGGACAGTAGGACAGGGACGGTAGGCACGGTGGTGCACTTATGCACGCCCCTTACAGACCTCTTAGAAATGAGGAGAGGTCGACTGTAGACAGTCTAAGATTAAAGTTTTTGGGGTTTGGGGAAGAAACCACAGAGTCAGGTAGTGCATTCCAGGCATTGATCACTCTGTTGCTGAAGTCGTATTTTCTGCAGTCGAGTTTGGAGCGGTTTACATTTAGTTTGAATCTATTACGTGCTCGTGTATTGTTGCGGTTGAAGCTGAAGTAGTCATTAACAGGAAGGACATTTTGGTATATGATTTCATGAACTACATTTAGATCAGATCGGAGGCGACGTAGTTGTAAATTGTCTAATCCTAGTATTTCAAGTCTGGTGGAATAAGGTATTTTGTTGTGAGCGGAGGAGTGAAGGACTCTTCTTGTGAAATATTTCTGGAATCTCTCGATTGTATTTATGTCTGATTTGCAGTGCGGGTTCCAGACAGGTGAGCTGTATTCAAGAATTGGTCTAACAAATGTTTTGTATGCTCTGGTTAGTAATGTAATGTTGCCAGAGAAGAAGCTACGCAAGATTAGATTAACAACTTTTAATGCCTTTTTGGCAATGTTGTTACAGTGGGCTCTAGCACTTAGGTCGTTGGATATGAGTACTCCAAGGTCTTTGACAGAGTGAGGGTCATCTACAAGTTCGTTTCCTCCAAGTTTGTATTTTGTATTCTGATTTTTTTTGCCAATGTGTAAGACAGAGCATTTGTTGGTTGAGATTTGAAGTTGCCAGTTGTTTGACCATTCTGCTACATGGTCAAGGTCTTTTTGAAGGGTAGCAACATTGTCGATGGTATTAAATAGTTTAACATCATCAGCAAAGAGAACACAGTTGCTTATAATATGATCACAAAGATCGTTTATGTAGAGTATGAAGAGTGTTGGTCCTAGAACACTGCCTTGAGGGACACCACTGTTGACAGGAGCAGGATTTGATATGGCACTTCCTATTTTGACCACTTGTTGTCTGTTAGACAGGAACGCAGTTATCCAATCATGTAGGGGTCCAGAAATGCCATAGGATTTTAGTTTCAGAAGTAGTTTGTCATGTACAACTGAATCAAAGGCTTTACAAAAGTCTATGTAAATTGCATCTATTGTTTTACCCTGATCAAGTTGAGTGGTCCATATGTTTTTGCAGTGCAAGAGTTGCAGATTACAGGATAATTTTTTTCTGAAACCAAATTGTTTGTTGGAGAGTAGGTTGTTAGTTTCTAAGTGGAGCGTAATGGATTGGTTTATGAACTGATTCCATGACTTTGCAGGTGATGCAGCCCAAAGAGATTGGTCTGTAATTTTCAACGTTACTTGGATCTCCTTTTTTGAAGATAGGGATGACCGTGGCTAGTGACCATAGGTTGGGTAAGGAGCTAGTTCTGAAGGATTTTTTTTAAAATTATGCTTAGAGGTTCAGCCAAGGTTGTGGAGAGCTTTTTTAAGAAGTATGCACATAGTCCATCAGGTCCAATAGATAGAGGTGGTTTTTGGTTGCGTAATGCCTTTCTAACATTATCTTCTGTTAGATCGTTGCAGTTAATTGTGGTACGACTAGGAAATATTGGGCATGAGCCATTGCTGTTTACAAAGACTGAGCCGAAGTCTTTCTTGTTTTTTCTTTGAATGTCTTCAAAGAAAAAACAAGAAAGTCCAGAAACTCCTGAAAAAGCACCTTTGGGACAACCATGACCTGGATGACTGAGAATCTCTACAGACCTTTAGCTATACAATTTGCGATGAACACCCTTGGAATTGTGTGGGAGTCGGAATGGATTTCCAGAGAAAAAATTGCAGACTACAGGAACCAGGAGCACAACTCCGGTGACCTTGAGGACACAGATAAACCTCCAAGTGCTTCAATGACCCTCTAAAAGGATGCAAATATAATCCTTCCATTCCCCACTGTCCTGTCAGAGCTGAAGAAGCTTCTTGGATGAGAAGTGAAACGTCTTCAAAGAAAAAAAAACAAGAAAGTCCAATTGCCTCCTGAAAAAGCACCTTTGGGACAATTATTCATTTTTATATTTTTACAAATATTTCTCTGAAGAAGCAGTTCCATTAGAACAGAGAATGCTCCTAAGAGGATAAAGGCAATGAATATGGATACATCCACTAAAGACAGAAATAATTTATTCTCTATGACAATTGTATATTCAAATTTATGAATGTTTTTCATCTACAAGTAGTATTTGCTTGCTGATAGTAATTAGGACTGCAATTTCCATTGCTAAATGATGTGACCATAAAGTGCAATATCTCATGACTGCATCACTTAATGATGGCAATCTAGCTGTCTCAGGTTCTGTCATTAAGCAAATCACCATGGGTTGTTAAATGAGACCAGAACTTCTGACCTCCCACCTCTTCTCCATTGATTTTATTTATAGGAAGCTGGCAGGGAAGGTCAGAAATCCCAATCATGTGACACGGGGATGCTGCAACTGTTGCAAATCCGACCAGTTCTGGATCATGATCATGTGACTCCAGTAGTACAACAGTTGTAACTTCAAGGACTAGTCATAACTACCACTCAGCGCCATCTGTAGGAGTGGCTGGACCAGAGGTCAATTCAAAAGAGGAATCCGCCTAGAGCCTGTATGTAGTCATAAATGGACTAAGTCCAATTCCTCTTGAATTCCGTTGACCCTTATCTAATGCCAAGATACTTCTGACCATTAGTTGAGTACATTCAGTTGGTCCTGATCTTTTGCTTCTGACACATTGTAACTTCAAATGATCACCGAACGAGTGTTCATTAAGTTAATTGCAAGGACTATATTTAAATATAAAATTTAAATATTTAATAATTTAATAAAAATAAATATGCAAGAACTATCTGTAGTAATACTAATGATTAATCATCCAAGACTTAATTTAAGCTGTAATGAAAAGGTAGGGAGATGAGGAAGACTCATTGCTCCAACCTCTGTGACAGTGCCATTTTTGAGCAGTATAGATATTCTATGTTGTAGATTTTTATGCTTTATATTGCTCAATTTATCAGGAATTGCTATTGTACTAGCAAAAATATTCTTCATTCTGCTGGGTGATCTGCAGCTGGAGTCCAAGTCCCAAGTCCCAAATGTCATTTATTATTATGGTTTTAACCTCACCATGGTGTTCCCAATGCTTTTTGGTCTCATAGGAGTGAATGTCTATTATTCACACATATGATACAAATAAAAGGTACGGTTTAGAGATAAATGTGCATTTTAGGCGGAAAGGTAGAGCTATCTGCAGTGCTCTGTTGGTGACCTGAGAAAACTGTCCCTGGAAATAGACTACTTTGTAAAAAGCTTCATCTTGGCTTCTTGGTCATGTAAGTTATTTTACTTTACTTTATTTTTGGATTTCTCTAAAGAGAGATAAATGAGAATGCAATACCATCATTAAAGCATATATTGGAAAAAAAATTCAGTCTGGATTTGAATCTTGCATGCAATATAACATTTTTGTTATTATTTTAAAACTCATCTTTAACAACTACTGTATATGGCAAATGGGTATTCTTGAATTCATGAAATCTGGCCAGTAAATAAGAGGTTCACATTTCTTCATAAGGAGGATGATTTTTTAAAGTGAATGATGAAACAAGCACAACTGGCTGAATCATTCCTTTCTTATGTTAGGTCTTTACCCATAGATGCCTTTTGGGAAGCCACTGTCTTTAAAACTCAGTCTCAGTCTGTTGTATTGTCCCATAAATATTTTCCAAACTGTTGTATAGGTTCCTGAAATAATGGAAAGGAATATTCTGACTATTATATAAATCATAATACAAATATTTAATGGATCAATTTTAAGAAGTATGTCTTCTGAATTTTCATTCTCCTATTGCTTTTAAATGGTGCATTTTCTTTAGAAGTGGGAATATTATTGTCATTTTTTGTTACTTAAGTTTGATATATATATATATTTACCTATTTTGCCATCATGCTTCAGTAATCTGTGCATATCTGTTATTAGTAAGACACGTATCTGTGTTCCTAAAATTTTCTGTAAGGCCTTCCTTGCATTTCTACTTTGAACAAATAGGTGGCACTTTTGACTTATATGAGAACAAGTGCTTTGATAAGAAGGGATACACAATACCTGTAAAAACCTTGGCCATGGACTTTCTTTCTTTCTTTCTTTCTTTCTTTCTTTCTTTCTTTCTTTCTTTCTTTCTTTCTTTCTTTCTTTCTTTCTTTTTCTTTCTTTCTTTCTTTCTTTCTTTCTTTCTTTCTTTCTTTCTTTCTTTCTTTCTTTCGAAAAAGAAGTGAAAGGAGGGTAGCATACTGTATATCTGAGATACTGAAATAAAAATACGCTCATCCTTCCAGTAAAATGAGCAATTTTTAAACAAATCCCTTTTCCTGTAGTTTGGAATACCAGCTGAGGTTTTTTATTGTTGGATCCTCAGCAATATACTAAACCAGACTTCCAAGATCACATTTTAATACCTGTTTGTTTCAAATGGAAGGAAGCAGTAACTACAGTGTTTCATTATATTCCTCCCCCCACCCTTGGCCGGGTTCACATGTGTCCACATGCAGACTTACACACAGAGGGAGAGAGAGAGAGAAAAATCAAGCTATTGTCTTGGAAGTGTTACTTATCATATTAATTAAAATCTGGTGACACGATAACACTAGCAGCTGTGTGGGAAAGCGAGGGAAATTAACAAACGTTTGATTTGTTGTGTTGCTAATGTGACACTTATTATACAGGTCACAGTAAAACAATACTTCAGCCAAAATATGCTAATGCTGGCAGAGAACTGTTGCAGTTGTAAAAACATTGCTGTTTATTATAATGAGGCAAAATAGAGCACTACCTTGGGGGAGCGGCAATTGGCAATGACTCTGATGGAGGAATTGTAGTTTTTTGTAAGAGAAAAAAAAGTATATGTGAAGTACACTTTTTTATGGAATAATTCAAAAAAAAAAGAAGTACATGTTTACTATATGGGCATGATGAAAAAAATAAAACAAAACGTTTACCCCTCTCGTTGAAGCACTAAAGAGATATTTTCTATCCATGTATATGATACAAGTAAGCAAACATATCTGCTCAATATCAAGCCATCCTAAATTGGTGTCTTAATATGTTGAAAGCATGTTTTAAACTTGATATATTTAAATGTGTTTTTTAACATTAAGTCACTATATTATTAGTAGTGATTTTTCCCATTAAAATATTATGTATGTTATTACTATTTTATATTTGCAATTTCTACAGTTACTTTTTTTTATTGTGCACAGTTTTTAATTCATAAGTGAATATATCTTCTCATAGGCACTGGCATCCGTTTAGTCAAATGCATTAAAAGTAGTTTTAAAAAAAGATGTTTTTAGATTTAGTGATTTTCTAGTTCTACCCATGTCCGTACTTCGAAAGTGCTTTATTTTTAAAGAGTATTTTTTTTCTTTATGATACTAAGCTTAGTGGAATTATTCATATTATTACAATAAGCAGGTAAAGTAGAATTGTACAGGGATCCTTATATAAAAGAAGTGTTTCCATATTCTTGGAGGAATAATTTGATTTTCAAAAACTTTTTTTCAAAGAGCCTTAATTCTGTAGTTGTTTTCCCAATCCACAGTGGTGTATTTCTTCTGTACATGAAATATAAGTTTCTTTTGCCTCCTTTTCCCCCCTGATACTTTGATACTTTATTGATATGGGGTGTATGAAGTCAACCATTGTTTGGCAGTTTTTGACAGCAAATAATGTATAGTTTGTCTGACTGGACACTAGTCATTCAGAACTGAATTCTATGTACTATCTAGATCAAAGGTTAGACTTCAGGGTATGAATTGGGAAGGAGATTTCACCTTGCCATGTGAAAGAACACCGAAACGACATATGAATCAAACATTGGGCAGCAGCAAAGGTCAAGACTGAAGTGATTCAGTTCCATGATATTTATGACTTAAGATTGGGTGGAAAGACTTTAGAACTCCATGTACTTAGCGCTCACAATGTTTCACTTCTGTGGCATTTTTCTCTTAGGAACAAATCCATTCTTGTTCCAATCTGTTGATCAACGTACCTGTATAGTACATTTGTACTATATCTTCAGTAGTAATGTAGATTAAGAGAAGTCCTAATTCTTTCACAAATACTTATCTCTTCACTCTTTTTTGAATCAAGAAAACTGTTGCACAGTAGAATCAATATACATTCTAAGACAAGAATCTTATTTTCAGCTTTATGCTGCTGATGTGATCTATTTTTTTAAATTAAAGTAACCAAATAACTCAAAAAATATAGGTAGACTGGATGATAATCTGAAAGTATTGATTTCATTGGGTAATTGTACAATTTATATTAAAGTACCAATAAGTTCCAAGACACTGTTTATCTATGAGGTGTCTAAGTTGTTTAAGTTTATGCAATGGAAGATTCACTCTATTATTAAATACGTTTCATTCATTTTAGTATATTTTTTCATTTTTAAACATTTTTTTGCTGAGCTGGAATTTTGAATTGCTGAGTTGTAGTATAACTGATTATAGATAGATGATAATATATTAAAAATAAAAAAGTCAGAAACATAATTTGTAAGTGAAATGGAAAAGGATAATAATAATTTAAATGCTATTGTATTTAGGTATTTAAAACCCACGTGGATAAAATGCATATTGTGCTGCTGGAAAATAGGAGGAGGAAGGAGTATTGGTATGTTTGCTGCCTTGAGATATATATGAAAAAGGAGAAAATAATAATAATATGTATCACATATACATATGTACAAATACATACTCATATCATGTAGTATGTGTCATGTATCATATACTATAGGAATGAAATAGGAAAAGGTGTTTTGATTTGTACTGCTTTTAAAATTATGCCACTAGAAAACTTTAAAAGATATTTTTATTTATTTTATTTTATTTGTTAAATTTATCTTCTGCCTATCCCTCTATGGGGCTACTCTAGGTGGCTTACAATAATAAAAAGGAAGAAAATGAAGGAGTGTAAACAGAATAGAAATAAAATAATAAGAATCATAAAATAAACAATGAAAAAGAACACAATGAAAATTCATCAGTACATTAGATATATTTCAACTAGGGTAAAAATTCCTGTTAAATTCCATGTTAGTTTTATTTTCCTGATTTGTGTTACAAGATAAATAAAGGAACTTAGTTACAATATCTTACTGTGAACTTTTGTTTTTCTTGCAGACTCTCCAATTTATAATGTTATTTTTAGATAAATTTGTGAATTTAAATTTATGTATATCAATGGAGAAAACTATGTGGAAGTATGTTTCTTAGAATTCATTGTATTCATTTCCATGTAATTTCATACTAGATCAGTGTTTTATTTAAATAAAGCCTATTTGATTTAATGGATGGAATATCAAATCAAATTTGAATTGAACCCATATTTCACTGATTACTTATTTTTTACCTAAACTTCTTACAAAGCTATCAGTATAAAGCTGTTGTTAAAGTTGTTAAAATATGAAGAATATTTATTGAGCAGTTGACATGTCAGTTAATGTTTGACATCCAGAAGTTTTGTTTATTACCAAAGCATTCAATTACTGTACACTATTTATGTTTGGTAACTTTGTATCCATCTTCTTAGAGAACCCCAGCCTATACATTTATGCTCCCTTTATTTGCATGGTATATGGAAGCAATCTTCAATATAAAGAACATCTTTGTTGTTTCAATATGATTGTGGAAGGGTGTTGGCAAGCAATACATACATACATGCACACAGTACAAACATATTCCCTTTTTTATATACATACACACATATATAAAATAACACAGTTACACACACACACACACACACACACCTCAATCAAGAGTAATCATATCTATTAAATATATTTTGTATACATTTTATTCTAAACTAAAATTAACCCTTATGTAGTAGGGTAAGAAGATTAATTCAAATAGTGGGACTATTAATAATTTCATGTAATTAAAAAACAATATTGGGGAAAGAAAAAGACAACAGTAGTGAAGATATAACTGACAGAGTTATGCTTATGTTTATGGCAATTACAATTTATTAGGAAAAGGAAAACAACAACCCCTCCCCCCCGAAGATTCTCCAACAATTAACCAGTGGAACAGTTTGCCATCAAAAGTTGTGGGTGCTTCATCACTGGAGGTTTTTAAGAAGAAACTAGACAGTCACTTGTCTGGAATATATAGGGTCTCCTGCTTGAGCAGGGGTTGGACTAGAAGACCTCGAAGGTCCCTTCCAGCTCTATTCTGATTGATTGGTATAGGGTCTCCTGCTTGAGCAGGGGGTTGGACTAGATGACCTACTAGGTCCCTTCCAACTCTGTTATTCTAAGAAATTAATGATTTGTGGGAATTTTTTCCAATCTAGCACTTATCAGAAATGATCAACAGCAGTTCCACCATCCTCATTCATAGGACAATTGTCATCCAGTACATCTGATAGGAATTGAGTTAGGGAAGACTGCTCTACAAAATAGGGGATTGTCTGTTTCGTTATGAATCACACGATACCTGATTTAAAATGTAATGCCAATACAAACGCTACTTTCTTTGTAAAAGAAAGTAGGGTCCAGGTAGTCCAGGTTGTGGACATGATCGCATAAACAGCAGCATCATGTTCACATGTATAGGGATTCCATGGGCTGCATTGGAATGCCCTGTGTGCCAAGGCTTAACAGATGCATAAGGCTGGGGGCTCAATTTAAATACTCAGTCAGGTGCATGGAATGCCAGACAAATAACTGAAAAAGAAAAAAAAAGAAAAAGAAACAAGCAGTCTGTCTGGAGACTACCCAGATCTGCTCACCTACTGATATTTTGTGAGCTTTCTATCAAATGTAATGCATGCTTTGGATACGTAGGGTTAAGACCCTCACTTCATCTCTGTTAAATATTTCTTAAGCATATGGCTGTGTTCAAAGAGAAAAAACTTAAAAGAGACTAGCAGCAGCTGCTCAGTGATTTTTTATTTCAAGAATCTGCAGTAGGTTTTTAATTTCTGCTTAGTGCTGATATATTGAATGTTCTTAAATTATTGGGAGGAAATCCAACGTGTACATGATGAAAATATTCTGCTTTCTCCTTTCATAAGCCCATGATCGACTGACTGAAGAGTTTAGCTGCCTTATCTACGAGCCTCTTAAGTCAGGATATGTGCACTTCAGCCAGCTGTATCCTGCATACAATAGGATGTAGGTGGCATCAGTCCAAATGTTGCCCCTGCATTGATAAGGCATGAGAAATTTTGCTAGGATTTTTTTTTGTTTCTTTTGCTAATTCGAACTCTAAATGACACAAGAATGATTAGAGATAATTATTTTAAAAACTTGTACATTAGATGTTACTCATGTAGATATCATTCCACTGAACAAAGAGAATATCTTCTTGTGAATGAAACTTGGAAATGTTATGTAAAATAGAGCTTCCTATATTTTGTAATGATTAAATTTGTCATTATTAACATATCCAATAATCAGCCGTTGACTATTTAGAGAAAATATATTTTCTTTAAATTATTATAATATAGTATTTTCTGTATTAAGTGTTAGTCCAGCAATAATGGAATAATAATTTTTTTACAAAAATATCGCCGTTTCTCTGAACATGGCAGGTTGTGCTAGAAGGGAAAATAATAATAAGCAATTTGGATTTGGGGCATTGTTCTTTTTAAAACTCAATTTCCATATATCAATACTATTCAGGAAGTTCTAAGAAATATTTTATATGATTTACCAAAAATAGTTGTAGCTTCAGGGATGTAATCTCCACTTTCTAAAAGTGGGAAATGGAATCATATTAGATATAAATGCAATGCAAAAAAAGTTAATGCAACATTGTGTGAGAAAATTTAAATGTACAATAGTCAAATATATTCAAACTTGTGGTTCCCACAGCAACTGTAGCTGAAGCTTTCTTTGAACTAAGGTTCACGTATTTTAAGCGTTATGCCTGAAAAAAAGTAGCATTCCTAATCCTCAATCAAAGAAAACAAAGGTTAGAAAGAAATAAAGACCCTGATCTCTAAAATCAAGTAAAAATAATCTTTGGATTTTTCATTCTGAACGTATTTCTTTTAGCAAATGACTGGTTTTTTTTACCAAATATAATCAACGTAGACTCGAACTGTTCCTTTGCTAACACTATAATCTGCCAATTAATTGAAGGTTCCTTGGTGCAACATCTTCCTTGTAGCTAATTGGAGTGTGTGTGTGTGTGTGTGTGTGTGTGTGTGTGTGTGTGTGTGTGTGTGTAAAAATATTTTGGGATACGTGAAATTCTGAGACTAACTTCTTGCTAGTGAAATAATACTTTAGTTTAATTAAAAATATTTAGTATTCTATATGATATTTATACTTCATGTTAAGTAACATGCACATATACATGTATGTGTGCATGTAGTGTGTGTGTGTTCGCATGTTTAAGATGGAATAGGCCGCAATTTGGCCTTGTATCAAAAACCTGGTTGGGGCGATATCTAAATGCATCCACATTTGTACCACCCTAATCTATATACTGTATTTAGCATAGATTATTGTCAGTGAGTAAAGTTATATCAGTGAGTAAAGTTATATTAGATGATTAGGAAGAGAAGGGAAGATTTTCTGCTTTCCTTTTCTAACCAACATCTTTGCTATAAATCACAGTTGATTTACGGGAAGACATTTTAAACAGTGTCATTGGAAGAAATGTGAGAGTAATAAGGCTGCTTTGCTCAACCCAGCTGATCAGCTAGGCAGTAAGGAAAAGTGATTTAAATTTGGCAAGCTTTTACAGATGATAAAAAGTCAATAAATTCCTAGTCTAAGATCAGATAAATTAATGGCTGGCAGGAATTCAGTTAAGGTCCACTGATTTAAAAAAGCACAGAAATGGATTTTGAACATTTATTATGTAACAGTTTTTCTGATGTTTTGTGTCTTGATCAGAGTTAATCAAGGGTTCTATGCCAGGTTCATACATTCCAGGATCAAATTATTCAGTATGTCAGCACTTCATATTTTCAGAGAGTTAAACTCCCCATTAACACCTGCTGCGATCCTGCTAATTTTTAACCCTCCTAGCAGATGCTATTTTTATTGTTTAAAATATGCATGTTAAATGTAAAAATGAATTTAATGACAGGTTTGCTTTGGTTACTCATTCAAGAGAAAATTTAAAAAAAAGTCTAGGTCAACAGCATAAACTTTAGGTGTAATGATCTTAAGAATTGTCCAAGTAGGGTACTACTATCTGTATGACAATAATAATCTGTGTTCTTCTAATAGCTTTATTATTAAACATATCTCTATGCTGCTGCAATAAAAAGACTCTCAGAATGATTATTCTATTTGTCTCAAATATGTTTCCTTTTCTAAAAACAGCTGATGTTGCAAATCATATTTATATTATAGCATGTTTTGTAAATGTTTCTGTGTATATTGATATGCAAATGTTGAAAGAGTATTAAAACAAACCAAAATCAAATATTTGGGATTTTTACGGAGTATACTTTAACACATTTATTTATAATTTAGATTTTATGATTTGTAGAACCTATACTTTTAATTCATTTTTAATATCCCACCTAATAATGTTTTGATTTTGGAATATATTTGGATGGGGTAGAGACAACATTTCTTTTAAAAGTGGTGGAGAGAGGGAGGAGAAGGAAGAACATTTTGAAATATGACAAAAATCTAGAATTAAAAAATAAATCTGTAAATATGAAAACATGTTATTTACTTTCTGATCTAGACTTCCGTGATGTTTAGAAGCTCTATGCAGCTCAGTTTCCTTTGAGCCTCATTTTGAAGCAGTGATATCTGTAATGAAAATGAATACTTTGATGGATAACCACTTTATAAAGAATTATGAAGTAGCTAAAATGTCCTTTGATAAGTGACTGGGCATCACCTATTTTATTTTCAGCTATAATAATATTAATATGGCCCCCCGCTTAAAATTTACGAAGCATTTTTTTTTAAAAAAGAAAAAGAATGCCAGACTTGGCTTTTCTTTTTAAATTAAGTATATACCCAATTATTAATGTATTCTTATTTAGAGGCACAACTTATTTAATAGCACAACATTAATTTTGAAAAGTGCTCAATGGAACTGCATCTACATGGAGGGAAGTATGCAATAGCAATAGCACTTTTCTTATATACCGCTTCATAGTGCTTTACAGCCCTCTCTAAGCGGTTTACAGAGTTCAGCATATTGCCCCCAACAATCTGGGTCCTCATTTTACCGACCTCGGAAGGATGGAAGGCTGAGTCAACCTTGAGCCTAGTGAGATTTGAACAGCTGAACTGTTGAACTAGCAGTCAGCCTGCAATGGCTGCATTTAACCACTGCACCACTTCAGCTCCAACTCCTGCAGTGGAGTACCCCAATACTCTGTTTTAGGCCCAGTACTCTTCAACATCTTCATCAATGACTTGGACGAGGGGATAGATGGGGAACTCATCAAATTTGCAGATGACACCAAACTGGCAGGAATAGCCAACTCTCCAGAAGATAGGCTCAAGATACAGAAGGATCTTGACAGACTTGAACATTGGGCGCTATCAAACAAAATGAAATTCAATGGTGAAAAAAGTAAGGTTCTACATTTAGGCAAGAAAAACAAAATGCACAGGTACAGTATATGTGGTACCTTGCTCAACAGTAGTAACTGTGAGAGAGATCTTGGAGTCCTAGTGGACAACCATTTAAATATGAGCCAGCAGTGTGCAGCAACTGCCAAAAAGCCAACACAGTTCTAGGCTGCATTAACAGAGGGATAGAATCAAGATCATGTGAAGTGTTAATACCACTTTATAATGCCTTGGTAAGGCCACACTTGGAATACTGCATTCAGTTTTGGTCGCCACAATGTAAAAAGGATGTTGAGACTCTAGAAAGAGTGCAGAGAACAGCAACAAAGATGATTAGGGGACTGGAGGCTAAAACATATGAAGAACAGTTGCAGGAACTGGGTATGTCTAGTTTAATGAAAAGAAGGACTAGGGGAGACATGATAGCAGTGTTCCAATATCTCAGGGATTGCCACAAAGAA